>CM062295.1:244459557-245059557 GCA_031216915.1 Pictodentalium vernedei | reverse complement strand
ATCCATGTGGGTGACTGTTGAGACTGGTAGAGAGTTTGGTTCTCTCTCATAATATGTTTTCAACATATTTATATGGCACAGCTGAGTATTTTTGAGTCTATCAGGAGTCTCAACAACATAATCAGTATCACTGATCTTGTGCTTAACAAAATAAGGGCCTGAATATCTTGCTTGTAAAGCATTGCCCTTTAAAGGGAATAATACTAACACCTTGTCCCCAGATTTAAAGGTGCGAAATTTTGCCTTTTTGTCATACCAGGTCTTCATATGACTCTGGGCTTTCTGTAAATGTTTATTTGCCATTTCTCTGGCCTGGTGCAATTTTTCCTTAAAAGTGGACACATAGTCCAGGAGAGAAATTTCAGGTGGCTCTTCCTCGAGTCATTTCTCCTTCAAAGCAGTGAGTGGACCCCTCACTGAGTGTCCAAACACTAATTCAAAAGGGCTGAACCCCAGAGATTCCTGTACAGTTTCACGGACTGCAAATAAAAGGAGATGTACTCCTTCATCCCAATCCTTCTCATTATTCTCCCCATAGGCCTTTATCATGGTCTTCAGTGTTTGATGAAAGCGTTCTAGAGCTCCTTGACTTTCGGGATGATAGGCACTTGATGTGTACTGCTTAATTTTGAGCTCATACATCACCTGCTGAAAAATGTTTGACATAAAATTTGAGCCTTGGTCCGATTGCACTGACCTGGGTAGACCGAAAGTCGTGAAAAATTTTATCAAGGCCTTAACTATAGTCTTAGTTTTAATATTTCTTAGAGGAATAGCCTCAGGAAATCGTGTAGAAGCACACATGATGGTAAGAAGATATTCATTTCCAGATCTTGTTCTAGGCAATGGGCCAACACAATCAATAATAATTCTACTAAATGGCTCCTCAAAAGCAGGGATTGGTTGAAGGGGAGCAGGAGGAATCTTCTGGTTGGGTTTTCCTACAATTTGACAGGTGTGGCAGGTTTTACAAAATTCGACAACATCCTGTCGAAGCTTGGGCCAGTAAAAACATTGTTGAATACGAGAGTAGGTTTTCCTAACTCCCAAATGTCCAGCCATTGGATTTTCATGAGCCAGGCTTATTATTTCATTCCAGTATTTAGTGGGGACAACTATTTGATAAATAACCTCCCAATCACTATTGGAGGGTACTTCTGGTGGTCGCCATTTCCTCATAAGCACACCAGATTTTCTGAAATAACCGACAGGGGAGTTTTGGGCTTCAGCCTGTGTTAGAGCCTTTTCACGTGGCTCGGCAAGGTCAGGATCACTTTCCTGTTCCTGAATTAAAGATGTCCGGGAAATGACATTCAAGGAGGTCCCCCTATCACTCTCAGGTGTAGTGGCCTCTTTACAATGTCTGGACGAGTCATCACTTTGACTCAAAAAAGTCTGAGACAAATCAATGTCTTCAGAATCCGTAATTCTGTGACAGTTCTTATCCTCAGCTTTGCTGTTTAAATCAACACAATTGAGGTTGTTATCAACCTCAGTTTTCTTTGCCATGGACCGAGTCACAGCACATGCTGGAAAGGCAAAAGGAAAACATTCCTTCAAATTAATAATACTTTCATCTGTGCTCGGCTTATCCACCACTTGAGGTTCTACAGTGACTTTGTCACCAGCTAAGTCATTTCCCAATAATAAAGAAATACCTTTTACAGGTAGAGTAGGTCTGATTCCTACTGTCACAGTCCCATTTACTAAGCTACTTCTTAAATTTATTTTATGAAGTGGGACCTTTAAAGAGTTTGACTCAATACCTGATATTAGAACTTGTGCCCCTGTAGCACTTTCTTCAGAAAATGGCAAAATGCCTTCTAACATTAATGACTGAGTAGCTCCTGTGTCTCTCAGTATTTTTATTGGTATGGAACAGTGCTTATCCCCATCAAGGGAAACAAAGCCTTCAGAAATGAATGGCTTATAATTTTCTAAAGCATCTTGCTTTATAACATAATTTTCAGGGCATGGAGCACATGCTAGTGCATTCTGTGAAGTTGAGGACTCATTTTTCCTTTTTAACAGCCAGCAATCAGATAATAAATGACCTGGTTTCTTACAATAATTCCAAGTTTTACTTGAACTGTTGGGTCGTAATGGTGTGGGACTGGCATTAGATGGCTTATTCTCATTAGGCTTCCTATTAAATTTGGGTGGTGAAAAGTTTGGAGGATTGGAAGGATGATTAGAAGGATGAGTTTTATCTGAAGTAGGTCTAGGTCCACTTTGGAAAGAATTCTTGTGAGGCCAAAAATTTGTGGAGTTACGACTCATTTTATGAGTTAGGGCATAGTCATCTGCCAGTACTGCTGCTCTATTTAACGTGTCAACTTTTTGTTCATCCAGGTGGGCCTTTATATCTGAATGTATCTTTCCTTTAAACTCCTCAATCAGCATCATTTCCTTTAATTTTGTAAAATCTTTCCCTATTTCTTTTGAGTGGCACCACCTGTCAAATAAACTTTGCTTTTCTCTGGCAAATTCCACATGAGTTTGATTTTCATTTTTATAATAATTTCTGAATTTCTGCCTATAGGCCTCTGGAACAAGTTCATATGCCTTAAGTATTGCCTCTTTAACAGCGTCATAATTGTTGCTTTGCTCAGAAGATAGAGCGGAATAGATTTCTTGGGCCTTCCCTTTCAAAACACTTTGCAATAGCAAAGTCCAGACATCCCTTGGCCACTCTAAACTTGTTGCCACTTTTTCAAAATGTAAAAAATATTTATCAACTTCTTTTTCTTGAAAGGGGGGAACTAGCCTAACATGTTTAGTTGCATCAAATCTACTTGGGGAAATTACATTTGAGCCTTGACGCTGTGATTCTAATTCTTTTATTTTTATTTCCTTTTGAATTTCTAATTCTTTTAAGTGCATTTCTTTTTGAGTTTCTATTTCCCTTAATTTTAATTCCCTATCCTCCTTTTCTTTTTGAGCCTGAATTTGTATTTGTTCCCTTTCTTTTTGAGCTTCTAATTCTTTTAATTTTAATTCCCTGTCTTCTTTTTCTTTTTGAGCCTGAATTTGTTTTTGTTCCCTTTCTTTTTGAGCTTCTAATTCTTTTAATTTTAATTCCCTGTCTTCTTTTTCTTTTTGAGCCTGAATTTGTTCCCTTTCTTTTTGAGCTTCCAATTCTTTTAATTTCATTTCATTTTCCTGCCTTTTCATTTCTTGTTGCATTTCTAATCTCTTTAGTTCCAATTCTAACTTTTTAAGTTCAAGAGCATCAGTAGGTTGTGGTTCAGCGACAGGTGACCCAGACTGAGGCAAAAGACCCTCCTCAATATAATGATTAACAATGAGCTGTTTAAGTTTATGCTTGTTCAGACCAGGGGTGGCAGGTAATTTTAGATACTGAGCAAGTTGAAATAAATCCTCCTTCTTAAGAGATTCTAAAAGGGCCAAACTAGGAGATCTTTCAAATTCAGAAATAAATTCTGTCACAATAAATACCATGATGAAAAGGTTTGCTGGTTCTCAGAATATAAATAATGAATTAAATGATACTGAAATTTTCTAACAAAATTTAAATGTTTTGAAAGTGAGCCAAAATAATAATTGCAATTTGCAATTTTCTCGTTATCTAATATTCAATCCCGGACGAGCCCCCAATTTCTGTTACGGTGTGGAATTATTAATGATATTGGTAACAGAAAGAAATCTGAGAATCAGCAACAAAACTATGAATTTAACTATTCTGAAATTTAATTAAAAAAAATTGATATAAAAAAAAAAATGATACAAAGATCTTTTACACTAAATGGGTTACAGAAAATAAAAAAAAACAATGGTACTTATCAATTATAGAATTAGTCCAAAGTACAGTTTGACAGAATCCAGTAATCCAGTGGCGTAGTATCTTCTGAAGAAAGTTACCAGCTGGTAGATGTAGTATTAAATCCAAGAATGTCTCTTCAGAAACAGTATCCCGTAGATTTATAACAAAATTTTCACTTAGAAATTTCAGCAGTCTCCAATAAAATATAATAAAATGCTCTGCAAAATTCAAATGGAGTAAAAATCCAAGAAGTATTGGCTCCACAGGTAATTTCCAAATAATCCAGTAGAATCCTGGCTTTTCACAAAATAATATTATTCTGTTTCACAGAAAGTATAAATTCTCTTTTCCAAGACGAATAGATTCTCTTCAAAATTCTCTTTTGGAATCAATCTTCCAAAATCACAAAGAAGCACTGCTTCTATAATAAATGCACTGCTCTGAAACAATAATATTCTCCAATGGAAATAACTGAAGTGAGTCTTTTTGAAAGGCTTTCTAAGAATGAGTTTTTGAATTCTGTTGACAAACCTTTATATAGTAACCAGATAGAATGTTGCAGAAGATGAAAATTCTTCAATGTTCTAACAGTTTCTAGGGGATTCTGTTAAAGTTCAAGTAAACAAGGTCACTGACCTATTTAAACAATTAAACAATCAACAGCTATATGTACAATATATCAGTGTAACAAAGATGTAAACAAGGTCACTGAGTGCAAATGAGTTAGACCAGTCAGAAAATGCAGAAATAAAAAAAAATATCTTTCTCATATAATTATCTACCAAGGATATATCAATCTCAATATAATATGGGGGCTATAACAGAGGCTAGAGCGTATTTTAAATAGTCCTGATCGGTCCCTGTATTTTGCAAGTATTGGGTAAAGAATGACCATTTCCAGCTACTGATACAGTATAATGATCATGCAAGTGAACAAGTATATCAGGACATAACTTGCATGCTTGACTCTGTCTCATATAATTGATGTGAGTCAGTGTGACAATGCTTGCCTGTTTCAGAGCCAGTCTGCTCCTTTGTTAACTCATATAAAACAGAAGTTCAAAAGTTATGGTTAATCGATCAATTCCATTTTTGATCGATCAAGGTGTTGATCATTGGTTAATCTATTAATCAGTTAACCATTTCAGCTCTATAGATTGGGTCCTTTGAATCCCAAATTTCTTCTCGAATCAAATATCGAATCGAATGTTCGAAAAAATTTTGAAACTCAAATATCGCAACTGTACAACTGTGAATAATTACAACCAAATCATATATGGTGTAGTTTGCGAGGAAATATTTGACTTTGGAGATGAATGTGATTTAAACAAGATGGCGATATTACAAGAAATGTACCACAATTTCCAGTACCAAAATTACAAGCGCGTAATTGTTGACACGATTATCAATCGTGATGTCATTTTTATAATGGTTAAAATCATTTACCAGGAATGACAAGCAGGATGCCATCATAAAATGACATGCATATAACTATCAAATCATTCCAATGCATGCACAGACTTCAGAGCTGCTACGCCAGATATTCCACAATGATTTACATCCATCATTATTTTGTCAGCACAATGCAGTAGAAGCTGCTGGTTGGAAAATTGGAAATGTCTCAATAAAATAGTTTTTTATTCCGTGCTGCACGACAAAGAATTCAGGCTTCCCAAGTGTCCACCAACATTGTCATGCGAATTTTGAAACCTCTATTTTTCCATGCATGTTCCTTGGTAGTTTTGTATTCCGAGAAATGATTCAAAGGAAACCCAGTGATATTTCTAACGACAATAAAAATATGAACCGTGACATCTATAAATGATAAGTGTAAATGCGCAACAGACACTCTCCAATAATTTGTAATAGAACAAATTTGTATAAACAAACTATTATTTATGTTTGACTGAATACGAAACATGGTTAAGGAAAATGTTGGGTTTTGTACTGGTACCCTCATTTTATCACTCAACCAGTTCAAAAACACCTTATTACTTTTATCTCCATTTTAATTGTTCTATATTGATTTGGGGTTGTGTGATCACTGTTACGAAAAAAAAACAGCTATCAGTGAAATCAACATGGAAGCTCTAGTATTTAATTTTAGGTTCTCAGGACTGGATTTTAATCATGGCGACCATTCCATTAGAGCTGAAATGGTTAACCGATTAATCAGTGATCAACATCTTGATCGATCCAAAAGTAATTGATCGATTAACCATTACTTTTGAACTACTGTATTATAGGGGTTAACAAAAGAACAAACTTGCTCCAAAACAGGCAAACATTGTCACATTGACTCACATCAATTATATGAGACAGAGGAAAGCATGCAAGTTACTTGCTAACGTACTTGCTTTCTTGCATGATCATCATACTGCATCAGTAGCTGGAAATGGTCATTCTTAACCCTTTACGCATTGCGGGTAGCAGATAATACTTGCAAAATAAATTCATGAATTACTAAAAAAATTTCAATTTTTGTCTCAAAAACATAGCTTATGACCCCTCATTGGAACGAGCTCAATGAGCTCGGTCCAATGAGGGGTCATAAGCTATGTTTTTGAGACAAAAACTGAAAACATAATAAATTTGAATGGGGATTTTTGTATATAGGCCTAGTCGGTTTTGTTTGTTATGTTGGGTAAAGGGTTCATGTTGTAAATCATCAACGGTATTGCAATTATTCAGATATCTATTTGGACAAGTGATTAATCGGTTAATCAAGAGTAATCCACGTGTTTCAGCTCTACATTCCATCAGGAATAAAAAAAATAAAAACCGCCCTTCCTCATTCATTTTAAAAAAAAATTGCCTGAGAATCAATTATTTAATTTTGTTTAGCCTAAACTTTATGCTTGTGTTGTGGTTGTGAAATAGCCATAGATGCTAAAAGTGATCTTGAGCACCAATTATTGATAGATGAAAATGGAACCCGAATACTCTTATCATTATTCTACAACTCATTTTGGCTGACACCTTCGTTCTTTGATGAAAATGAATCAGATGAAAATAATTATATCAGTCACTATGTTGGTATATTTCAAAGGTATAAAAAACAGGACCATGGTAGAGCAAATAGGGGTAAATATTTTTAGTTTAGAATTACCGGTAACAAAAAGTTATCTGACTAATTATGTTTGGTGTTTGCAAGATTTCAGTTTGTTGACTATAAGTTAAATAATGGTATTATAATATTTTGCTAATGTCATGTATGTAAAGGAAATTAATTGAGTGCGACCATTTCATATTTTATGGAGTGGGCCATCTTAAACTGTGACGTAGTGTATTCATAATTTAATAAGAAGTTCATTGAGGACATTCACTGAACAATCCTATTCAAAATATGACATATATCCATTTAATAAGGTGAAAAATGATGTCAGCACAGCTATTCTGTTACTGAAATGGGACTTGATGTAGTCTTTTGTCGAAATAGGTTATGGAGAAAAAGCTTTGAACATGTAGGTTGGCAAATTTTTTTCGTGGGAACCAGATTATCACAAGTCCCTTTTGTTTCAGTCATTTGAACCCTTTTTCCAAGTTAATTTAATTGACAGTATCAGTATTTTGTCCTGAACGACTTGGACACTTTTATTTTTACTCTTAACCTTCAGTTCGATTCCCGGCCAGGGATCAGAAATCAACATTCCAAATTCTTTGAAAACATGATTGTGTCCTTTAATATATACACACAGGCCCATGCCAGTCTTCGTCTGAGGCCAACCACAGCACTTTCATTGTACTGTAGCCAGTGCATTTCACATTTTCATGTAGCTGCCGTAAGGAAAGTGAACCAAGATTCAATTTTTCTACTTTTGTACAGGTGCCCCAACCTACACCTTTTGTGTAAGCCCTTGACCTATCATAACCGTTTTTACCAGCCAGTGCTATTCACAGAAATCAATCTGCAAACTTTATTATACCCCTGCAATGCATTGTGGGGGGGGGGGGGGAACTGGAATCACCTTGTCTGCCCGTCCATCCATCTGTCTGCCTGTCCATCCATCTGTCCATAGACATAATATTGTCTGGAGATTTTCTCAGACGTTCATGGACCAATCTGCTCGAAAGTTGGTATGAATGTTCACTACCACGGGAACCTGTTCACCTGCGACTATCGTTCTGGTCAGATTATTTTTTCAGAATTATGCCCCTTTTCAACTTCAAATAGCAGGCCTAGAATTTTGTCTGGCGAGTTTCTCAGATGTTTGTATGTCGATTCCTTTGAAACTTGGTATGGATGTTTACTACCATGGGAACCTGTGCACCTGTGATTATAGTTTTTATCGGACCTTTTTTGCCTGAGTTTTGCCCCTTTTCATCTTCGAATGCGCGAATTTTGTCCGGAGATTTTCTCAGATGTTAATGGGTTGATTCCTTTGAAACTTGGTATGGACATTTACCACTATGGGATCCTGTGCACCTGCGATTATAATTTTTATTTTTGACAGAGTTATGCCCCCTTTCATCTTAGAATGCCCGAATTGCATAGAATATTGTCCAGAGATTTTCTCAGATATTTGTTGGTTGATTTCTTTGAAACTTGGTATGGATATTTACTACCATGGGAACCTGTGCACCTGCACTTATAGTTTTGATCTGATCTTTTTTACCAGAGTTATGCACCTTTTCATCTTAGAATTCTGTTCGGAGATTTTGTCAGAGGTTTATGGGTTGATTTCTTTGAAACTTGATATGGATGTTTACTACCATGGCAACCTGTGCACCTGCGATTATAGTTTTGATCGGACTTTTTTTGCCAGAGTTATGCCCCTTTTTGTCTTCATATGCATGAATGTTGTCGGAGATTTTCTCAGATGTTTACAGGTGGATTGGTTTGAAACATGGTATGGATGTTCACTACCATGGGGACCTGTGCACCTGTTATTATAGTTTCGATCAAACCTTTTTTCCAGAGTTATGCCCCTTTTCATCTTATAATGCGTGCATTTTGTCCAGAGATTTTCTCCGATGTTTATGGGTCGATTCCTTTGAAACTTTGTATGGATGTTCATTACCATGAGAACCTGTGCACCTGCGATTATAGTTTCGATCAGACTTTTTTGCTAGAGTTATGCCCCTTTGCATCTTAGAATACTGGCAGCGGGGGGTATGGACAGGCCCATCTGGGACAGTCACACCTCTATTTATTTTTTCAATTGTTGCCTCAGAAACATAGTTTATGCCCACCCGCCCCCTCCCCCACTGCATCCCTATTCAGTAGAGTTGGAAAAGAAATTGGTTTCTAGGACAAGAGTTTTGCCTAGAGATTTCTGAGTAATGGACAAAAGCAAATGAGAAAAAAAAAATGTACTAATCGATGATTTACTAATAGCAGCAAATCATTTTCAATGCATTTGCTGCTCCACAATCGATCAAATGAACTTTGATAATGCTAAATCTCATGTCGCCTGTTGGCTTCCATACATTGTTTTTTAATATGTCTTAAACTTACTGTCAATCACGTCTTTCCATTGTGCACTGGTGTGCAGTATAAATTATTTATTCAAAAAAATATAAAGCAAGTGATCGGGTATAAAGTTTGGGGGCTTGTATTTAAATAAAATGATCAGTTGTTAAAAGTAGCTGCAACTTAAAAAAGCAATGTTGAATTGAAAGAAATGCTATAAAAATCGCGGAGAAGCGATGCACCCAGTGGTCCACGAGTTGAAAATATTCTGGCGCTTCTTGTGTTTTTTTCAAACTTGTAAATATTTATCGAGTGTAAAATGCACACTGCCGTGATTTCGTAGTTTTGAACTCTCCAAATACATTTTGTACTATATGTGTCTGAAATCAGATTTTGGAGAAGACAAATGCTGGTCTGGAAATAACACGGGAACGATCGTTTAGGTTACACATGGGTTACGTTGATTGTAAAATACACAAACACACTACAGGTTACGGCAAAATAATATGACAAAATTAAATTCCTAATCCCGCATGTTTTTCCAGTCAGTTTAGACAATCTTTCGGAACTAACTCAACTCGACACAAAGGTTGCTCATTGTATCCACTGTTGAATAGAGTGGCATGCCATTTACATCTTAACAGAAATTCTGTCCGATTAAAATGTAAATAGAATGGCTGGCATTTTAAAAATAGAGAAGATGGGCCAACTCTTTTTTCCTGTAAGTTACTAGCATATTATATAGCATAACCTGTTAACAGGTTACAATGTAATCTCTTTATTTCAAGGCCTGCACCTGTACATATAAATGGGCAAATGTTTGACTCAGCAAATATCATATAAATAATGACCGGGATGGAGTGCAGGCTGATGTACATGTGAACTTGTACTCAGAACTGATTTGAAAAAGACATAAAGACAAAGAACATTGAAGTTGTTGTTCTAAGCAGTGTACATATGTTGAATATTAAAAACAACTGTCTTCTTTGATAAATGATGAATGATGATTTTTTGTCATGGATTTGAATGACAGATTATTTTATTTCTTTTCATGATGATTGACTTATACACAGATGGTAAAAATATTAAATCTATTATATAAATGTGAACTGTGTCCATTCAGTCCAGCGAGAAATTCAAACTTTGATTATCTCACTTGATAAGCATTGCAACTTAAAGTTTTCCATCATGTGGGTAAAAAAACCTGACCTGGGTCAGCCACTAGTTGTGAGATAAATGCCTGAATTTGATCTTGTCATTTTTTATTGGCAGAGCCCATTAACCCTTTGAACCCTGATGGCATCGTCCATTCCATTTCAATGGCAGCAATTAGACAGGGACTGATATAAGCTTCATACACTGTAACCTTAAAATAGGTTACGGTGTGCCTAGCATACCGTAACCTGTAGGTTTCGTAGTGTAGATATAAGATAAATTATAAAGATAATCAGTTTCCTCTCGTAACCTAATAATATGTCTCGAGTTTATAGAAACACGTAACCTCCCCCATAACCTAACCTATAGGCTACGGATTATGTCAGACCCTGTTAGAGGAGTCCATATTCATTATTTGGGGGTAGACCAATTGATATTGATTGGTCTGCCGAACACATTAATTTAACAGGCATCCTACTTAATTAGGTTATGAAGTATCATGTTCCTGGGCTGGATAAGAGGCCTCTCATGTTCAAAGGGTTAAATTGAATATTTCTTGATTAAATAACCCTGTTAATTTTATATAACTGCGCCAAACCATTTACCACACCTTCAGTTCAAATTTTACCCATTAAGTATTATGAATTATAAAATAAATTTCTCTCAGTTGAATAGAAAACTTTGCTATCTGGCACTGCTTTCTAGGAGCAGTGCCATTAGGTGTAATGGCCCTAGGCTGATAATAAGACTTTGGAGAGTAGCTTCCCAAAAGTCTTGGTCAGGCCAGGATAAGCCATTTCCCCATGACTGATATAATTTTATCTTCAGATAATAATAGTGATAATACTACTACTAATAATAATAATTATACCATTAATAATAATAATAATTTCAAAGCCAAAAATCCACAAAGAGCTCTAATTTGGCTGTAGAATTTGATCAAGTAAAAATCCTCAACCAGATCTCGTCGGAACTAGTATTAAGCATCATTTTGATATCTAATGAGATCTGGATGTGGATCCCCCTGTGGGAATCGGGGAAGAGGTGCAGTGCTTGTTTCCTATGGTAAACAAGTTCTATTTTAGTGGTAAAATTGGCCTGGGAGCCAATGTCTGGGGTAGAAGTCGAAAGGGGGCAGCATTTGTATAAACGATTGGCTAAACTTGTCTCCATACCAATGTGATGTAGTCATAGATGCTGAAAGTGACCTTACACACCAATAACTAAATAAATAAATCTGGTTATGGATGGCTGTTCTGCATTAGAAACTGTTTTGGGATAGAAAGGTCCTACTGCTACTTATAAATGCGGTTACAGTTGGGAGTTTTTCAGACTAATAAGAAGCAAGTTTCCTAAGGCAACCCCCCCCTCCCCCCCCCCCCATACTTGTTTCCGATTGCTGACTGACCAGGAACAGTCGCTTCTGACAGTGACCTGAGAACACTCATTATTGCGATGCCGCAGCAATGCTTTTTTTTAGAAGACTTGAGTGTGCGATGTTTGTTGAGAAGAGAGAAGAAAACCGTCCGATTGTGAAGTGGATTAATCTATTAAAACAATCGTCTTAAGGACAACTGAAACCAGGAAGTACATGTGTTATGTTTGGGATGAAGTGTCATTGAAAGTTTATGACATGGCATGTGATTGGTTGAAAATCAGAGAGCAATCGTGAGGCATGATTATAGATGATTGAAGAGCGATGTGTTGAAAGCACTACCTGGTTTCTGACAGAAATAAATATATCAAACTTCCAAAATGACCGCATAATTCACTTAAATGCAATATTTGTCAAGAATTTCTATGTATACGTTTGAATGGAATTAAAATATTTTAAAAATACTTGCACCAATGACATTTTCAAAACAGTTAGCCAAGATTTGGGGCTTTCAGTATCAATACATGAAATTCAACATGTTATTCATTAACATTCATGACCTGTCAACACCAATGGTGAAGCATTGTATTAAAATGTTCAGCAGTTTATTATTGCAGTTTCATTTGCTTAACTGGAACTTGCCACTTACTCCATACTTATACTATCCAATATTTTTATTTCTACACGTAATTTTGAAAGCTTGTACTTCAAAATCAGTTTCAAATTCACAGTTGAAGTCTGATGGAAATTTCGGGTTATGTACAATGAACAAAATGAGCAACTTTTACTCGATAGAACTTTTAGGGTCGGTATAATTTTTCGGTAAGTCAGGTTACACTAAACACAGGTAGTTTTTTTGTTTGTTTTACCTGACATTTCACCCTTGGCAGGTTTTTTTGCCAACGATGTGCATTGCTACCAGGGCATTTTCCTCAGCATTGCCGATTGCCAACGGTAAATTGGCCACAGGTCAGTTCGACTGCATTTTGGGACCTTTTAAGCCGGTGCCAAGCAATATGATTATCATTAATGGAATTAATAGACAGAACACTGAGAAACCTATATTTGCATAGGCTTCTTATGTATTTTTCAATAAAAAAAATAAATGAGGAAACTATGCAAATATAGATATATCTGGAACAGGCTTGTTGAATGAGTTCCAATGGCATGCATATTTATTTATATGCATCCTATTTTTCCTCTCAAACAGTTAGAAGATTAGCAAGAAAATTAGAGGGGATAACACATAATGAATGTGGTTTGTGTTTTGTGCTTCTTGTCTAGTTTCATAAAACATAACTTAAGCCTGAAAGACCTGTAGATTTGTTAACATTCTTCTTACATAATTTCGGTCTGCATTATAATGCTTTGCAGTTGTTTCTGGGCTAGACTTGCCTAGAAACAACTCACAAGGAAAGTATTTATTAAATAACTTTTGAGTTTATCCAAAGACTCCATGTCAGGTCACATGTTCTGTTGCAGTAAAAGTGATCAGAGTTGGAATAAGGCCTTATAGGTTTAATAGATATTCTGAAACACAAACAGCACTAAGATCACCCCCCCCCCCCCCTCCCCCCAGAACAGTAACAGACTTGGAAAATAATCTGCAATGTCATCAAATTAGGCTAATCTAAATGCCTGAGATTTTTGTTGTATACTCTTAAGTTTCTCCAAGACTAGAAAATACTAGTACATGTATATGTATGCATTGACTCAGATATCAAGCTGTCAAGCGTCCTATAACAAATCACCCCGTCGAGAGCATAAAGCCTTCAAGGTTAGTGGTGGGAGTCACCCTACATTCTTGTCTTACTAGGCAGAGTACTATTTGAGGAATAGTGCATGACTTAGAGTTGACTTCACCCATATAGTGCCCAGAGAGGTGGTGTAGTTCTAGTTCCCCATGCAAAGCGGTGGGAACTGCACCACCTCACTGGACACTATATGGGCACAGTCAGCGACAAGACTTGCACTAATCCTTGTATTAAATTGAACACCTTTCAAGAAAATGCTGGCTGATCTGTTAAGTAAAGCGAACAGTCAAAAAGCAAATTTGTCTTACAGTTAGCCAACTAGGGAGTCGTTACATGCCAGAAAGTTTTCAAGCTGCTTTGCAGTTTCATAAAGCCTTTTTTACTGACAGTGCCCAGGGATTCACTCACTTTTGTTGTTGCAAGATTGACTTAAATAATGTTGGCTTTTAAATACTTGCCTCATTTATGCTTCACCACTTGTTTTTTAGTCGAGTTTTGACAAAGTCAAACTCGACTAATAGTTTGATGAAGTGGCGGGCGGTGGGTGGGCGTAAACAATTGGTTTCCGGGCAATAACTTTAGTTCTATTTGTCACACTTTCACCAAATTTACACCACCAGTTACTCCATAGGAAAGGAAGACACCTATTGATTTTGGGGTCTGAAGGCTCAAGGTCAAGGTCACTGTTACTATAAATAGAATTTTTTACAACAAATTGGTTTCCGGACAATAACTTTAGTTCTATTTGTTTTACCTTCACGAAATTTACACCAGAGGTTACTCCATAGGAAAGGAAGACAACTATTGATTTTGGTGACTGTTGCCCTGAGGTCAAGGTCACTGTTACTATAAATAGAATTTTTTTTCAACAAATTGGTTTCCGGGCAATAACTTTAGTTCTATTTGTCGTACCTTCACCAAATTTACATCAGAGGTTACTCCATAGGAAAGGAAGACACCTATTGATTTTGTGGTCTGAAGCCTCAAGGTCAAGGTCACTGTTACTATAAATAGAATACTGTAGTTATCACTGTTGGAAAAAGTTGCTGTTGCGACAAATAACTTGCTTTTCTGACTTTTCACGAAATTTAATGTCAAAACTCGACTTGTGTGGATCTGTGATCCTCATGCCGGATTTTTTTTGTGCATTTAAATGCCAAAATTCTAGAGCATTTTGTGCTAGAAATAAAATTTTAATAGTGTGCACTCAAGGAACAATCTGTGACATCATTCTTCCGCCCAGAGGGTATAGTGCCTGTCTGTCGATTGCAAAGAGCACTACATGAAATAGAGTCTTGGTAGTTAGCCAGTCAGAGGAACGGAAAATCACATGATGGATTATGTTGCTCAATAATTAGCATGTTCAAAGTCCTCCACATAGGCATGAAACTGTCACCATGAAGGTTTTGCTAATTTGATGATACAGTGGAACCCTGTTAATTGAACAGCCACGCTGCCAATGAAAATTATTCAATTAACAGGAGAATTCAATTAACAGGGATAATGTCACTTTCCTGCATTCTAGAGATAAATAAACTTAGCATTTATTCTATTACATCTTGTTTGACAGAGCTCCATGAGCTATGTCAAAGAAGATATAATAGATTACATGCCTGTACTGGATGTACTGAGGCCAAATAGGTCTATAAACAAAGGATACCGGGGAGAGTCAGAGTAATCTCTCGACATTTTACAAGATTTTTTATTCAATTAACAGGAGTTTACTCTATTACCTTTATTCAATTAACAGGTCAAATTTGTACTGGAGGTATGGTAAATGGTTTTGTGCAGGGAAATTATATTCAGTTAACATGGTTATTCAATGAAGAGATATCCAGTTAAGTGGGCTCTTCTGTACAGGAGTCTGACCAGCTCTAAAAATTATCCAGGGCAATTGGCAATGCTGTTAACATGAAAGCCATGGCAGTCTGCGATGGCTTTTACCATGACATTGTCGATAGTTCTGGCTAATTTGGTGATTGTAGACTCTTTGTACAGCTTGATTCAGTCAAAATTATCTTTCCTCTTTTCACTCCATAGCATTTTAAAATCTCACCTGACAGAAAAGAAATGTGAGAACATTGAAATTTGAGATGGTATTTTCAATTGTTTTTCTTAACTCGATCTTGATTTCGCAAATATTTTGTGACGAAATCTCAACCCATAGTGTGCAATTGTGTCACAAAGTGATCAAAATCTAATCAAGACAAATATCACTTTTGTGATCACAATATTGTACATGCATATGTCGTGGTATGCCATATCGCACAGTCCTGAAGGCACATGCCCTGCCCCCCCTTCCCTCCCAATATCTGAATATAGTTACAATGTATACTGTGTATAGTTACAAAGCATACCATGTAATGAATTGTTATCAATTCACAAAGAATTGTAAGTGTCAGTTTTTCTTCTGTTTGAATCATAAATTGTATCATGCACAGAAGAATCAAGATGCACTTGATTAAGATGTCAGAACAAAGGATTCATATTATGAAGTTTGAAGGGTTTTTATGAATATAGTTTGTATCACCGAGTAAAGTCTGATTACGACTGAAGAGAAACCAGAGAAGTGACAACAGTTATCCAACCAATTTCACTGAGACAGTACAGTGGAACCCTGTTAATTGGATAGCCACTTTGTCAGAGAAAACTATTCAATGAACAGGAGTATCTACAGTATGTGGAGAGTGGATTGTAACTAAATCACCCATGGAGTGGAGTTATCACCCAAAGTATAACTGTCAAATTCTGTACATATGGACAAAAAACACAAGCAATGTTTCAGCCAATGGACCGCCAGGTTTAACCTGGAGGTCCATTGGCAGGAACTTTGTTTATGCTTGTTATGCTTTTCAACAAGTTTGCAATTATTGCTTTGGTTGAGCCTCCACTCTTTGGGTGATTTAGTGATAATACACTCTCCACGTACTGTACAGTTAATTGTGCCATTCTCTTATCTTCAACATCTGAACATTTATTCTATTATAATTGATTAAATGCCTGTATTGGATGTGTTGAGTAAAGCTGTCACGATTATGAATTTTCATAATCGATTATTTTGTCATAAAAATCGACGGTTATTCGATTATTTATGGTTAATATTTCTGACTCGTTTCCTAGAATTTCGTCTATGAAATAACTTGGGAGGTGTTAAAAATTAAAATATCCTAATTGTAAATGAAACAAACGAACACCAAACCTTGACAAAATATACAAAACAGAATCTACATCGCATAGATTGAAACTTCAAATCATAGAAAAATGCATACTAAACTCACTAATGGCCCCATCCGCGCCCAATGTGTAATGATTATGAATTTAGCCTTAGGGAATGTCAAGTCAACAAAGCTTTACACGTGGAAATGAAACTTCCGGTTGCAGTACGTCGGAGAACAAAATAAATCGTCATACTTTAAAAATAACATGGCATTTCAAAGTTTTTCCCTCTTTACTTTCTGTATGTTAAAATTGCTTATCAAGTATCAAATTGATAAAAACAAAAACAACTCAACACTCGACGATGTCTTATTGGCAAGGAATACAATGTAGCCATTGACAGTAAGGCATCATCGAGTGTTATGTTATTTTTGTTAAACTGTTATCACCGCTAATGGCAGTGAGCCACCGATGCTGGAACTGGAAAGTTCGGCCCATGAATAATAATGATTCAGCCCCTGTTCAGTGTGAAAATGCTTTCCCTTTGGGGGCTTGATACTCGGCAGAAGAATACAACCTCGTAACAACGTTGATGGTTTTTTTTTGGCGGGTCACATGACTCACATCAAAGGAATGAGAAGTATTGGGAACTTAGTGATCATGCATATGGTGATGACTGGGTTTCGGTTAATTTTAACTCGTGTGGTGCCGCGACTTGAAGCTATGTATTGGTTTTATGTTTTAACCCCGTTCACACACACATTTGTTGTCAAAAAAGGTCCTTTATGTGAAACAATAGCTTGTGAATGAATATTTCCCCTTTGTTTAACAAAAAGGTATGACAGCACATGTGCAGTCAAATAATCGATCATTGAAAAAAAACGTCGATTATGACCTCAATCGATGGTTGATCGATTTTTCGATCATTCGTGACAGCCTTAGTGTTGAGGTAAAAAATGTAGGGGAATTTAGTGGATGCCAGAGTCATTCCTTAACAGATTACAATATTTTTTTATTCGAATAACAGGAGTTTCCTCTATATAACCTATATGCAATTAACAGGTCAAATTTGTACTGATAATACATGTTTGGTAATGGTTTTGGTGTTTATATGTTATATACTATTAACAGGGTTATTCAATTAAATGATATAGAACTAAGTGGGCATCACTCTACCACCATGTTACCTTTAGTTTCTTGCACGTAGGTATGAATATAAAACTATATTTTTTCCTTGTCAGAACCCTGTGAAGTGAGGCTGCAGTAAACAAACTCTGTTTTACTGGTAAATTAGGCCCTGGTAACCAATGCCTGGGGTGGAAGTCATCTAAAATGGGCAACATGGGTATAAATGATTAACTGGACTTGACTTTATCACCATGTTGCGGTCATGATTAGCCATTGTGCAGAAATATGTGACCTTAACCCTTTACCCAATGAATCGCCCGCATCCACCCGTGTAATATGCAAATTCAGCAGTTGAAAAAATATTATTTTTCCAAAAATTTCAACAAAATCATATCATGTGACCCCTCGTTGGAACGAGTTCGTTGAGCTCGTTCCAACGAGGGGTCACATGATATGGTTTTGTTGAAATTTTTTGAAAAATTTTAAAAAATGATACTTAAAATAATAAATTTTGATATCGTCCGCGTTGGGTAAAGGGTTAAACACCAATTAACCCTTAAAGTGCTACAATGTTATATTGTTATATTCCCTAATGGGAAAATAAAATACATTACTAGCTATTCTGAGGGATGGGATTTTTCAGAGAAAACTCCGATTCCAGGGAATATATGCCTCAAATGATGAATTTCTGTCTTTATAGATTGGCATGAAAATGGTCTCAGAAGACCATTTTCATGCAAATTCATAAAAATTAAATAAATCTCTACCAAGAGTTTAGCGCAACTTATGTCGTGGCAAGCATTTTAAGGTTTAATAAATAAACAAAACTATATCTTGGATAGAATATATTTCTGTCATGTGACTTTTCTGCCTAGTTTCCTGAAGGCACACATGTATAGTGTCTGACTGTGGGATGTACAGGTTTTCAGGAATGTTTCTGATTGAGACTGTACCTAAATAATTATAGAGGATTTGTAAATGTTGACTTATTACACATTAATGTTGAGAAAGGGATGTTCTTCAGTAGAATTTGGCTCTCAGATCCTACCATCTGCATATATGAACAAGATTAGACCATCTTTGTGGAATAAAATGTGAAAAGATAGCCAATCACTCACTCTTTGTATTAACAATGAGATGTCCTCAAATGCATTGATTAACCAGGCTCATGTATATATATCCAAATATTGGAGATGGAGGGAGGGTTTGGCTGACCATACCATGAAGTTGCTCAACTGTCCAGGGCTTACAATTCATGCAAGAATCAGATTCAATTTGCACAAATGATTCTCACAAGGAAAACAAGGAGAATCAACTTTGATTCTCGCAAAATGTTCATTTGATTCTTGTTGTACATGTAGATTCTGAAAGTGTCTGTGAGGGTATGAAGAAATTTAAAAAAATAAATTATGGCCTCACAGTCCATCTGTCTATTCAGGGCAAAGGAGCAAATCTGCCTGTTCAGGTTGCTGGCTAAGCCACTGGTGTGGATCTTCTACTTCCCCCACACACATACACACCCATCCAGTTTATTCCCCTGTACATACTACAAAACATGGCACATCCTACAGGGCACATTTATCATCGGATTGCTTTGAAACCTGGCATGCTTGTTTGGGGTGACCTCTAGATGGAGCTATCAATTTTCTTCCATTTTCATAAAAAAAAAAGTTGCCGCTGACAACGATCTTTGAACATAGTTTAGTCAGACCTCAATATTTCTCTTTGGCACACCCTACAGGACACATTTATAATCAGATTGCTTTGAAACCTGGTATGCTTGTTTGGGGTAACCTCTCGATGGGACTTTTCGATTTTCTGCCATTTCCGTCAAAAAATCTTGTCTCTGGCAAAGACCACTAAACTTGGTTTATTCAGGCATCAATATATTCCTTTGGCATGCCCTGCATGGCACATTTATGATCAGATCACTTTGAAACTTGGTGTGCTTGTTTGGGGTTACCTCTAAATGGGAGCTATCAATTTTCTTCATTTCCGTCAAAAAATGTTGCCGATGGCAACATTCTTAAAATTTAGTTTATTCAGACCTCAATATTTCCCTTTGGCACTCCCTACAGGGAACATTTATGATAGGATTGCATTGAAACCTGGTGTGCTTACTTGGGGTGACCTCCAGATGGGAGCTATTGATTTTCTTCCATTTCCATCAAAAAATTTTGCCGCTGGCAATGACCTTTGAACTTAGTTTAGTCAGGCATCAGTATATTCCTTTGGCATGCCCTACAGGTCACATTCATTATCAGATCACTTTGAAACATGGTATGCATGTTTGAGGTTACCTCAAGATGGGTGCTATTGATGTTCTTCGATTTCAGTCAAAAAATGTTGCCACTGGCAACAGCTTTCGATAAACTTAGTGCAGTTATGCATCAATATTTCCCTTTGGCACACCCTGCAGGGCACATTTATGATCAGATCGCTTTGAAACTTTGTGTGCTTGTTTGGGGTGACCTCTAGATGGGAGCTATCGATTTTCTTCCATTTCCGTCAAAACATGTTGCAGCTGGCAATGACCTTTGAACTTTGTTTAGTCAGACCTCAATATTTCCCTTGGCACACCCTACAGGGAACATTTATGATTGTATTGCATTAAAACCTGATATGCTTGTTTGGGGTTAGCTCCAGATGGGAGTTATCGATTTTCTTCCATTTCCATCAAAAGATGTTACCTTTGGCAATGACCTTTGAACTTAGTTTAGTCAGACCTCAATATTTCCCTTTGGCACACCCTACAGGGCACATTTATGATCGAATCACTTTGAAACTTGGTATGCATGTTTGGGGCAACCTCTAAATCGGAGCAATTGATTTTCTTCCTTGTTCATCAAAAAATGTTGCGTTGGCAACACCCTTTGATGAACTTAGTGCAGTTATGCATCAATATTTCCCTTTGACACACTCTGCAGGGCACATTTATGATTGAATCGCTTGGAAACCTGGTGTGCTTGTTTGGGGTAACCTCTAGATGGGAGCTATCGATTTTCTTCCATTTCCGTCAGAAGTAGTTGCCATTGGCAATGACCTCTGATGAACTTAGTAAAAACTTAGTGCTTTTCTTTCAATTGCTGTTGAAAAATGTTGCCACTGGCAACGACCTTTGAACTTAGTTTAGTCAGGCCTCAATATTTCCCTTTGGCACACCCTTCAGTGCACATTTATGGTCAGATCACATTGAAACTTGGTATGTGTGTGCGGGTTGACCTCTAGATGTGAGCTATTGATTTTTAGCTCAACTTTGGCGAAGCCAAATTTGAGCTTATGCCATGGCCTGTCCGTCAACAATTCAATACGTCTCGGGCTAGAGGCCGTATTTATGAACAGATCTTTACGAAACTTCTTGGGTACTTTTGTTATGACCGTGGGATGAGAACGAGTGTTTTTGGGTCCGATCCAAAATTCAAGTTGGCTGCTGGCAGCCATTTTGTACAAACTTAGGTGCAATCAGATTTTTGTGCAGAACTTCCATATGAAAGTGCTGATTTGAATAATATTTTGTATGAATATTTAGTGCCATGGAATACATCACATATAATACGTTTTTTTTTCTCGTGCGTAAATTATGCAAATTAGACTAACTTTGATGTATTTAGTGTTACTTTCAGCACTCTAAGTGCAAATGCCAATACGGCTCGGGCTAGAGGCCGTATTTATGAACCGATCTTTACGAAACGTCTTGGGCACCTTTGGTATCACCGTGGGATGAGAACGAGTGTTTTGGGGTCCGGTCCAAAATTCAAGATTTGTACAAAATTAGGAGCAATCAGATTTTTGCACAGAACTAACCATGTAAAGGCACTGATTTGAAAATTTTTTGTGTGAATGTTTAGTACCATGGGATACATCACATATAATATGTTTTTTTTTCTCATGCAGAAATTATGCAAATTAGATGAACTTTGATTTTTTCACTGCTACTTACACACAGTAAGTACACAAGATAATACGGCTCGGGCTTGAGTCTGTAGTTATGAACCGATCTTCACGAAACTTCTTGGGATGAGAACGAGTGTTTCTGGCTGCAGTCCAGAATTCAACATGGCTGCCAGTAGCCATTTTGTACCAAAATTAGGTCCAATCAGTTTTTTGTCACAACTTCTATACAGCTCGTATTTATGAACTGATCTTCACGAAACTTCTTGGGTACCGGTACCTTTGTTTTCACTTTGGGACAGGAATGAATGTGTTTTGGGGTGCCTTTGTTATCACTGTGCTATGAGAACAAATATTTTGGGGTTCAGTCAGACCCACTCTGGGACTCAAAGATTTCTTTTCTAGTTTAGCATCTGACTGTCACCCCCCTTTACAATACTTTACCTATACATTTGTTACAGGCTACGGTCAGTATTTATGTACAGACCATTACAATACTTTATATGTACCTTTGTTATCAGGTCATTACCTAGATGTTTGTCATTGCTGTGTCACATACTATACATGTACATGTCTTAACATGTTGAGGTACAGTGTCATTTACACTTTCATTTTCATTTCCATACAAAAGTATTGTCGTTATCACCAGCCTTTGAACTTAGTGCATTTGTGTAGCAACTTATCCCTTTTTCACCCTCTGCAAGGTATATTTATGAATTTCCATAAAAAAGAAAAAAAAATATTGCCACAAGCAATGACCTTCAAACTTAGTGCATTTGCACATTAACATCTTCCTTTGGCATACCTCAGAGGGCGCATTCATTATCTGGTTGTTTTGAAACTTTGTATGCTTATTCAGGGTGACAAAGATAGGAGCTATTGATATTCTTTTCATTTCCATCAAAAACTATTGCTGTTAGCAACAGTCTTTGAATTTATTGCATTTGTGCATCAACATTCTTCTTTGACATGGCCTACTGGGTACATTTATCGTAGGATTGTTTTTGAACTTGGTGTGTTCCTTAGGTGAGACCTCTAGATAAGAGCTATTGATTAGCATTAATTTCTGTGAAAAAAGGTTGCCATTTACAATAACCTCTGAACTTAATGCATTCTTCCTTTAGCCAGTCTTACAGTTTACTTTTAAAAAATGTGTGGATTGCTCTGAGGTTGTGCACACATAATGGTGTTATGTTGAAGTGTTCACCAAATAACATTGAAACCAATGATCTTCAATTTTGCCATTTCACTTGTAACTTACCAAGTTCAAGTTTGTCAAGTTGAGCTACAGTGTCACTGACACTTTCATTTTAAGTTTGCATTGACTCTCTTATAAAAAGGGAGTATGCAGCAGCCAAAAGGACCATGTGGGAGTGCCTGAGAAACAGATTTTTAACTTTTTAGGCCTTATTTTTGTAAATTATTGTTGTGTGTCCTGAAACTTGCAGGTACATATGTATATAACTTTATACTACTCTATTTTTTGATTGATCATACCAGCACATGACATGATTTAGTTGACATCTCTCTCTTGTAGACAAGCATACTACTGAATTTTGTCTACTTATGTTTAGGGCTGTCGCGACTATCATTTTTTGTAATCGACTAATCGTGACCAGTAATCGACAGTTAGTCGATTAATAATCGCTTCCCATGATTTTTTAGCAAATCATTCTTCTGTTCGTAAAACTCTGAAAATGACAATGGCACCGGTGTGTTCAGATGAAGTGGGGTTGTGGGAACAACAAATCGGTCCCGACTGAAGCTACATGTAGTTCAATCTTGGACCCACAGTCCGTAATATAATTTTGGGGGTTGGTACGTCCTGTAGGACGTACCAACCCCAAAAATAATATTACTGACTACAGGTCCAAGTTTGAACTAGACTGAAGCCGATGAATTAAAATGAATTTACCAAAGAACGTTCCTGCATATGTTTCCTTTCTGCAATAAGTTTCTCGAAATTTTGAACATTGAGATCTATGCATTCCCTCGTCAGTTGTTAAAATTGGATCTTAGTCTGAAGTTCCGAACTTTGAGAAGTGATCTGACGTTCTGACTTTCATCATAATTTTGTCACTTCCATGCATTGGGTTTTCCAATGGGTGCATTCATGTGTACAAGACTGGAGAAATTCAGAAGAATCTATTCTTCTCGAGTAACTGTGAGTGTTCTTTCTTACACAGTCAGTGACAGTCGTACAGTCTTCCGGATATGAATGTTAACTATCGTTAGATATTTAAAGTTATTCACCTTCATTGATCATTCACCTCACAAAACAATGCAATTTAGCCCCGACGCGTAGTAGACGTGTACCACCTTGAAAATGAACGACGATCGACTAAAAATAAAAAACGTCGACTACTTCAATAGTCGATGGTTAGTCGACTAATCGAATAATCGCGACAGCCCTACTTATGTTGTCAATGAAAAGGAAGATAGACATTATCTTTTGGTTTGATTTCACATTATTTTGACTGTTTTTATACCTGATTTCTTTCTATGAAGAAAACAACACATTTTAATTGATGTCAACTGATTTGTTTCTGTGATAAAAAAAACTTATGTTTTAATTGCTTTATGTCAAAAGTGGCCTCCAGCAACAAATGCTGTTAAAACCTTCATCTAATTGTTATTCATCCACAGATTTTTTCTTGATAATAAATTTTACTTTTAGTCAGAAAAATAATTCAAACAAATAATTTATTTCAGGTTCTTGATACTCTAAAATGAATAAAAAATATTGCATACTTTATAGTGTGGCTGGACAGTGGAATTCTGTTATTTGAATACTCATATTGCCAATGAAAATACTCCATTAACAGGAGTATTGAACCAACAGAAATTTTGTGACTTTATTCTATTAAATAAGATATACATGTAATATATTAAATATTTATTGTAGATGTAATGAGGCTCTAAGTTTACATATCTCATGACTGAAGACAAGTTTGGTTTCATGTATGGGGGCATAGTGTTCTGGCTTGGGTGTCAGTGTCGGTGACTGGTTTTAAAATTAGTTATTCTTACTAATAAGCGAGGGTCTCAGCCTGCAGACAGCGAGCGATACATTGGTTTACCTTCTTATCTATACCACCTAGATGAGCTAACTTATACAGGTGCCAGGGAGATGACTTAGATAAGCTCTAAGCTTTCTGTCGAATCCCTTCTTTCCTCAGCCATTTGTGTACTTGTTATATTGAAAACTGCTGTACATTGAATCTCAATTTCTTATATTTTCTTTTTAGCTCACCTGACTTTCAGTCATTAGAGCTATAGTGATCACTCACTGTCAGTCGTCCGTGAACATGGTGTTTGCGTCTTCTCCTCCCAAACTGCTGAACCAATTTAATTGATATTTGAGATTATAGTTTGTTATGACATCGCAATTTGATTTTGTTCAAATCAAGTTGCCTCGCCCCTTGGTAGGGCCATGCCCAAAAAGTGTGCTTAAATCTTAAAAAATCTTGTTCTCATGAACCAGCAGCAGCAGAGACTTGATATTTGGTATGCAGCTTCCTTTTGAGGTATAGACTCAGATTTGTTCAAGTGAAGTTCGAGGAGCTATATTTGAACCAAATTTGATATGAGGGCTTATTGGGTCATAAGTACTTAATTTATGCAAAAAAAAAAAAAAAATTTCCTGTTGCCCCATGGGAACCGCAGGAGCTAAAAATAGAAAAAAAATAAAACGCCCATATCTCCAAAACTACACAGCACTGAGAATTCTTGTTTGGTGTGAAGCTCCTTTAGAACCAACAGAATGGAATGGTCAAAAAGAAAAATTGCTTTCGGATTTATCATGGGGTACTTTTTTGGGACTTTGAAAAAGTGCTGAGTCAGCATTTTTAACACTGGGTAATGGGGAAAAACATTTAAGACTATTTTTTTCCCAAACCACTGCTCCAAAAGCTTTCAGATTTCACAAAAAAACATCTTTGGAAGATTGTTTCACATGTTTATTGAAATCAATTCCCTGGGTCCATATTTGGGCTCTCTATGGGAGCCCAAATGTTTAAATTAGTGCTGTATGAGGAATATTCTTTAAAAATCTTCTTCTTCAGATCTACCAATAAGAATCTTTTGATATTTGATGTGCAGCATGCTTAGGGAGGTGAGATTCAAGTTTGTTCAAGCCAAGTCCCTGGGTTCATATTTGGGCTCACTGTGGGAGCCGAATTATAACTTAGTTCAAAATGAGGAATTTTCTTTAAAAATCTTCATCTTCAGATCCAGCAGCCGGAATATTTTGATATTTGGTATGTAGCATCCTGGGGGGAGGGGGGGGAGGGGGGAGATTCAAGTTTGTTCAAGCCATGTCCCTAGGTCCATATTTGGGCTCACTGTGGGAGCTTGAATTGTAACTCAGTTCAAAATGAGGAATTTTCTTAAAAAATAATCTTCTTCAGATCCAGCAGTCAGAATGTTTTGATATTTGGTGTGCAGCATCCTTAGGGGGATGTGATTCAAGTTTGTTAAATCCAAGTCCCTGGGTTCATATTTGGGCTCACTGTGCTGAGCTCGAATTGTAACTTAGTTCAAAATGAGGAATTTTCTTTAAAAATCTTCTTCTTCAGATCCAGCAGTTGGAATATTTTGATATTTGGTATGCAGCATACTTAGGGGGGTGAGATTCAAGTTTGTTGAAGCCAATTCTCTGCGTTCATATTTGGGCTCCCTGTGTGAGCCCGAATTATAAGTTAGTTCAATATGAGGAATTTTTCTTTAAAAATCTTCTTCAGATTCAGCAGTCAGAATGTTTTGTTATTTGGCATGCAGCATCCTTAGGGGGATGAGATTCAAGTTTGTTCAAGCCATGTCCCTAGGTCCATATTTGGGCTCACTGTGGGAGCTCGAATTGTAACTTAGTTCAATATGAGGAATATTCTTTAAAAATATTTTTTTTTTTAGATCTGCTGGTCTGAATCTTTGGATATTTGGTGTAAGCTTTTCTAAGGAGGGGCAGATGCAGCTTGTTGAAATCAATTCCGTGGGTTTTATATTCAGGCCACCATGTCAGATGAGTGTCCTCAGGCCCCCTGGGGCCTGTTGTTTCCTTTGTCCCCATGCGACCATGGGAAGTGAAGCAGTGCTTGTTTACTGTTGTAAACAAGCTCGGTTTTACTGGTACAATAAAACCCAGTATCCAATGATTGGGTTGTAAGTTCTCTAATATGAGCAAATGTATATGAACGAGTGACTAAACTTGATATTATCTCCATGTTGTGGTCACAATTAGCTTTTGTGCAGAAATATGTGACCTAAAATACTAATAAATAAATAAATGAATAAATTTTTTTTGTTCATTTCTGACATTTATTTTATGTATTATATACATATATTAATTTTCAAATAAATATTGTTTAATGAGGCTGCATACATAAAGGTCAACAAACATTTGGAATTCAAAATGTCAATAGAGTAAATATTCATTCAAAAACAAATTTTTTATTCAATTAACAGGAGTTTATATGCAATTTTGTACTTGTAAGAAAAGAAAATGGTTTGGTGTTTGGAAATTACATGCAATTAACAGGTTTATATATTGAATTACGAAATATCCAGTTGAGTAAGAGCATGGTGGCTCAGTTGTTAGAGCGTTGAACTTTAAAACTTAAAGGTCCACAGTTTGATCCTGACCAGTGGTAACTGCAGTGTGTCCTTGGACAAGGCACTTATTATTTAGTGGTGTTTAAGGTCACATATTTCTACACAATGGTTAATCATGACCATGACAGTTGTATGGTGGAGGAAGCCGGGGTACACTTAATCACTGAATATGGCCCAATAATAAATGCAATGTCCTTAGACATAATGATATTGTACCACGTTGGAGCCCATTTAATTTGATTTATTCACTGGGGTTTAATGGCACTTTTGGCAGCCATGGTCATCTCATGCCTGACAGTTTTAGGGCTGGAAGATGCCCGATTATCCAGAGAAAATCAGAGCAGTGATGTGCAACTGTCAGACTCCCGAATGTACATGTTTATTTATTCATTTGTTGGGGTTAACAACATTTTCCATAGCCAGGGTCACCTTGTGTCAGACAGTTTTACAGGTGGAGGGAGCCGGAGTACCCAGCGAGAATCACCGAGCAACTGTCAGGCTCCTCAATGTACTAACTCCACACAAGCAGGGTTAGCATGGGATGGAGATAAGTGCACCATCGACATGCAGTACACCTATTACAAAGCACTACTGTGCCCCCATGTGGGCAATCAGGATAAACCCTTTACCCAACGTAACGGCCAAAACCGGCCAGCGCTATTCTCAAAAATCGCCAATGAATTTTCATTATTTTTTCATTTTTTGTCTCAAAAACATAGGTTATGACCCCTCATTGGAACGAGCTCGTCGAGCTCATTCCAACGAGGGGTCATAACCTATGTTTTTGAGACAAAAAATGAAAAAATAATGAAAAGTAATTGGCGATTTTTGAGAATAGAGCTGGCCGGTTTTGGCCGTTACGTTGGGTAAAGGGTTAAGTGCCTGCCCAAGGACACAATGCAGTTACCCATGCTGGGGATTGAAATATGGACCTTTCGATTTGAAGTCCAAGTATATAACCACTGAGCTACCACACTCCCTTTCCAATGTACATGCACTAACTCTACACAAGCAGAGGTAGAAACCTATGTTCTTTCTTTTGGAAGATTTTTTGGGAAGTGGAGCAGTGCTTCTTTTAAATTGTAAACAAGTTCTGCTTTACTGGTAAAATAGGACCCAGTAACCAATGCCTGGGGTGGAAATCCTCTAAGGTGGGCAGCACGGGTATAAATGCTTGGCTGAAATTTGACTATGTGGCAATCTTGATGGAGCTATAGATGCTGAAAGTGACCTTAATGACCAATAAACATACATATAGAAGATTGGCTGTAGATACTTTTTACAGTTATCTGATAAACAAATGTACAGGAATTTCACATGTGATTTCATGATTGCACTTGCAAAGAGCACAAACAGTAACAGTCATTAATTTGCCTTTCTCTTTTTGTAAGATACTGTGCTTCGACAATAAAAGTGCAAATTTCTTTTGTTCTTATCAATCGAAGGTACATGTAACACCCTGGGATTTAATTGAAATTAGCAGATAATTTACCAGTCGGGCCTTAAAATTCATCCCAATTCGAGCGAATCAGCTTTGATTCTTGCAAACTCCTGCTGCGAGAATCAATTTTCAGTAAATAAATAATTTAGAATTTGAGAATATGTTATACCCCCGTGAGTGTAACAGGAACATATTCCATAGTGAAAAACAAACCTACGTGTTTACTTAAGTTTAACTCTTTAAGAGCCAAGTTTCAATATTGGTGAGTTTCTTGTCTTAATGTACACGTAGAACACATGTTCGACCATACAGGCTTTTGGTGTTTTTGCTGATGGAAGTTACAGTACCTTGGCAGTGGTTTCTAGTGAAGTCTATGCTGCCTCTTTAGTTAACTAAACAATCTGTGAGGCCGCCAAATGAAAATTTTATTCTGAGAGCGTTTTTTTGTTATGTTACTCTGTTGTGGAACTCACAACTGGAAACTGTTCAGTGATCACTTTTCGGGTGTATGTTGCAGAGCAGCCCAGCTACTACTCTTTCTACTAGTGTATGGTGGGACAAGAGTAATGATATGCAACTTCTCAAGAGCCTTTTAACCCTTTACCTAACATGAAAAGCAGACGACACATGCAAAAAAAATTCTCGAATAACTCATTTTTTTCATTTTTTGTCTCAAAAACATAGGTTATGACCCCTCATTGGAACGAGCTCAACGAGCTCGTTCCAATGAGGGGTCATAACCTATGTTTTTGAGGCAAAAAATGAAAAAAATAATGAAAATTAATTGGCAATTTTTGAGAATAGCGCTGGCCGGTTTTGGCTGTTACGTTAGGTAAAGGGTTAAATAATTATGATTAGGAAGGTAATGCAGTCACGTGGCTAAGTATGTTTTTCGCATTGCATTATAGATTATTTGGAGCATTCATAATGTCGGCAGTGGGCATGCTATGACTGGGTGATGGGTGTCTTGAGAAATGCTTTGTAATGCACTATGCCTTATTTGTACTGGAAATAGGTTTTCCATTAATTTGGAAGTATATCTTGATAAATGATATGCGGTCACTTTTGCACAACTGCACAAGCACCATACAATGTAATTTTATAATGTAAGGGTAAGGCGTTGAGATAGGCCTAGCCTGTTCGCCAAACCCGGTTTCAAATGAATGAAATAAAAATATTGTTTAAAAAAAAAAAAGAAGGGCAGCCAAGACTCCACTGGACTCCACTGCTAAGTCAAAGTGTTACCATATTATGAGGGAGCAAAAAATAAGTAGAACTCACCAGGCCAAAAGAAAACTTTCATATTTATGACGACAATCGAATAAACAATTACAAGAATCAAAGTTGATTCTCATTGATTTTCTTGTGAGAATCATTTGGGTGAATCAGTTCTGATTCTGACATAAATTTTAAGCCTGTCCGGTTCTTCATTTATTCTAATATGAACTGATATGAACTGCAAAAATGAACTGGCAAGAAGCTTAAGTTAATACAACTGAGAAACTCTGACATCAGTAACTAAAAATATATGCTACTATGCACCACTTATTTTGGGTAATAATAAAGTTGTTCTCTATATATGCCTGGGTTATATATAATATATTGTGTCTACAAATATATCTAGCATATAATTTACTTCACTACAATTGCTGACAGTAAATGTTCTGTACAGGAAATAGTTGAAATTAATAATGGCTATTTAGGGACTTCCTTATTTCAAAGTGTCATACCATAAGGTCATTGCTTTCTGTTCAGTGACAGATCTACTGTAGTGTGATTATAAAAGTGGACTTAAAATTTTGATCGGATTACGACCCAGTTCAGTTGCAATACATTAAAAATTCTCTTTCCTCTTTTCTCCCCTCGGCACTATAGCACCTCACCCGTCCGAAGAGAAATGCGCAACACTGAAACAGAGATGCTTTTTTCATTTGTTTTTTTTTATTTAATTTTGAGTTTGCAATATTTTATCTCCATGTAGCAGTCATGATTAGCCATTGTGAAGAAATATATGACCTTAAACACTAATAAAAAAAAAAAAAATACTGAGGAGATTGACACCGTACCACCCAAGATAGAAGAAACATGCACAAGAACTCCATGCTCAGTTTTGACTTGAAAGAGAGGAAAGACCACGGGCCAAAAGAATCTGAGGACTATAAGTCAGCAAGGACAAATCCCTTCATACCTGACAGTAGTGATCCTCCAACTCCTGCCACTCTGAAATTTAATGCCTCTCCAATGATGCTTTTAAAATTACCACCAAGGAAGAAAAAGATATCCTATCGTAGTATAGCACAAAATATAGTACTGATCAGTCAAAGCAGCCTCTTTATTGTTCTGCATTCCTCCTTTTCTTCATTTAAACATAAGACTAATAAAATATACAGTGGATCCCGCTTAACTGGATATCTCTTAACTGAATACCCCTGTTAATTGAATATAATTTCCCAACACAAAACCATTTACCATACCTCCAGTACAAATTTGACCTGTTAATTGAATATAGGTTATAGAGTAAACTCCTGTTAATTGAATAAAAAATCGTGTAACCTGTTGAGAAATTACCCTGACTCGCCCCAGTTTTCGTTTGTTTATAGACCTCTTTGGCCTCAGTACATCCAATACAGGCATTTATTCTATTATATCTTGCTTGAGAGACCTCATGGGGCTCTTTCAAACAAGATATGATAGAATAATTGCTAAGTTTATCTCTAGAATACAGGAAAGTTTGTGTGAGTGATGGTCCCGAAGGAGCATTGCATTTTTGTTCAACTCAACTTGCCCAGCTCCATAGGGAGGGGTGGAGGAAAATGCTCCAACATATTTTTAAAATCTTCTTCTCATGAACCAGTGGGTACAATGACGTGATATTTGGTATGGAGCTTCCTTTTGAGGTGTAGAATCAAGTTTGTTCAATCAAAGTTTGAGGAGCCATATTTGCCTTTGTAATGGAGCAAGATTTTTGGCTCTGCCCAAAATGTCTGTTTTTCTGAACCGATGGTATGATTTGAACCAAATTTGGTATGTGGTATTATTGGGTGATAAGTACTTGACTTACGCAAAAAATAATTTCCCAGTGTCCCCATGGGAACCCTAGGAGCTAAAAATTGAAATATTTTCAAACGCTCATATTTCGCAAACCACATGGAACAGAGAACTGTCATTTGGTATGAAGCATCCTTAGGACCAGTAGAATTGAATGATAAAAGAAAATGGTTATGTCAGGATGTTCTGTAGGGGGGGGGGGGGGGAGGAGTGGGGGGGGGGGGGGCATCGAAAAAATGTTGAGTCAACATATTTGCATAAATTAAAAAAAAAAATTTCTCCAGAACCAATGGTCACAATCTTTTGATGTTTGGTATATAACATCCATAAGGGGGTCAGATACAAGTTTGTTTAAATAAAGCGTCTTGGTTCATATTTAGGCTCAATACAGTAGCCTGAATGTCTAACTATGGGCAATATGGGGAATAATCTTTAAAATTCTTCTTCAGAACCACCAGTCAGAAACTTTTAATGTTTGGCATACATCATTGTTATGAGGGGCAGATTCAAGATTGTTCAAACCAAGTCCCTAGGTTAATATTTGGGCTTCCTATGGAAACCCAAATTTTAACTTAGTGCAATAAGGTGGATAATTTTTTTTGAAATCTTCTTCAAATCCACCAGTCAAAATGCTTTCATATTTCATATACAACATCTTTAGGGGGGTCAGATTCAAGTTTGTTCAATTTGAGTGCCTGGGTTAATATTTGGGCTCCCTATGGGAGCCGGAATTGGCCATGTAGCTGATGAATTAGAAACTTTTTATTAAATACCATCTTGAGGTGTGTAACTAAGATTTATTCACATAGGTTGTATCAAGGGGCTCCGTAGGGGAGCTCTGCTTTTTACGTTATGATTAACTGAAGAAAAGACATGATACTTGGACTATTTTAGTCACTCCTGAGGGGCTCAAGGATTGACAGTGGATCCTATGGAGATTGATTGCTAAATGTAGATTTATTCTTGGACTCTGTTTATATCGGGTTCTGTTCAAGGTGAGCACTTCAGGCCCCATGGGGCCACTTGTCATTGTTGATGGAGTTAAAGAAATCTGAGGCACTGTACAACCAGTACATGGAAGATTGCATAGATTTCACCCCATCCTGCTTACATAAGCCATCTAGCAAACCTAAACACAGAGACAGTGTACAAAGTGGGATGGGTGTGGCCCCCACATCAGTGAGAAGAGATTTTCTTAATAAAATATTGTACATTCAAGCTGCGGGAGGAAGGAATACAAACAAAAATAGCATTAGTGATACTATAAACATCTTTATTCTCATTGGTACCAATAATCCTGGTTGTCTAAAGAAAATACTTTTTTGTGGGTTCATAAATTCATTGGTCGCCCATTCCTCAAAATAAATTTGTGGGTCAACAGACATAACCCTGCATTATGCTGATATCAGCATGCCCAAAATTCTGACAATGAATACCAAGGCACACCAGGTATCCACTGCTATTAAGACATCCTCGCCACAGGGGTAATTAGCACATTAGATAGTGGCCCTTTTTTTCTTCTTTTTTTAGCTCACCGGGTCCCTCAACACAAGCGTTTTGACAGTACTCATTCTATCATTCTATCTCTAATTGTAATCACAGTGTAAAACTGTTTACTGGAGAAATTATGAATGAATTAACCCTAAGTCTCCATACAGGGTCAGTCTGCCACTTTTGCAATGCTTTGAACCCCCCCCCCCCCTCCCCCCCAAGTGTATTTTTCCATTAGAACTCAGCCAGTAGACTGCATATTTATCTTGTCAGTGTTTTTACATCATTCTTGGCTGCCTGTACAGGCAACCAACAATGATGTACAAACACTATTAAGTCACCTGCAAATGTGTACATTTGTACATGTATATACAATAGTTATTGTCATAAAATTAATTTGAGGCTTTAAGGGTTCAGACCAGCATGATATATATATGTATCGAGCTGTCTGTCACCAGAAACAAATCACAATCATGTCTCTTAAAAGTTAGCTAATATCTGCTGACTTTCACATGTTTTGGCAAAGTAGCAAATTGTCCCCTGAGTGCAATAAGGAGATATCTGTAATGCTTTTAGCATTGCAGATGATGCCTTGTAACACTCAAGGAAGAAAGGATGGAATATCTGTTGAAATCATTTTCATCGGAGGGGTGTGTTGGAGGGGTGTGTTAAGTATGTGATTTGAATCAATCACTAAAACAACAATAAGTGGACTACCACGAAAAAAGGGCACAGTGGAGCCCTGTTAACTGGTAGAGTGCTGGAAGCCCTATTTTGGGCTTTACTAAAAGTGATGGGCAATAACTGTCTGTAGATACGTTCTGCCTGAGGAAGCCTTTATTGTCTCTGATATGCATCAGATTTTTTATACAATACCTTGCTCTCTGACATTTAATTGGATAGTGCCTATAAGGCACTATCCAATTAAATGTAATAGAGCAGTATATGATGAGCTTTGATTTGTTGTCAGAAAAAACTCAGCACTTTACCAGTTTATTGAATAGCCACTTTTCCAGTGAAATTATTTAATTAACAGTATTATTCATTTAACAGGGAATTGGTCAGGTTTTTTGTATTCGAGATATAAACTGGGCATTTATCCTATTACAGTATGTGGAGAGTGGTTTGTAACTAAATCGCCCATGGAGTGGAGTTATCACCCAAAGTATCACTTTCAAATTCTGTACATATGAATAAAAAACACAAGCAATGTTTCAGCCAGTGGACCTCCAGCTTCAACCTGGAGGTCCATTGCCTGGAACTTTGTTTATGGTTGATATGATTTTCAACAAATTTGCAATTAATGCTTGGGTCGAACCTCCACTCTGCAGGTGATTTAGTGATAATACACTCTATACATACTGTATATCTTGTTTGACAGCTGCTGGATCCATCTTCCAGATCACAGTTTGTTCAGTTGGTGTAATCTCTATTTGTACCTTTATTATATATATGTCTGGAAATATAATATTGTAATATTTATTTATTTATTTATTGGTGTTTAAGGTCACATACTTATGCACAATGGCTAATCGTGACCGTGACAGTTTGACGGGTGGAGGAAGCCGGAGTACCCGGAGAGAACCACCGAGCAACGACGAGCAGCTGTCAGCTCTCCAACATCGTAACTCTGAACTCTGCACCGCAGCACAGGCAGGGCTAGAGTGGTTGAAGACATGCGCACCATCGACGTGCAGTACGCCTCAGTACACAGCGTCATCGTGCCCCCATGTAGGCATTCGGGGTGAAGTGTCTTGCCCAAGGACACAACGCGGTTGCCGCAGGTGGGATTCGAACCGAGGACCTCTCGGCTTGCAGCCTGCACCTCTACCAACTGAGCCACCGCGCCCCCTTAATATTGTAATACAAATAGGCCTGATTATGCAAAGGGAATTCGGTGATTGGCTGAGTAATTTCTCAACGTATTTACAAGAGTTTTTTTTATTCAATTAACCCTTTACCTAACATGAAAGCAGACGACATTTGCAAATAGAATTCTTGAATTTTTAGCTCAACTTTGGCGAAGCCAAATTTGAGGTATTGCCGTCGTCTGTCTGTCTGTCTGTCCATCTGTTGTGCCATCAACACGGCTCGGCTAGAGGCCGTATTTATGAACCGATCTTTACGAAACTTCTTGGCTACCTTTGTTATTACCATGGGACGAGAACGAGTGTTTTGGGGTCCGATCCGAAATTCAAGACGGCCGCTGGCAGCCATTTTGTACAAAATTAGGTGCAATCAGATTTTTGTGCAGAAGTACTAAACATGGGATACATCACATATAATACGGGTTTTTTTCTCGTACATAAATTATGCAAATTAAACTAACTTTGATTTATTTAGCGTTACTTTCAGCACTGTAGGTGCAAATGCCAATACGGCTCGGGCTAGAGGCCATATTTATGAACCGATCTTTACGAAACTTCTTGGGTACCTTTGTTATCACCATGGGACGAGAAAGAGTGTTTTGGGGTCCGGTCTGAAATTCAAGATGGCCACTGGCAGCCATTTTGTACATAATTAGGTGCAATCAGTTTTTGCACAGAACATCCATATGAAAGCACTGATTTGAATAATTTTTTATGTGAATGTTTAGTACCATGGGATACATCACATATAATACGGGTTTTTTTCTCGTGCATAAGTTATGCCAATTGGACTAACTTTGATCTATTTAGTGTTACTTTCAGCACTGTAATGCAAATGCCAATATGGCTCGGGCTAGAGGCTGTATTTATGAACCGATCTTTACAAAACTTCTTGAGTACCTTTGTTATCACCGTGGGACGAGAACGAGTGGTTTTGGGTGCGGTCTGAAATTCAAGATGGCCACCAGCAGCCATTTTGTACTTTAGTTAGTGAAATCAGTTTTTTGTACAGAACTTCTGTATGAAAGTTCTGATTTGAATAAATTTTTGTAGGAATGTTTAGTAACATGGAATACATCACATATAGTATGGGTTTTTTTCTCGTGCAGAAATAATGCAAATTAGATGAATTTTGATTTATTCAGTGCTACTTATATGCAGTAAGTGCACATGTCAATACGGTTCGGGCTAGAGTCTGTATTTATGAACCGATCTTCACGAAACTTCTTGGGGTACCTTTGTTATCACCTTGGGACGAGAACGAGTGTTTCTGGGTGCGGTCCAAAATTCGAGATGGCTGCCAGTGGCCATTTTGTACCGAAATTAGGTCCAATCATTGTTGTGTACACAACTTCTATACGGCTCAGACTAGAAGCTGTATTTATGAATCAATCTTTACAAAACTTCTTGGGTACCTTTGTTATAACTCTGGGATGAGAACGAGTGTTTTTGGGTGCAGTCCAAAATTCAAGATGGCCACCAGCAGCCATTTTGTACCAAAATTAGTGCAATCAGTTTTTTGTACAGAACTTCTGTATGAAAGTTCTTATTGGAATAAAATTTTGTATGAATGTTTAGTAACATGGAATACATCACATATAATACAGGTTTTTTTCTAGTGCAGAAATTATGCAAATTAGATGAACTTTGATTTATTCAGCGCAACTTACACACTGTAAGTGCACATGTCAATACGGCTAGGGCTGGAAGCTGTATTTATGAACCGATCTTCACGAAACTTCTTGGGTACCTTTGTTATCACCTTGGGATGAGAACAAGTGTTTTTGGATGCAGTCCCAAATTCAAGATGGCTGCCAGCGGCCATTTTGTACCAAAATTAGTGCAATTAGTTTTTTGTACAGAACTTCTGTATAAAAGTTCTGATTTAAATAAATTTCTGTTTGTATGTTTCGTAACATGGAATACATCACATATAATACAGGTTTTTTTCTCGAGCAGAAATTATGCACATTAGATGAACTTTGATTTATTCAGTGCTACTTATACACAGTAAGTGCACTTGTCAATACGGCTCGGGCTAGAGGTTGTATTTATGAACCGATCTTCACAAAACTTCTTGGGTACCTTTGTTTTCACCTTGGGACGAGAACGAGTGTTTCTGGGTGCGATCCAGAATTCAAGATGGCTGCCAGTGGCCATTTTGTACCGAAATTAGGTCCAATCAGTTTTTTGTACACAACTTCTATGCGACTCAGACTAGAGGCCGTATTTATGAACTGATCTTTACGAAACTTCTTGGGTACCTTTGTTATCACCGTGGGACGAGAACGAGTGTTTTGGGGTGCGTTCCAAAATTCAAGATGGCATCCAGCAGCCATTTTGTACCAAAATTAGTGCAATCAGTTTTTTTGTACAGAACTTCTGTATGAAAGTTCTGATTTGAATAAATTTTTGTAGGAATGTTTAGTAACATGGAATACATCACATATAATGCAAGGTTTTTTCTCGTGCAGAAATATACAAATTAGATGAACTTTGATTTGTTCAGTGCTAATTATACTCAGGAAATGCACATATCAATACGGCTTGGGCTAGAGTCTGTATTTATGAACCGATCTTCACGAAACTTCTTGAGGTACCTTTGTTATCACCTTGTGACAGTAACAAGTGTTTTTGGGTGCCTTTGTTATCACTGTGCTATAAGAACAAATATTATTGGGTTCAGTCAGACCCACTTTGGGACTCAAAAATTTCTTTTCTAGTTTAGCATCTAACTGTCACCCCACCTTTACAATACTTTACCTATATATTTGTTACAGGCTGCGGTCAGCATTTATGTACAGACTGTTACAATACTTTACATGTACCTTTGTTATCAGGTCATTACCTAGATGTTTGTCATTGCTGTGTCACATACTATACATGTACATGTTTTAAACAAGTTGAGCTACAGTGTCATTGACACTGTCATTTTTTGTGTCAAAAGCATAGATAATGACCCCTCATTGGAACAAGCTCATTGAGGCATTTAATGAAGGGTCACAAGCTATGTTGAGCTCATTCCATTGAAGGGTCACAAGCTATGTTTTGAGACAAAAAATAAAAAAATAATGAAAATTGAATAATGAGTTTGTTTATAAAAGGACATAGAAGCCACTTATTTTTAAGGCTCACCCTCAAGCTTCTGGTGTGGTCATCTAACAGGCGTGCGAAGAGGAAAGGACCGGAGGGCGATTTTGACTCCACCAGGGTGGGACAAGCCAAATAAGAGGGAGGGGGGGCTGGTTGGACTGAAAAGAAGAAGAAAGAATCCCCAGCTGTAATGCCAGCTAGGGATTAGCCCCGGCATGGCATTCCGTAATGGTTACAAAAAGAGGATTAGAGAAAACTCTTGTAATATTTTTGAAGGCCAGGGGTCCTCCTCCAATCCTGGATGAGTTTAGTTATAATCTGCCTTAAGAAGGGTTCTTGTAATTGTACAGTAAATGTCATGTATCACAGCTATTATAATGATGTCAATTTGATAATATGATTACTGCACAGATTTATGATTTAGAGACTCCATGAATTTTTTGTTCTCATATTGTTTTATATGACAGTAATAACAAGTTGGAGTCATGTTTTTTCACTTGAGCTCATCTGATCTGTCATCATCAAGTATTTCACTTCTTATTCAAGGTAAACATTTTCATTAGCTATGACATCATTAAGAGCCACTTCAGCTCGTTATTAATAAGAACTCTCATGCCTCTGGAGACTAATATATATTGGGAGCCACAATACTTTATGCAGAGTGTAAGTACAGGGATAGCAATATTTAATGTGAAAATGCCCACAGAGAGGAATTTCCAGTGAGATATTGGCTTATGTTCTGTAAATACAAGAAGTGCAAAATCGTGGCTAATGGACCTACATTCCAGTGGGAACGCAGGGAAGAGGAGCAGGGCATGTTTATAAGTTCTGTTTTATGCTAAATTGGGACCCAATAGCCGATACTTGGGGTGGAAGTCCTCTAAAGTGTGCAACGTAGTTATAAATAGTTGGCTGATACAGTGTAACCCTGCTAATTGAATATCCACATTGCCAGTGAAAATTATTCAGTTGACAGGGATATTCAAGTAACAGGTATATGGACAGTTTCCTGTATTTTTTTTAGATGAATTGAGCATTTATTCTACTATATCTCATTTGACAGAGCTCATGGACCTCTGTCAATCAAGATAGATTGAATAGATTAAATCTTGTATTGGATGTATTGAGGCCATATACACCATATACAGTTCATGGAGGGTGGATTGTCACCAAATCACCCATGGAGTGGAGGTATCACCCAAGGTACTACTCTCAACTTTTGTACAGAAACACAAGAAGCGCAAGCAAAGTTTCAACCAATGGACCTCCAGGTTTAACCTGGAGGTCTATTGGCTGAAACTTTGCTTATGGTAATTATGCTTTGCAATAAATTAGCATTTAGTGCTTGAGAGAAATCATCACTCAATGGGTGATTTATTGATACTACACTCTCCACTCTCCATGTACTGTAGGTCTATAAACGTAGCGAATTTGGTGATTGCCAGGGTAATTTCTCAACATATATTACAAAATTTTTTATTGTATCAACAGGAGATCCCCACGGGAACCCCGGGAAGTGAAGCAGTGCCTGTTCACTGTGGTAAACAGGCTCTGTTTTACTGGTAAAATAGGACCCAGTCACCAATTCTTGGGAGGTGCAAACCCTCTCTAAAATGGGCAACATGGCTTATTAACGCTCATCCCTGGTCTTGAGTTGATACTCATGTTGTGGTCATGATTACCCTTTGTGAAAAAATATGTGACCTTAAACACCAATAAATAAATAAATAAATCAACAGTAGTTTACTCTATAACCTCTATTCAATTAACAGGCCAATTTTGCACTAACCCAGTCATGATCTGCACAAAATTTTCTATCCACTTTTGTTATCACATTAGTTAACTCCAGAGCCTAGGTAAGATGCATATGGGCATTAAAAATATTGAGTTTTTGCCAAAATTTATTGAAAATTCTTTTTTTCTTGCAAATTGACTTTAAATTTTTAAAAAAACATCTTGATAATTTATCTCATGCATGAATATCCTATTGTTTCAGGAAAGATCTACTTGTGGGAGTCAGTCCATCTGTTCTTCCATCCTTCCATCCTTTCATCCTTTTCCATTTCTCGCCATCACTTTTAATAGAAAACTGTTCAAAATATTTTACTCACATTTGATGATAGCTTTTTGGTGATAAAATCATAAATGGGATTGCGAACCAGGTCTGTCCAAATATTTCTTCAAGAAATCTTGACCTTGTTGGATTCCGACTGTCTTGTTATCAAATTAACATTTTATGTCATCACATTTCAAAGAAAACTGGCAAATTTTTTTTTTTCCTAAATTTAATATATAGCTTTTTGGTGATAATATCATGAAGGGGATTGTCAACCAGCTGTGTCCAAGCTTTTCTTGAAGAGTTATTGCCCTTGTTGGTGGGGAAATGATCATCACATGGCATTGCACTTGTTATAAATATTACGGGACTCGAAGAATAGTCTGTGCACCACAATTCTTCCTCAAGGACAAGTTCCACTATTTTGACAAAGTCATTGACATGCCAAATAATTATTATATCGAACAAACTGAGGAAAAATCTCCCTGCCCATCAGGATTGCAATGCTAAGTACAATGTCTGTTGTCAAGGACCTTGCCATACCCAAGCATTTTCATTCTTGAACTTAGAAATAGTGAAACAGAATTCCGAAATAAAAAACTCTTAAAAGAGCATGTTGTGTTCCATCATTCAAATGTCCTAAAATATTCCATGGCTATTTTTTAGATAATGTATAGTGCACAGGAATAGTACATGATTATTTTTAGAACCTGCAATAGATGAAACTATTGAAAATAGTACAGTACCTCTTGGCCAATCAGAGGAAAGGAAATTCAGGCTAGGTACAATATTTAAGGAATAGTGCATGGCTTGGAGTTGACTACACCCATATAGTGCCCAGTGAGGTGGTGTAGTTCTCACTGCGAAGCGGAGGGAACTACACCACCTCACTGGGCACTATATGGGCATAGTCAACGACAAGACATGCACTAATCCTTATATTATATCGAACACCCATCAAGAAAAACATCTGTCCCATTTGTTAATTACCAAGGTAGCAGCCCTACCAACCAGCGTTATATAGAAAAAAAATACCATGTAGTTTTTAAAAAACATTTTCTTCTTCCAAAACACGGCAAACTTGGATTATTGATATGAGCAGAAGACAGATTTTGAATCGGTCGGCAAGGGTAAACAAAACATTTCCCCCAAACGGAACTGTGTATTCTAGAATCGCGCAACTCGCGAATGAAAACTAAAATTTTCGAAATTTGACAACACAGTTTGGTAATTTCCACACATTTGTCACACATATACATTACCGAATGGGTCAGCACGGGATACAAACTCCGAAGATTCAATTGAATTCCATTATTTATTCGTTTACTGCCCTATACATACAATTAAATAGCGAAATAATATGAGCAGCGAAACAAACGATTTTTCATATCTGGACACGTTCTCCTGAATGTTGGACCCAGGTATGGATCATTCTCTTCGAAACGAGATATGGATCATCTTCTCAAGGAATAAAATGAACGCCTCGAAAAATGTGACTTCAACAATGGAAAAGTGATACATTTTTCCACAAAGATTTCTTTCCGGGTCGTTTTGTGGATGTTGTGCCTCTGTGAATCGATTTTTAAATTTAGCCTGATTAGTTTTATTCGCCCTGTATGAAAAGAAAACTGATATAGTAGTGTGCTAAAAATAGAAAACGTATAGTGCCTGGGTTTAGTGCCTGGTCAGTTCTGTGGATGCAAACTACACGAAATAGAGTATCTGTCAGCCAATCAGAATGCAAGGAAGTCTCGTGGGATATAATATAACTGCATTATAACTGATTATTCATTGCCATTCTTATACTAACTATTAGATTAAAACAATCAGGATTTACAAGTACATATAGTCTTCACAGACACTATTGTGTCGAACATGTGCAGACAGATGTAGTAACTGATGTTTGTTTGTATAAACACTACAGAATGTAGGTTATGTAAATACTCTGGACTCAGCTGCATTGCACAAGGATGCCAAAGAAGAAAAGAACGTTGGAATTCTTAGATGCAAAGCCTCCCAAGGTACTATGTAACAAATGACTCTGAATTCCGTGCTTGCAGATTTCAAATGTCATTGAGTGTATGTGCACTCCATGATTCAGCTGAGCTTTTACACGTTGACAGATAAAATTTGTGGCACCACTGATATAACTCTTAACCTGCTGAGTAAATTTTCAAGATATTTTTCATCAACTGTTGTCATGGCTGCTGTGAAGCAGCCATGATGAGATTTAATGAAAAATTCATCTAAATTTAAATCAAGACATCATTGTTGAAAAAATCCATTAAAATTGGGGGAAAATTTTATTAAATGTGCCCAACTTTTATACTTGTTTCAGTAGCAAGAGAAATCCTGTCCTGGGTAGGAGTAAATTTTTTCTGATGGAATACAGATTGCTATCAATATCCAGGCCTTGCATTTTGGTGGGACCTTGGCTGATAGGTCCAGAGATCATCCCCAAAAATGTTTTTTGGGCCTATCACTTGACACTGCAAAAATAACACTTTATGATGAAGTTTAATGAAAATAGGTCCTGACAACACAAATGTAGTCCTTGAGAGTCTATTCTTGGGAACCTTATGGTAGGCCTTAGCACTATATCAAAATGTAAGGCCTGAATGTTGTTGATGACCATTTGACAACTTTTCAAATTGGTTAGGTCATTAATTTATTGTGAACACTTTATGCAGCAAAAAGGTTTCATCACTACACACATGAACATGTGAAATAGGAATATTGAACTTACCATTACCACAAATTATAGTGCATTTATGTACCCAGGTGTAATATGAGTTGTCTGTGTTTCATACATATAAAATAAAAATTATTGTTTTTGTATGCCAAAGGGTATTTATCATAGGTAATTCATCTTTTTCAATTTAGATACCATAAAATTCTCAAGTTGTTTGTTCACCACATAAAATGACTTTGTATGTGGAAGTTTGGAAGTTTTTAGATTGTAAAGTCTTGTATATAGACATGAAATTACGAATATACCCTTAAATAAACAGGCGCCAACATTGTATTGTGATCCAGATGTCATCATATAAATTTTTTATTGAGTTAGGATTAAGCAAGGGAGTCCTGGATAAGGACAATTGTGTGTCGATAATAAATTAATTTGACACTTTCACCTCTCGAACTGTGCAAACAGTCAAACATTGATTTCAAGTGTACATGCCCTTAACATTGAAGTATTTGCAGTGTGAGGCATTGGCCTGTTACTTGCTGCTTTTGAGTGTATTCACTGGCAATTATTCCCCGCAGGAAGCCTGATAAATTGAACAGGGCTTTTTGCTTCAGTAGACAACTTCCACTACACTGGTATAGAAGGATCAGATAACTGATGTTTGGGGATAGTCCTCTAAAAGGCAAAAATTTTTTTAGCTTAACTTGACAAAGTCAAGATAAGCTGTTGCCATCACGCGTGCAGAAGTCTGTCAGTCTGTGAGCCTGTTCACATTTTCCTTTAGCACAGGCTACACCCCGTAGTTCTTGTCCGATCGTCCCAAAATTTCTTACGCAGGTTTGAGGTAATGTCTAGATGAGAATGTCCCCTTTTGTTCATGATTGGTTAACCATGATGGCTGCCCGAGCCCAAAACCCAAAAACCTTTAGCACAGTCTACAGGTCGTATTTATGAAGGGATTTCATGGTAACTTGGTAGGATGACTCTGTATAATATCTAGATGAGAACGTCCCCTTTTGGTCATGATGTGTCAACCGTGATGGCTGCACAAGCCCGAAACCCAAAAACTGTTAGCACATTCTACAGGTCATATTTAATATGGAGGGATTTCATTGTAACTTGGTAGGATGACTCCGTATGATGTCTTCCCCATTTGATCGCGGTCTGTCAACTGTGACGACTGCCCGAGCTCAAAACCTGAAAACCTTTAACACAGTCTACAGGTCATATTTATGGAGGGATTTCATTGTAACTTTGTAGAATGACTCCAAATATACTGTCTAGATGAGAACGTACCCTTTTGGTCGCTATTGAGCAACTCTAATGGCTACAGGGGTCCGAAGCCCAAAAACCTTTAGCACAGTCTTCAGGTCATATTTATGAAGGGATTTCATTGTAACTTGGTAGGATGAGTCAAGATAATGTCTAGATGAGAACGTCCCCTTTTGGTCGCGATCATGCAGCCTTGAGGGCAACGCGAGCCCAGAACCTGAAAACCTTTAGCACAGTCTACAATCCGTATTTATGAAGGGATTTCATGGTAACTTGGTAGGATGACTCGGTATGATATCTAGATGAGAATGTCCCCTTTTGGTCATGATCTGTTACCCGTGATGGCTGCCCGAGCCCAAAAACCTGAAAACCTTTAGCTCAGTCTACAGGTCGTATTTAAGGAGTGATTTCATTGTAACATGGTAGGATGACTCCAGATAATGTCTAGATGAGAACGTCCCCTTTTGGTCATGACCATTCAACAGTGACAGCTGCCCAAGCCCCAAATCCAAAAACCTTTAGCACAGACTACAGGTCGTATTTATGAAGGGATTTCATTGTAACTTGGTAGGATGACTCAGTATAATGTCTAGATGAGGATGTTCCCTTTTGGTTGCGATCTGTCTACTGTGGTGGCTACTCAGGCCCCAAGCCCAAAAACCTTTAGCACAGTCTATACAGGCTGTATTTCTGAAGGAATTTGGAGCGCGGTGGCTCAGACTGTTTGACTTCTATGCTAGAGGTCCCGAGTTCGATCCCCATCCGAGACGACCCACGTTGTGCCCTTGGGCAAGGCACTTTATCCTAGTTGCCTACATGGGGGCACGATGACGCCTTGTACTAAGGCATACTGCACTTCGATGGTGCACATGTCTTCAACCGCTGTAACCCTGCTTGTGCGGAGCTGGAACAGACAGAATGTTGAGGAGCTGACAGTTGCTCGTCGATGCTCCGTGGTTCTCTCCGGGTACTCCGGCTTCCTCCACCCATAAAACTGTCACGGTAGCAATTAGCCATCGTACATAAGTATGTGACATTAAACACCAATAAATAAATAAATATGAAGGGATTTCATTGTAACTTGATAGGATGACTCGTTTTGCAATAATTTCACTGTAACTTGGTAGCTTTGGTTGACATACATTAATTGTGAGGGTCACATACATTAACTGTGAGGGCCACATTAACCCACCCCTCAATTCTTTTGTTCAGTCTACACCTCAAATTATTTGTGTTGAAAACATAGCATACAGGGAACAGAAATTAACATATTCCCAATTATCACAATTCTTGTCTTATTTCATAATCCTTTTATGAACATTGAACATTATCTTTTTCATCAAACACAACACACATTCAAGTTAAGCTACAGTGTCATTGACACTTTCATTTCTATTGATTTGCTTATCAGGTCATGCCCATTTTGCAATGGGTTGATTTGATGAACCAAAATAATGGAGTGTTCTCCTGTAGGAACCCTTGGAAGTGAAGCAGTGCTTGTTTAGTGTGGGAAAGAACCTCTGTTTTAAGGGTAAAACAGGACATGGTAACTTCTAAAATGGGCAATATGAGTATAAATGATTGGCTGGACTTGACTTTCTATCCATGTTGAGGTCACGATTAGCCATTGTGCAGAAAGATGTCACCTTAACTCCTTGCATGCTGCTGGCAGATATTTCTGCCCAGGACATAAAATCTCTTGCCACTGAAATAAAAAGAATTTTGGCATGTTTAATCAAATTTCGCCTGGTAAATTGAATGGACTTTTTTTGACTACTGATATCTACAGTTAAATTTAGATGAATCTTTCATCAAATCCAGTCACGGCTGCTTAACAGCAGCCATGTCTAGATTTGGTGAAAAATAATTTTGAAATACTCAGCAGGTTAAGGGTTAAACACCAATAAATAAATAAATAATGGAGTTTTCACTTATGATAAAAGTGACATGAAACCTTAACATTTGGATAAATGAAAAAAACGGCTTTTCAGACAGTGATATTGCAACATTGTCATTAACCCCCTTCACACATTTTTCACTGAATGCAACCAGGAATTGAAACAATTCAGTCTTGTTTGACAGAGCTCATCAAGCCCTGTCAAACAAGAATGAATTGGTTTAATTACCAGTTGCATTATGGAAAACATTTGAGCTCTCTCAAACAAAATGAATTAAAACCTAGTTACATTTTTTATTGGGTTTAACAACACTTTCTATTGTCAGAGTCACCTTGTGTCAGACAGTTTTATGGGTGGAGGAAGCCAGTGTACCCAGAAAGAGCCACCAACTAGTGATGAGCAGCTACCATACTCTCCAATGTACTAACTCTGCACAAGCAGGGTTAGCATTGGTTGAAGACAGGTGCACCATTGACATGCAGTATGCCCTAGAACACAGCGCCATTGTGTGCACCCTCCTAGTTGCATTATAGGAAAATTTTGCAGCTTGAAATTTACATATTTCGACATAAGTGCTTAGAGGGTTAATGACTTGTAATATTAATCTTACCACTTGAAACTGACATTGTGAGATAAAAGGCAGAAATAAATTGTCCCATTATTTTTATTATACTTCTCGTATTTTATACTGATATCAGGAAGTTAAATTTTTGCACCATTACACGTATAATAGTCCAGGCACATTAGACATAAAAATGAGAAAGTAAGGAAAAAAATCGGAGAAAGCTGATTTTTTTATATGTTTCCGGGACACACATTGCGGATAAAGTGTGAAAAGTCCCCGCGAATCCGAGTTGAGCTTTTTCAGTTATAGCGTTTTTTTGATGAAAACAAAAATTAAAAAAAAAATTCGACCCAGCTCCATATTTCTCATTCTTATTCGCCTTCGTAGGGTGAGAATGATAAATATCGTGCTGAATTATATTGAGAATACATATCCCCAACAGAAAATGCCAACTTTGTACCAATCCTCACACTCAATGGTGAAATATTCACGAAAATGTACAAAATTACGAAAAAAAATTTATTGTTTTCATACACACAGCGGTACACAACGTCCATTAAATCAAATCTACGACTACTTTGGGAGTTAAATTATATATCAAAAATTGCAGAAAAGCAGTGGCTTTATAATGATATATAACAATAGTCATTTATTCCATAATGAACTGGTGAAACGTGTGAAATATTAACCATACCCCCTAAACTCAAATTCAAACGGCATCGACTTTTCTCATTCAAATACCGTATTATTATATTAGATGAATGAGCTAACAGAAATAATGCAACAGGATGATTTGAAGTTGTTCACTGAGAAAGGTTACTTTACCATAAGGCGCTCAGATAAATTCTGGGACGGGATATATTCTGATCAGACCATAGAGCAGTGTTTAATGAGAATGTTCAAGCTCCCTGGTGGTCTCACACATGGCAGGGGAATAACCGATAGCACTGTTGCGAAATGGGTACATGGACTACCTCTTTTCCTTCCGATATGTAATGCTCTCGAAAATTTTGTTCATGTTCACACTGGTCATGGCGAACAACATCGGGATCTCCGTCAAAGTTCACAATTGACTGATGCCAATGATATCACCAAATTATTGAACTGGCTCAGAGTGCATTCCCCCTTTCAGAATAGAGATCCACTACAATTAGTCTCTATAGCGACCGGGCTTGTGGCCGACGAAGCTGTGAACTGTGACCAAGTTCGCAAAATTGGTGAATGTTGCGTATCGAATGTTGTAAGCAAAACGTTCAACAGCATCAAACTACGACGTGTTGACACTGTGAAGTCTTTCGCATCGATGGCAAATAGCATCAAAGTCCGTGGAAGTAAGGTAGTGATTGACCCCACAATTCTGTTCAACCGCATCACATGTGTTATTCAGTCACAAGCAGAGATGGAAGAGTATCTCAAATATGAACTCGCCCCGAAACCACCAGCATTGTTTGATTCTGCTGGAATGAGGAAGACACAGAAAAGCATGCTCGGTAAGATCCTCAAAACATACGGTTCCGAGCAAACTAAAATCCCAGAACATTCTCTGTTTGTTGTAGATGGTGGATTTTTATTGAGGACAGTTGTATGGCCTAAACAGTCGTCATATAAGGACATATGTACATCATATTCCAATTATCTAGTGAGACATTTTGGGGCGAACGTCGTGGTTGTTTTTGATGGTTATGCTTGTACAATGTCGACAAAGGGCATGGAACAAGCCGTAGATCTAAAGACAGGTATTCCATTGATATCAATATCTCACCCGAGTTACCAGCCACCACACCCCAATCCGATTTCCTTGCAAATGCCAAGAACAAAACCCAACTGATCGATCTTCTAATGCAGGAGCTATCTGCTATCAGTATTCAGTCCAAGCAGGCCGAGGCTGATGCTGATGTACTGATAGCCGAAACTGCACTTGACATCGCTCAAGATGACAACAATGTTGTCGTTGTGGGAACAGACACAGACTTGTTAGTCATTCTTACCTCTCGAGTTCAACCGGGATGTAATATTCACATGATGTATTCCATTACCCCAAACTTACTAGTTTCAGTTAGTGAAATAGCAACCAAAATGGGTGACCATAGAAGCAACCTCCTTGTAGCACATTCTATAAGTGGTTGTGACACTACTTCTGCACTCTTTCGAGTTGGTAAGAAGAAAGTATTCAGTACAGTTGTCTCCGATGTTACTAGCGACTCACAACAGTATGTCAACACAATTTTGGCGGATGACAGTACACCAAGTGCAGTAGCCGCTGCCGGGGAACAACTTCTGATCTTATACAGGAGTAAAACTGTTTCCTCTCTCGACCAATATAGATATGTCACTTACAAGCGTTATGTAGCAAAATCTAAACTGAATAAACCCATCGACCTAGCCTCACTCCCACCAAGCAGCGATGCTGCACAACAACATGTCTACAGATGTTTTTCCAGGTCCAACAATGGCTGGGCACTTCGCTTCCTCCAATGGATTGAGGGTGGTCGCTAGACAATGGACTTCTTGTACCGACTGCAGCCACAAAGCCATGTGCCCCCAATAACCTACTGAATCTGATCAGTTGTGGTTGCAAGAGTGCTTGTACAAAAAGGTGTGGGTGTAAGAAGGCAGGACTCTCTTGCTCAGGTTTGTGTAATTGCAGTTCGGATTCTTGTAACAACCACAGAAACACTGTCCTGTCGGAAATTTCTGAGTTCGATGAATAATATGTATATAGGTCATGTCATTTCTGTATATAGCATTGATGATAGTCAATGTAACTTAATCCATGTTGATTGATTTGTACATTCTGTAAATATTATTTATTGATTTTTTGTACATTCTGTAAATATTATTTATTGATCTAATGCTGCCAGACACAGACGTGTCTGTTCGGTCCCAAGCCCGAAAATAGTTGAGTTCTCATGCTGACGAATTTTATGCCAAAAGGGGAACTCGGCCAGAAGCAGAGGGGGTCTTCCATAATGTCTATTTTGTAAGCAATGATAAAAGTCTTCAAATGGTGGTGGATTTTTTATCGTCTGTCCAACTAACATTCCGTTCTGTACTACGACCCTTTGGGCAAATCCGTTAGGAAAATCGTCATTTTTTTTGCGTAAATCCGATACTTTTTTTGTGAATTTTCAATAAGTTTTCGCAGAAATTGTCACAGAATGCACATTTTCCTCTAGGTAAATGTATATTAGACATTATGTAGCTCGAAATACGCGTAAACAAAAAATACAGTTGGATCAATTCGAGGTTACAAAGTTCGTGCGATTTTTTTTTTGATTTTTTTCAAACGCGTTTTCGAAAAATGGCTGTAGAAAAAAAAATCTCAACTGGGATTTTAGGGGACTTTTTGTCTAATCGTTCAGTGACATGTACTCGACATTCCCTGAAAAAATCAGCTTTCTCCGATTTTTTTCCCTAGTGAAACCTAATGTTCTGCGATTTTTTAAAAAATTTTTTCAAACGCGTTTTCGAAAAAAGGCTGTAGAAAAAAAAGCTCAACTGGGATTTTAGGGGACTTTTGTCTAATCATTCAGTGACATGTACTCGACATTCCCTGAAAAAATCAGCTTTCTCCGATTTTTTTCCTAGTGAAACCTAATGTTCTTGGGCTATAATCATACATGTAATCTCTATTGCAATGTTTACTTATTATGTCCAAGGTTCCCCAAAGCACTGAATACTAAAATTACCATGAATTTATCAGAATATTTTCAAGGCCTTCACAGGTACTTCAGTTTAAGAATTTTCACACAAAGGTCTTGGAAAAAACCTGATATCCAATTCAGTAATTTTTTTTTTACATTCTTTCAAGTTGAGTCAGCTGGTTGAGTTGTAAAAATAACATTCTGTGTTAAGAGTTGTTTTTAGCTCACCTGACTGCAAGTCAGTGTGAGGTATTGCCATCACTTGACGTCCGTTGTCCGTTAACTTTTGCAAACCTGGCTTCTTCTTCACAGTCATTCAGCCAAATGCAAACATATATTGCACAAACCATCCCTGGGGTATACCCTTTCTATTTTGTTCAAATGAAGCGACTGCCTTCTCCGGGCTCTGGTCATTGATTCCAAAGCCTAAAAATCTTCTTCTCATGAACCACCAGAGAGTTTGCCTTGATATATGGTATGTAACACTCTTTGGTGTTGAAGATTAAAGTTTGTTCAAGAGAAGTTGGTAGATCAATATTTGGACTCTCTGTGGGCACATGACTGTTTTGGGCTCCCCCCAAAATTTCTATTTTCAAGAACCGATTGGCCGGTTTGAGCCAAATTTGACATGTAGCATAAGTGGGTCCAAAGTACTTGCTTGATGGCCGAAAAAAATTTTTTCCGTTGCCCATTGGGTACCCCAGGGGCTAAAAATAGACAAAAAAATTCAAATGCCCATATTTTTCTAAACTACACGGAACAGAGAACTGTTATTTGGTATGAAGCATCCTTTTGACCAGTAGAATGGATTGAAAAAAAATGGCCATTGGGTGTGTCAGGGTGTTCTATAGGGGCGTTTGAAAAGTGCTGAGTCAGCATATTTGCAAAAATTGAAAAAAAAATTTTCTTCAGAACCGCTGATCAGAATCTGATATTTGGTATATAGCATCCATAGGACGGTTAAATACAAGTGTGTTCAAATTGCCCCCCTCGGTTCATATTTGGGCTCAACAGAGGAGCCCAAACAATCAGATTCTTTTGATACTTGGTATACAACATCTCTGCAGGGGTCAGATTGAAGTTTTGTTCAAATTGAGTCCCTGGGTTAATATTTGGGCTTCCTATGGAAGCCCGAATATTAACTTGGTGCAATATGGGGAATAATCTTTAAAAATCTTCTTCTTCAGATCCACCGGTCAGATTCTTTTGATATTTGGTATGCAGCATCTCTAGGGGGGTTAGATTCAAGTTGGTTCAAATGGGATCCCTGGATGAATATTTGGGCTCTTTATTGGAGCTCAAATTTTTAACTTAGTGCAATATGAGAAAATTTCTTAAAAAATCTTCTTTTTCAGACCCACTAGTGAGAATCCTTTCATATTTGGTATGTGACATCTCTAGAGGTGTAAGATTTGAATTTGTTCAAATCGACTCCCTGGTTTAATATTTGGGCTTCCTATGGGAGTCTGATTATTAACTTGGTGGAATATGGGGGATATTCTTTAAAAATCTTCTTCTTCAGATCCACCAGTCAGATTCTTTTGATATTATGGTATGCAGCAACTTTAGAGGGGTTAGATTCAAGTTTTGTTCAAATGGGATCCCTGGATGAATATTTGGGCCCTTTATTGGAGTCCAAATTTTAACTTAGTGCAATATGAGAAAATTTCTTAAAAAATCTTCTTTTTCAGACCTGCAAGTAAGAATCCTTTCATATTTGGTATGTGACATCTCTAGAGGTGTAAGATTCGAATTTGTTCAAATCGAGTCCCTGGGTTAATATTTGGGCTTCCAGTGGGAGCCTGAATATTAACTTTGTGCAATATGGGGAATAATCTTTAAAAATCTTCTTCAGATCCATGAGTCAGATTATTTTGATATTTGGTATGCAGCATCTCTAGGGGGGTTTAGATTCAAGTTTGTTCAAATGGGATCCCTGGATGAATATTTGGGCTCTTTATTGGAGCCCAAATTTTAACTTAGTGCAATATGAGAAAATTTCTTTAAAAATCTTCTTTTTCAGACCCACTAGTGAGAATCCTTTCATATTTGTTATGTGACATTTCTAGAGGTGTAAGATTTGAATTTTGTCCAAATCGACTCCCTGGTTTAATATTTGGGCTTCCTATGGGAGCCTGATTATTAACTTGGTGGAATATGGGGAATATTCTTTTAAAATCTTCTTCTTCAGATCCAGCTGTCAGATTCTTTTGATATTTGGTGTGCAACACCTCTGGGAGGGTTAGATTGAAGGTTGTTCAAATCAGGTCCCTGGGTTAATATTTGGGCTTTTTATTGAAACCCAAAGTTTAACTTAGAGCAATATGAGAAAATTTCTTGAAAATTCTTCTTCAGATTCACCAGTGAGAATCCTTTCATATTTGGTATGTAACATCTCTAGGGGTATCAAATTCAAGTTTGTTCAAATCGATTCGGATGTTTTTTTTTAAAAAAAAATTGAGGTGGAGGGGGCTAGAGAGAACTACAGTAGTTTAAAACAAAACAAAAATTTGTTCGGTTGTTGTTTTTTAATACTTCACAGAACAGAGCTTGCTACGAAGCTTTCCTAGGACCAGCAGAAATGAATGGCCAAAAATGTTGCCTTTGGTTATGTCATAGCAAATCAAAAAAATTGCTCTTGCTGCTGATCACTTACCAATACACTCATCTATTTTGACAATTTGAGCCAGGTGAGCATTTTAGGCTCACTTGAGCCTCTGGTTTTATTCTTGGGAAACAAGAATAAAAATAACTAATTTTTTCTGCCTTAGGCCTAAAAAGTTAAAAATCAGCTTCTCAGGCACTTCCACGTGGTCCTTTTGACTGCCGCATGCTTCCTTTTGATAACCAATGTAAACTTAAAAAAATAAAAATTAAATTCATATTTTATCCAAGTAACTAAAATTATTAAATTTGTCCCTTAAGTGCAAGAAGGCTTTGCAAAGTTCTCATTGTTGCATTTTCTAAGGGAGAAAATGTGACAATGAAAACACAACATAGATTTGTTACCCTAATTTAACCCTTTACCCAACGTAACGGCCAAAACCGGCCAGCGCTATTCTCAAAAAATCGCCTATTAATTTTAATTATTTTTTTCATTTTTTGTCTCAAAAACATAGGTTATGACCCCTCATTGGAACGAGCTCATCGAGCTCGTTCCAATGAGGGGTCATAACCTATGTTTTTGAGACAAAAAATGAAAAAAACTAGTTATTCAAGATTTTTTTTTTGCAAGTGTTGTCTGCTTTTCATGTTAGGTAAAGGGTTAAGCAACTGACGCCTAGAACCCATAAGAATGCTCAAAGGTAAGTAAGGCTGAATCTCCGTGGGAACCCCGGGAAGTAAGCAGCACTTGTTTACTGTGGTAAACCAGTTCCGCTTTACTAGTAAAATAGGACCCAGTCACCAATGCTTGGGGTGAAAGTCCTCTAAAATGGGCAACATGTTGATCAACGATTGACTAAACTTGACTTCATCTCCATGTTGTGTCACGATTAGCCATGGTGCATAAATATTGGACGTTAACCACCAACAAACAAACAAGTAAGGCTGAACCCAATGGAGATACTTACAGACCAGGCTTTTTTTGTTGGGTCCAGACATTTTAGAGGGAGACTCACTCTTTTCCAGAATAATGTTTTGTTAAATGTGTCTGGAAATTGGGAATTTTAACAGAATCTCACTATTAAAGCTAGTAAATTTTCCTCTTTGAGCCATATAAAAATCAAAATGTCTAAATTTTTTGCTCAGGCATCTCACTCTTATTGTAATTCATCAGCTTGACATGTCTTGTGGTGTCAAACAAACTATTGCAGATTTTTTTCCAAGTTAAGGAGCCAGAAGTAGTATTTACTATATCTTAACACACAGAAAAAACAAACTGAAACCGAGGTTTTTTTCCTTGAAAAGGAACCGAAACAGAATCTGAAATATCAAAACCTCCCAGCTGTGACACACTAATTATTCTTAAGCCCATGATCAGTGTATATAGTTGAGAGCTCTAAACATTAAGCCTACAAAAGTTAAAAACCTTTTTCTCAGGCACTTCCTCATCGTCCTTTTGGCTACCACATGCTCTCTTTTCATAACTGATGCAAATTTAAAAAAATAAAAATTAAATTCTTTATGGCCAATATTTTACCCAAGTTAACGAACTTGATAAATTTATCCCATGAGTGCAACAAGGCTGTGCAATGTAAACTCCTGTTAATTGAATAAAAAATCTTGTAACCTGTCAAGAAATTACCCTGACCCTCCCAAATGTTTCTTTGTTTATAGACCTTTTTGGCCTCAGTACATCCAGTACAGGCATTTAGTCTATTATATCTTGTTTGACAGAGCTCATGGAGCTTTGTCAAATAAGATATAACAGAAAAATGCTAAGTTTATCTCTGTAATACAGGAAAGTGATACAATCCCTGTTAAATGAATGCCCCTGTTAATTGAATAATTTTCATTGGCAAAGTGGCTATTCCATTAACGGTTCCACTGTATTTGAATATTTAATGTTTGTTCCACCTAATTTCTCTTCCCATTGAACAAAAGTTACCACCATGGTTCCTTTAGGATGAAAAAATAACAAAATAGACATGGCTTTATGGAAATATGATCTGACGAATTCTGCAACAACACCTGCATGTATCGAACTAATCGTTGTCTTCTTGATTTAAACCAGTGAATTTTGATATTGAATCTTGACTTTGGATTGTTCAGTACAGGGTTCATGTTGTCTGGTGCCAATGGTGCCAGTTGCACTAAAAAAATTCATTTGGTTCCAAAAATACATTTGGCACCAAAATATGGCACCAAAAATATACTTTTTTTTAGGTCTTGAAGGCTTTGTGGTTTGTTAGTGCATCGTTTTCGATAAAATTGCTCACAGATGAGACAGAATTCACTCCTGTCAAGTAATCTATATGTAACAGGTGTAATTATGGCTCCCTGTCATCGGTCACCTGAATTAGCACAATGATAGATGGTTAATTTGTTCTCATTTACAATCACATTCCATTTGAAACTAAAATCTTTCATCCCAAAAAATTCATTTGGCACCAAATAAAAATTCTACTTGGCACCAAAATATGCCAGCTTGAACACTTAAGGACAAGTGGATATATATTTATATATGACCCAGAGATGAGGTCAAGACTTCAATACACCACCTCGGAAACCTACGTGGTGGTAATAACCAATTTATCTTACAATATTCTTTCCTTTCTTGACTTGTCTGCATAATGAAGGGATTGGGTACAGTTTTTATCGGTGTCTGTGTTGACAATCATTCAGCATCTATGAATTGAATTTTTGAGAATGAAGATGATGACATCATGGTATTGTGTCCTTACGCTGTGCATGTTCTACTTGTACTAGAACCACTGAAGTTTATTGTAGTGTTTCAGTTGTGTGTTTCTTTGTTTATTTTTCATGTTTAGTGCATAGGAAACCTTTTTAGCTCACCTTGACAAAGTCAATCTGAGCTAATCTCATCGCTCTCCTTCTGACGTCCGTCAGCACCATGTTTTGGTCTTCTCCTCCAAAACCACTGGGCCAATTCAAGTGAAAGTTTGTGTTAGTGATGGTCCCAAAGGGGCATTGCATTTTGGTTCAACTCAACATGCCCAACCCCATAAGGAGGGGGTGGGGGAAAATGCTCCAAAATATTTTTAAAATCGTCTCATGAACCAGTGGGTACAATGACTGGATATTTGGTATGGAGCTTCCTTTTGAGGTGTAGAATCAAGTTTATTAGCTCACCTGACTTTCAGTCAGGAGAGCTATAGTGATCACTCACCGTCCGTCGTCCGTCGTCTGGCGTCCGTCGTCCGTGAACATGGTGTTTGCATCTTCTCCTCCCAAACCGCTGAACCAATTTAATTGATATTTGAGATAATAGTTTGTTATGACATCGCAATTTGATTTTGTTCAAATCAAGTTGCCCTGCCCATGGGTAGGGCCACACCCAAAAAGTGTGCTGAAATCTTAAAAAATCTTCTTCTCATGAACCAGCAGTAGCAGAGATTTGATATTTGGTGTGCAGCTTCCTTTTGAGGTGTAGACTCAGATTTGTTCAAGAGAAGTTTGTGGGGCTATACTTGGCATCATTATGGGAGGGGCAAAATTTTTGGCCCCGCCCAAAATTTCTATTTTCCAAACCGAGAGGCTGATTTGAACCAAATTTTATGTGAGGGCTTATTGGGTCATAAGTACCTAATTTATGCTGATTTTTTTTTTCCTGTAGCCCCATGGGAACCGCAGGAGCTAAAAATAGAAAAAAATTAAAACGCCCATATCTCCAAAACTGCACGGCACCGAGAATTTTTATTTGGTGTGAAGCTTCCTTAGGACCAACAGAAAGAATTGGTAAAAAAAAATTGCCATCGGTTTTATCATAGGGTACAGTTTCGGGACTTTGAAAAAGTGCTGAGTCAGCACTTTTTAACACTGTAGGCAATGGGAAAAACATTAAAAAATCTTCTTCTCCAGATCCAGCAGGCAGAATCTTTTGATATTTGGTATGCAACATTGGAGGGTCGATCTGATTCAAGTTTGTTCAAATCGGCCCCCTGGGTTCATATTTGGGCTCAGTATAGGAGCCCGATTTCGAACTTAGTGCATTTCAGGCAAATTTCTTAAAAAATCTTCTTCTCCAGACCCAGCAGGCAGAATCTTTTGATATTTGGTATGCAACATTGTGGGGTGGATCTGATTCAAGTTTGTTCAAATCGGCTCCCTGGGTTTATATTTGGGCTCAGTATAGGAGCCCAAATTTGAACTTACTGCATTTCAGGCAAATTTCTTTGAAAATCTTCTTCTCCAGATCCAGCAGGCAGAATCTTTTGATATTTGGTATGCAACATTTTGGGGTGGATCTGATTCAAGTTTGTTCAAATCGGCTCCTTGGGTTTATATTTGGGCTCAGTATAGGAGCCCAAATTTGAACTTAGTGCTTTTCAGGCAAATTTCTTAAAAAATCTTCTTCTCCAGATCCAGCAGGCAGAATCTTTTGATATTTGGTATGCAACATTGTGGGGTGGATCTGATTCTATTTTATTCAAATCGGCTCCCTAGATTCATATTTGGGCTCACTATAGAAGCTCGAATTTGAACTTAGTGCATTTCAGGCAAATTTCTTAAAAAATCTTCTTCTCCAGATCCTGCAGGCAGAATCTTTTGATATTTGGTATGCAACATTGTGGGGTGGATCTGATTCCAGTTTGTTCAAATCGGCCACCTGGATTCATATTTGGGCTCACGATAGAAGCCCAAATTCGAACTTAGTGCATTTCAGGCAAATTTCTTTGAAAATCTTCTTCTCAAGATCCAGCAGGCAGAATCTTGTGATATTTGGTATGCAGCATCCTTAGGGGGGTGAGATTCAAGTTTGTTCAAGCCATGTTCCTATGTCCATATTTGGGCTCACTGTGGGAGCTTGAATTGTAACTTTGTTCGAAATGAGGAATTTTCTTAAAAAATCTTCTTCTTCAGATCCAGCAGTCCGAATGGTTTGATATGTGGTGAGTAGCATCCTTGGGGGGAGGGGGGGATTCAAGTGTGTTAAAGCCAAGTCCATGGGTCCATATGTGGGCTCCCTGTGGGAGCCCAAATTATAACTTAGTCAATATGAGGAATTTTTCTTTAAAAATCTTCTTCTTCAGATTTAGCAGTTGGAATGTTTTGATATTTGGCATGGAGCAACCTTGGGGGCTGAGATTCAAGTTTGTTCAAGCCAAGTCCCTTGGTGCATATTTGGGCTCACTATGGGAGCCTGAATGACAACTTAGTTCAAAGTGAGGAATTTTCTTTAAAAATCTTCAGATCCAGCAGATGAATGCTTTTGATATTTTTTATGCAGCATCCTTAGGGGGGTAAGATTCAAGATTGTTCAAGCCATGTCCCTAGGTCCATATTTGGGCTGATTGTGGGAGCTTGAATTGCAACTTGGTTCAAAATGAGGAATTTTCTTTAAAAATCTTCTTCAGATCCAGCAGTCAGAATGTTTTGATATTTGTTGTGCAGAATCCTTAGGGGTGTGAGATTCAGGTTTGTTAAAGCCAAGTCCCTGAGTTCATGTATGGGCTCCCTGTGGGAGCCCGAATTATGACTTAGTTCAGTATGAGGAATATTCTTTAAAAATCTTTTTTTAGGTCCACTGGTCAGAATATTTGGATATTTGGTTTCAGCTTTTCTTAGGAGGAGCAGATGCAACTTGTGGAAATCAATTCTCTGGGTTGATATTTAGGCTACCATGTCAGGTGAGCGCCCTCAGGCCCCCTGGGGCCTCTTGTTCAAACAAAGTTTGTGAAGCAATGTTTGGCCTTGTAATGGGAGGGGTAAGATTTTTGGCCCTGCCCAAAACTTCTATTTTCTGAACCGATGGTCCAATTTGAACCAAATTTGGTATGTTGTATTATTGGGTCATAAGTACTTGGCTCGTGCAAAAAAAAAAAAAAATCCTGCATCCCCCATGGGAACCCCAGGAGCTAAAAATAGAAATATTTTCAAACGCCCATATTTCCCAAACCACATATAACAGAAAGCTGTTATTTGGTATGAAGCATCCTTAGGACTAGTAGAATTGAATGGTAAAAAAAAAAAAAGTGCCATTGGTTATGTTAAGGTGTTCTGTAGAGGGCATAAAAAAAATGCTGAGTCAGCATATTTGCAAAAATTAAAAAAATTGTTTCTCCAGAACCAATGGTCAGAAATCCTTTGATATTCGGTATACATCATTCATAGGGGGGTCAGATACAAAATTTGTTAAAATAAAGCCCATTCGTTCATATTTGGGCTCAATACAGGAGCCCAAATTTTTAACTTAGGGCAGTATGGGGAATATTCTTTAAAAATCTTCTTCTTCAGAACCACCAGGCAGAATCTTTTAATGTTTGGTATACATCTTTGTTATAGATTCAAGACTGCTCAAACCAATTCTCTTGGTTATTATTTGTGCTTCCTGTGGGAGCCCAAATTTTAACTTAGTGCAATATGGGGGATAATTTGTAAAAAATATTCTCTTCAAATCTACTTTTCAGAATGCTTTCATATTTGGTATACAACATCTCTTGGGGGGTCAGATTCATATTTGTTCAAATCGGGTCTGTAGGTTAATATTTGGGTTCGCTATGGTAGCCCAAATTTTAACTCGGTGCAATATGAAGAAATTTATTTAAAATTTTTCTTCTTCAGATCCAACAGTCGAAATGCTTTCATATTTGGTATACAACAACTCTAGGGTGGTCAGATTCAACTTTGTTCAAATTGAGAGCCTGGGTTAATATTTGGGCTCTCTATGGGAGCTGGAATTGGCCATGTAGCTGAAGAATTAGAAATATTGTATTCAGTACCCTTCCCCGTGGGAACCCCGGGAAGTAAGCAGCACTTGTTTACTGTGGTAAACCAGTTCCGCTTTACTAGTAAAATAGGACCCAGTCACCAATGCTTGGGGTGAAAGTCCTCTAAAATGGGCAACATGTTGATCAACGATTGACTAAACTTGACTTCATCTCCATGTTGTGTCACGATTAGCCATGGTGCATAAATATTAGTGACGTTAACCACCAACAAACAAACAAACAATTCAGTACCCTCTAGAGGTGTGTAACGAAGCTTAATCCACATATGGTGTATCAAGGGGCTTCATAGGGGAGCTCCACATTTTACATTATGATCAGCTGAAGAAAAGGCATGATGATTGGACTATTTTTGTAACTCCTGACTGGCTCAAGGATTGACAATGTATCCTATGGAGATCGTTTGCTTAAAGGACTATTTTTGTCACTCCTGATGGGCTCAAGGATTGACAATGTATCCTATGGAGATGGTTTGCTTAAAGTAGATTCATCCTTGGACTCTGTTTATATAGCGTGTTCTGTTCAAGGTGAGCGCTTCAGGTCCCGTGGGGCCTCTTTTTAGCTTAACTTGACAAAGTCATAACGTGTAGATTAACGTGCAGATTGACGTGCTATTTGTGTGCATTTCATGACAGGACTTCTAATTTTAACTGTACATCCTGGGATAACCAAGATTTCAGTTAAAGCTGTTGCGTGACAGGACAAATCAGTTTTTGAAGATGATGTTTAAAACTTAGGAACTAAGAACAATCTTAGTTTTTAGCTTAACTTGTCATAGTCAAGCTAAGCTATTGCCATCACGCGTGGGGAAGTCTGTTCGTCTGTTCACATTTTCCTTTAGCACAGGCTACACCCCGTACTTCTTGTCTGACCGTCACAAAATTTCATATGCAGGTTTGGGGTCATGTCTTGATGAGAACGTCCCCTTTTGGTCGTGGTCGGTCAACTGGTATGGCTGCCCGAGCCCAAAACCCAAAAACCATTAGCACAGTCTACAGGTCATATTTATGAAGGGATGTCATTTTACCTTGGTAGGGTGCCTCTGTATAATGACTAGATGAGAACGTCCCCTTTTGGTCATGATCTGTCAACCGTGATGGCTGCCCAAGCCCGAAACCAAAAAACTTGTAGCACAGTCTGCAGATCATATTTAATATGAAGGGATTTCCTTGTAACTTGGTAGGATGACTCCATATGATGTCTAGATGAGAACTTCCCCATTTGGTCATGATCTGTCAACCGTGACGACTGCCCGAGCCCAAAACCCCAAAACCTTTAGCACAGTCTACAGGTCATATTTATGGAGGGATTTCATTGTAACTTGGTAGGTTGACTTCATATAATGTCTAGATGAGAACGTCCCCTTTTGGATGCGATTGGGCAACTGTGACGACTACAGGGGTCCGAAGCCTGAAAACCTTTAGCACAGTCTACAGGTCATATTTATGAAGGGATTTCATTGTAACTTGCTAGGAGGACTCCAAATAATGTGTAGATGAGAACATCCCCTTTTGGTTGCGATCATTCAGCCTTGATGGCTGCCTGAGCCCAAAACCTTTAGCATAGTCTATAGGTCGTATTTATGGAAGGATTTCATTGTAACTTGTTAGGTTGACTCCATATAATGCCTAGATGATGACATCCCCTTTTGATCGTGATTAGTCAACTGTGACAGCTACAGGGGCCCGAAGCCCAAAAACCTTTAGCACAGTCTACACGTCATATTTATGAAGGGATTTCATTGTAACTTCGTAGGATCACTCCAGATAATGGCTGCCTGAGCCCAAAACCCGAAAGTACAGACTACAGGTCATATTTGTGAAGGGATTTCATTGTAACTTGGTAGAATGACTCAGTATAATGTCGAGATGTTGACGTCCCCTTTTTGTTGCAATCAGTCAACTATGATGGCTGCACAGGCATGAAGCCTGAAAACCTTTAGCACAGTCTACAGACCATATTTATGAAGGGATTTCATTGTAACTTGATAGGATGACTTGTTTTGGAATAATTTTACTGTAACTTGTTGACTTTTGTTGACATACGTTAACTGTGAGGGCCACATACATTAACTGTGAAGGCCACATTAACCCATCCCTCAGTTCTTTAGTACAGTCTACACCTCATATTATTTTTATTAAAAATATAGCATTCATGGAACAGAAATTAACATATTCTCAATTATCACAATTCTTGTCTTATTTCATAATCCTTTCATAAACATTGAACATTATCCTTTTCATCAAACAGAACACACAGGCAAGTTAAGCTACAGTGTCATTGACACTTTCATTTAAAATATCATTATGGAAAAAATTATTTTGTCTAATTTATTTCATTGAGCTGGTGATGTATTTATCATTCAATTACTGTTATCAAAAACGGTGGCCTTGATATATGTAACAACTCGATGCCAAATGAGTGCAGGTACAAAACATTCTCTTTCTGAATTGAATGATCACATTTGTGGTTGATACCCTCAATACAGATTTGTATTTTGTTTACTTGTATTGAGAAAAATTTGTTCTTGTTGTAAGATAAATATATTTATGACGATACCATCCAAGCTTGTACTAAACATATATATACTCATATATAACATTGGGTTCTTACATATGTAAAAAGGAAGCAAATATTCAAATACCATCAAGAACATTCATATAGTGAATGACTGATAGTTATCCATCACATCACAGATTGATAAAACTTGTTAATAGGATAACCTGCTTATTTTCTGTCCCAGCCACACATGTTCATATAGATAATCAATGAGGAAATAGCTGAACAAAACAATTTTGAGTGTCTGTGCAGTCTGCATATAAAAACCATTCCAACCAAATATTCTCATTAAGTATGGTATACTGTATTAATGGACACAATCAGAGCATGGCATTTATAATACAGAAATGATGCCTTGAATCAATTGCATACATAGAAACTGTCATTTCATCAATAGAATTTTTTGAATATGTAGTGTGTCATGATCAGGCTGTGGTAGTATCTGCTGTCATCTCTTTATATCCCTTGGCAGAACCCCCAGGAAGTGAAGCTGTGCTTGTTTACACTGGTAAACATGTTCTGCTTGACTGATAAGTTATGATCTGGTAACCAATATCTGGGGTGGATGTCATCCAAAGTAAGGCAGCATATAGGTATTATTTGATGAACTTTATACTTGTGTTGCATTCATTATGTAGCCATAGATTCTGAAAGTGGCATTAACTCTTAACTTGCTGAGTGTTTTTTTAACAGTTTTTCTTCAAATGTAGTCTTGGTTGCTGTGAAGTAGCTCTGACTGGGTGTAATGAAGAATTTGTGAACATTTATCTCAAGACAACATTTGTAAAAAAGTTGATTTAATTTGCAGATAAAAATTGGGGAAGAGTGACCAAACTTTTCTTGTAATAGTTACAAGAGATTTTCTACCATGAGTAGAAATATCTGCCAGCAACAAGCAAGGTGTCAAAACAGGTTAACTGGTAAATTGCTAAATTATTTCTGGTCATCAAAATTTATTCACCTGTTTTTACCATGTTGCAATTTATGGTATAGTGCCAAAAGGCACTCTCCCATAAATAGCAACAAGGTAAATCCATACAGTTGTAATAATTTCACTTCAAGGATAATATGAAGCACTCCCACAGAGTATGAAGCCTTTGAATTGTTGTGCCTGCACTTCAGAATAAAGCTCTAAATATGGGCTTCCAGCACTTTACCAGTTATAACACCAAGAAATAAAATAAATACCAGTAAATAAAAGAAATGGAAGAAAGACGGATTATGATTTATTTATTGTTATTGGTGTTTTTGAGGTCACATACTTATGCACAATGGCTAATCGTGACTGTGACAGTTTTACGGGTGGAGGAAGCCAGAGTACCCAGAGAGAACCACTGAGCATCGACGAGCAACTGTCAGCTCCTCAACATTCTAACTCTGTTCAAGTTCCGCTCAAGCAGGGTTACAGCGGTTGAGGACATGTGCACCATCAACGTGCAGTATGCCTTAGTACACGGCATCATCGTGCCCCAATGTAGGCAACTAGGATAAAGTGCCTTGCCCATGGACACAACGATGGTCATCCTGGATGGGGATCGAACTCGGGACCTCTAGCATAGAAGTCCAACAGTCTACCACTGAGCCACCAATTATGATTAAGATTGAGATAATTTTTTTGGTGCTAAGTGAGCAAAATAATCCAACCTGCTCTATAGTTACATATATCCAGGTCTGGATTTGTTTGGAAGGTTGGGGAGATTGTGTATGTGTGTGGAAGGGGGTGAGGTCTTCCCCCACCCCAATCTCCCATCAGAAAATTTTCATTGACATTTGCCTACATCAGAAATAAATCCATATACTCTATCTCAATCCAATGCTTTTCACTTCCCAGTTTTGTACCTTGTTTGGAACTTTTACTGACTGACCTTCGTGTCGGACGTCCCAGCTTGGGCCTGCACATATCAGTTGGAGGTGTTGAGATATTATCCCTTTAGTCCTCAAATTAATTTTACATTGGTAACTATTATATATACATGTACACAGCTCCAGATCACTTAACTGGTTGAATGCTGGAAGCCCATATTTGGGCTCCAATTTTAAGTGTACAGGTACCACAACTTAAAGGTTTCATATTCTGTGGATCTGGTTCACATTATCTTTGAAATGAATTTATTTCATCTGTATGGATTTGCCTTGGTACAATTTATGGGAGAGTGCATATAGGCACTCTCCCATAAATGGTACCAAGGCAAAGACATGTGATCAAATTTTGACGACCAAGAAAAATTTTGCCAGTTAACAGTGTTTCTGCATTATTGTTGGCTGCATGTACAGGCAGCCAACAATGATGTAAAAACACTGTCAAGATAAAAGCATCCCACCAGTTGCATTCTCAAGAAAGAATTCACTTGGGTAAACTTTTTCAGAGCAATATAAAAGGGTGCAGTTTGTGTCTCTATGGGAACTTAATGGTTAAAGACCTAACTTTGACTTTGAAGGACCTCTTTAGTCAGTTGCCCCCCCTTGGGCACATCAGTGTATACAGATAACTAAAATTATATATCTTCTTTTCATTATAGAAAAATTATTGAACTCCAGTGGTAGAGAATTAAGAAGGGCACTATTTTCTTTGAAGCAAATATTTCAGGTAAGTTATTGAAAAGAAAGTGTAAAAAATTCTCTGAAATGTATAACTGTTCTATCAGTTTCTTTCTTATTGGTCATGTAGCATTTTCATTCATTGTGTTAACCCTTTACCTAACATGAAAAGCAGACGACACTTGTAAAAAAAATTCTTGAACAACTAATTTTTTTCATTTTTTGTCTCAAAAACATAGGTTATGACCCCTCATTGGAACGAGCTCGACGAGCTCGTTCCAATGAGGGGTCATAACCTATGTTTTTGAGACAAAAAATGAAAAAATAATGAAAATTAATTGGCGATTTTTGAGAATAGCGCTGGCCGGTTTTGGCCGTTACGTTGGGTAAAGGGTTAAATGATATGTTTGTCCATTACTGTACAATAACATTTCTGATGTGAACTAGGCAGGGATGTCAATAGGTACCAGAGCCATTACTGGTACCATTGGTAATCGAGAGTCTTCTCGGTACCGGTATCCATCAATTCTGGTTCTTGATTTAATCTGTACTATCTATTGAGCATTTTAGAGAATCATTCAAGCTGCTGTTATCTTTTAACAAAAAGAGAACGATCCAAAAAGAGTATGAATATACTACAGTCACTACTGTATGATGATGACAACACTTCTCTCAACGTATGCTATTGTTCCTCATTGCATATCCGTGTTCACCTATCAGGTTGGAATTTCAGAAATCTTCTATTTCTCTTAAATTAAAAAAAAAGAAGTAACATCCTGCGAGCCCTTTCAACCTAGTCAACAGAGTATTTTTGTTGCTGCATTGTGTTTGTTTTTATGATACAGTGAGTACATGCATCTAACATTCTGCAGTCAGCACTTAGCATGTGCCTCTGCATTCAGTCAGAGTCTGCCCAAGAAATAGATTATAGTTAACAGTTGATTGAAAATGAAAAGAACACTGATATTTCTTGGAAGGAATTCGAGTTTCAATTTTATTAAAATATGTTCGCTTTCTGGATTGTTCCTTCACTGTCCTCCATAAATAGTTGATCTGTATGAGGCAGCTATCTCTCGATGATTGCTCTGTTATGAGAAAATAATAAGATGTCCCATTCAGTACTGTTTACATTACTGGACTGCAGTTCTACCCTGTTACCACTACTGATATCAACACTGTTGGTACTGGTGGTTCTTAGACATGCCTGGAACTAGGAGATCAGAATTTTAACACAGATTGTGGGAAAAGTTCCTCTTCCAATACACATTGTTTTGTTACTAACATGTATGTAATTTGGTCTGCAGAAGCATTATTGGAAATATGAGAATGTAAAAAAAAATATGAACTTTACTCCTCACTCATTGCTTTAACTGGTTCTGAATTATTTTGCATTAGGAGCAAAAAGCAAGGTTTCAACTGATAATAATCTTCAGGTTCAACTCAGGTCAATCAGCTGAATCTTTGCTTTATCTTCTCAAACATTCACAAAATCCTGAGTCATTATCTTGATGAAATTTTAACTCTTGACAATTAAAGGTATAATTCAAACTTTGATCACTTTTTACTACAACAAAACAGGTGCCCCAACATGCAGTCTTTGCGTAAACTTGCAAGTTACATTCACAGTTCCCTGGCAGTTGTTTCTAGAAAAACACTTTCATAGAAACAACTGCAAAGCCAGAGGATGTAGGCTGTCAAAGTATAGCAAAACTGTATACAGTAATTTCTTAATGAATTCGGCACTTTGTATTCAGTAGCGATCGATTCAGACTCCTGCGTTGTGTCCTTGGGCAAGGCACTTAACCCTGATTGTCCACATGGGGGCATGATGACGCCGTGCCCTAAGGCGTACCGCACGTTGATGGTGCGCATGTCTTCAACCAATCTAACCCTGCCTGTGTTGCAGTGCAGAGTTACGATGTTGGGGAGCTGGCAGCTGCTCGTCATTGCTCGGTGGTTTTCTCCGGGTATTCCAGCTTCCTCCCCCCCGTAAAACTGTCACTGACACGAGATGACCTTGGCTGTTAGAGTGTCATTAAACCTTAATAACTAAATAAATAAATAATTCAGTAGTTCATTTTCAGTAAAAAATAGCTTTGAACTGTTTTTGTCAGTCCTCCAATATTCCTTGAAAAAAGTAAGAAAAAACTATCCTGAAAAGTCCTTGTTTTGATTTCATATACTTGTTGTAACAACTGTTGAGGTGACAGATAGCACAGCACTGTGATCACAAAAGCAGTCTATCTCTCTCTCATTTGAATAGCAATCAAGTCACAACCCACACCTATACTAGTTGGTCAAGATTTGAAACCTAAAATATTGGGAAATCAAGACCAGAATCAAGTAGAAGAAACGAAAATAGCATCTGGGATCCAATACATTTGAATTTCCTTTTTGACGGGTGAATTCCTGCAGAAAGCAGATGGAGAATTCCGACTAGATCATGACCAAGTCTCAATCCAGTCAATATATCTGCTTTTGTAATCACCATACAATGTAGTGTATTGAATGTAGTAATATATGAACAAGTAATATTCTCATTAATGTATATGTGTTTTAGGATGATAAAGATCTGGTACATGAATTTGTCAACAATGATGGTCTGGACTGTCTCATCAAGGTTGGAGCCGAAGCTGATCAGAATTATCAAAATTATATACTTAGAGGTGAGTAGTTCATCAATTTAGCTCAAACATTTACTCTTTGAATTATGCTGGCAGTATATCCATACCAGGGCTCTCAAATTGGCTCACCCTTCAGTTAAAACTAGAAGTCCTGTCATGAACTGTGCGCTTATCTAGGCTTAATTGTGCACAGGAATTGCTCGCAATTGCCATATCGAATGGCATCCAAAGCACGGCAGGTTCTCCTGGTTACTCATAGCAAACACAGGCAATGTTTCTGCCAATAGACCTCCGGGTTACCCAGAGGTTCATTGGCTGAAACATTGCTTGTGCTCAGGCCATATGTACAGAGTTTGATACCCTTACTATAGTCATAACGCGTAGATTAACGAGCAGATTGACTTGCTATTTGTGTGCATTTCTTGACAGGACTTTTAGTTTTAGCTACATCCTGGGATAACCAAGATTTCAATTAAAGCTGCTAAGTGACAGGACAAATCAGTTTTTGAAGATGATGTTTAAAACTTAGGAACTAAGAACAATCTTAGTTTTTAGCTTAACTTGACATAGTCAAGATAAGCTATTGCCATCACCCGTGCGGAAGTCTGTGAGTCTGTGAATCTGTGAGTCTTTTCACATTTTCCTTTAGCACGGGCTACACCCTGCAGTTCTTGTCTGATCGTCACGAAATTTCATATGCAGGTTTGGGGTCATGTCTAGATGAGAACGTCCCCTTTTGGTCGCAATCCGGCAACCGGTTTGCCTGCCCAAGCCCAAAACCTGAAAACCATGAGCACAGTCTACAGGTCATATTTATGAAGGGATTTCATTGTAACTTGGTAGGATGCCTCTGTATAATGCCTAGATGAGAACGTCCTCCCCTTTTGGGCATGATCTATCAACCGTGATGGCTGCCCAAGCCCGAAACCCCAAAACTTTTAGCACAGTCTACAGGTCATGTTTAATATGGAGGGATTTCATTGTAACTTGGTAGGATGACTCCTTCTGATCTCTAGATGAGAATTTCCCCATTTGGGCATGATCTGCCAACCGTGACGACTGCTCGAGCCCAAAACCCGAAAACCTTTAGCACAGTCTACAGGTCATATTTATTGAGAAATTTCGTTGTAACTTGGGTTGACTTCATACAATGTCTAGATGAGAGAGTCCCCTTTTTGTCCTGATTGGGCAACTGTGACGGCTACAGGGGCCCAAAGCCCGAAAACCTTTAGCACAGTGTACAGGTCATATTTATGAAGGGATTTCATAGTAACTTTTTAGGATGACTCCAAATAATGTCTAGATGAGAATGTCCCATTTTGATCGCGATCATTCAGCCTTGATGGGTGACCGAGCCCAAGAACCTTTAGCATAGGCAAAAGGTCATATTTATGGAAGGATTTCATTGTAACCTGTTAGGTTGACTCCATATAATGCCTAGATGATGACATCCCCTTTTGGTCGTGATTGGTCAACTGTGATGACTACAGGTGCCCGAAGCCCGAAGCCCGAAAACCTTGAGCACAGTCTATAGGTCATATTTAAAAAGGGATTTCATTGTAACTTCATAGGATCAGTCCAGATGATGCCCAGATGAGATTGTTCCCTTTGGTTGCGATCATTCAGCCATTATGGCTTCCCGAGCCCAAAGCCCGAAAACCTTTAGCACAGTCTACAGGTCATATTTATGAAGGAATTTCATTGTAACTTGGTAGGTTGACTTCATGTAATGTCTAGATGGGAATGTCCCCTTTTGGACACGATTGGGCAACTGTGATGGCTACAGGGACCCCGAAGCCCGAAAACCTTTAGAACAGTCTACAGGTCATAATTATGAAGGGATTTCATTGTAGCTTTGTAGGATGACTCCAAATAATGTCTAGATGAGAACGTCCCCTTTTGGTTGCGATCATGCAGCCTTGATGGCTGCCTGAGCCCAAAAGCCTTTAGCATAGTCTATAGGTCGTATTTATGGAAGGATTTCATTGTAACTTGTTAGTTGACTCCATATAATGCCTAGATGATGACATCCCCTTTTGGTCGTGATTTGTCATCTGGTGATGGCTACAGGTGCCCGAAGCCCAAAAATCATCTTGAGCACAGTCTACAGGTTATATTTATGAAGGGATTTCATTGTAACTTCGAAGGATCACTCCAGATGATGCCCAGACGAGAATGTCCCCTTTTGGTTGCGATCATTCAACCATTATGGCTGCCCGAGCCCGAAGCCTGAATACCTTTAGCACAGTCTACAGGTCATTAGCAAAGTCTACAGGCCATATTTATGAAGGGATTTCAATGTAACTTGATAGGATGACTCGTTTTGGAATAATTTCACTGTAACTTGGTAACTTTCGTTGATGTACATTAACTGTGAGGTCCACATACATTAACTGTGAGGTCATATCAACCCACCCCTCAGCTCTTTAGTACAGTGTACACCTCATTATTTTTTATCAAAAACATAGGATACAGGGAACAGAAATGAACATATTTCCAATTATCACAATTCTACAGTGTCATTGACACTTTCATTTAAAAATCTTTTCATGAACCAGTAGATGCAATCATTTGAAATTGAGTGTTGAGCTTCCTTTTTTGGATGTACAATGAAGTTTGTTCAAATGAAGTTTGTTCAAATGAAATTCAAAGGCAGGAGCCTGCACAAAATTCTACAGTGGAACCCTGTTAATTGAATAGCCACTTTGCCAATGGAAATTATTCAGGAGTATTAACAGGAGTATTCAATTAACAGGGATAGTGTCACTTTCCTATATTCTAGAGATAAACTTTTCATTTATTCTATATATTTTGTTTGACAGCGCTCCATGAGCTCTGTCAAACAAGATATAATAGATTAAATGCCTGTTATGGATGTACTGAGGCCAAAAATGTCTATAAACAAAGAAAAACTGGGGAGAGTCAGGATAATTTCTCAACAGTTTACAAGATTTTTTATTCAATTAACTGGAGTTGACTCTATAACCTATATTCAGTTAACAGGTCAAATTTGTACTGGAGGTATGGTAAATGGTTTTGTGTTGGGAAATTATATTCAACAGGGTTATTCAGTTAAGAGATATCCAATTAAGTGTGCTCCACTGTATCATTTCTTAATGTAATCAACCTTTTTAATAAATTTTTAAATTGTTTTTATTCTTCTAAACAAGACTCTTGAAGTCTCAAATCATCATGTTGATTGATAAGGCATTCATCATTACTCATTACTGTTCAAAGCACTCCTACCTTTGATGACATATCTATTGTAATTATTTTATATTTTTATTTAATCATTGTACTTCATAATTGACAACAGCATGTTTTACTTTCTACCATTTTCTTGTTGTGATATAGCCTTAGCTACTGATGTGGCATTAAGCACCAGTATATAGATAAGGGCAGTATTTACTATTGTAATGGGAGGGGCAAGAATTTTGGCCTTGCCCAAATTTTTTTGTCACCTTTGGGCCAACTTTAACCTTTTTCATACATCATGGATGGGTGACATGTGTTTGACTTAGGTAAAATAATTAGTCAGCAGCCAGGGGGACCCACACAGGCTAATATAAAACTAAATATTTCAAACATAATTTTTTCTGAAAGTGGGGAAATATAATCAGACTGGTCAAAAAGATCTTGATCATTTTTATTATGGGTGCTCTTATAGTTACCCTTATTTTAACACTTTGTTGAAGGGAAGAACAGTCCTTTTCTCCCTCCACTTCCTAGGCAATATATGCGTGTCTCGTGTGAGAAGGCCATGTGAGATACCAATCTATCTCACATGACCAACGTGACTGGCTTATTAGCATATTTAATGAGTGAAGGAACTATTTAATCATTGCTCGTTCTTCCATGAACAAACATGGCATCACGTTTCGGAAATATTAGCAGACGAATGTTTGTCGAAGAAAATAGAAATAGAAACACAGACTGCAAAACCAAAGGACAATTCACTCTTTTATATGAATTTTGTGTGAATGCCATTTTGAGTGGAGAGAGTTGCCAAAAATTCCTGTCCAAAAGTTATGCAAATACATTGCAGAATTCAGTGTGTCAATGTTCATTTCGCTACAAATCATTAACTACTGTCTTGTCGGCGTTGGGATTTAATATCGTGGTATATACCTGTGGTATATACAGAACTGTGCTCTTGCCGATAAGCAAATCAGTTTTTATCAGAAATGGTCAACAAAATTGTTTGATATAGCTGCAGGTGTCCCTGAATTATTTTTGATGACACCAGGGTGTTTTGGTGAGGGGAGAAAAATTATCCCTGATGGGGGTGGGTATGACAAGATATTTGGTCCAGACACTTGGCAAGCCTATGTCTGGCCCAAATATCTTGCCCTGGGGTGAGATTTCACCATCTCACACCCTCACCCGTCTGGGATAATAATAATTATTATTATACAGATAACAGCTTTGAAGGATGATTTACAAGTCTGTTCATATTAAGTGCTGGGGGTCTTGTTTAGGGGTGCTATGGGCCCAAAGACTTCAACAGTGTGAGTAATGGGGAAAACAATATAAAAATCTTTTTCTCCCACAAACTACTCCCAAACCTGTCAATATTAAAAATAAAACATCTTTGTAAGGACACTTTACAAACTTGAAAAAATCAAGCCTCTGGAGTTGAATTTGGTGGTGTCATTAATAGTGTTTATAACACTATGGATAAAGTACAAAACATTAACATTTCCTTCTCGCAACTTTCTCCTCAAATGATTCCATGTTTATTATATAACATATTTGTAAGAATGTTTTGGTACTGGTCATGATTAACCATTGTGCAGCAATATGTGCCTTAACCACCAATAAATGAATAAATATGCTTGGGACATTTTGAGGTGTGTCAGCTCCCTTCTCCACCCATTTTAACACAATTGGTAAGGGGAGGTGGGAGTGGATATTAAAAAATCTCCACAACTCTAGCAGTTTGACAATCATATTTTCAGTAAATAATGATCCCATATGCTGCTCATTCTAACATGATTGGTAATTGGAAAAGGGAACATAAAAATAAAATCTCCCCTCCTCTCCAAGCTTGCAGTTTGACTTCTTATATTCAAAAACTAATGTTGTATCAATTATTTTTTAAAATCTTTGACCCTTCAGGGCCTGGAGAGTTTTATACAATTTTTCTACACCTTGACAGTGTACATCCTGTGGCTTTGCAGTTGTTTGTAGGAAAGTCTTGGCTGCCTATGTAGGCAGCCAAGACTTGCCAAGAAACAACTGCCAAGGTACTTAGAATATAACTTGTGAGTCTTCCTTGAGACAAACTGTTGGGACCACTTTTCTGTTGCAGTAAAAAGTGGTCAAATTCAGAATTAGGTCCTTAAAGGTTAAATCTCTTTGTTGAAAACCCATGAGCTTTTTTTGTCAGGTGAATGGTTCAGGACACTTTGGGTTTTTTGTATTTTCAGTTTATTTGAAAAAAATTTGGGGTATTGAGTATAGTCATACACTGGAGAGATCGTTTCTGTGTTCGTAAAGACAACTGTATAATTAATTTGTTTGTATACTTATAGCTTTGGGACAAGTGATGCTGTATGTGGATGGTATGAATGGTGTTATCAACCACAATGGTACCATACAATGGTTGTATACTTTGCTGGGTTCAAAGGTTTGTTTTGTTATTTGTATTCTTTAGTTATATGAACGTCAATACTATTTTTAATGCCGAAACGGTTAGCAAGATACCTGGTTCACAACTGGTTACTAATCTAACTGATTGGTAGAGCAGGCTAGTATTGGCATTTCGAGTTCGGTATTAGTATTTTCAAGATGATTTACCTGTCAATATTAAAAATAAAACAGTATTAAAAAGTATTTTCAAGATGATTTACCTCAGTATTGGTACGATCTTTGGCATGGACTGCATACCAACACTTGTACCAATACTGAACCATATTTTTGGTGTTACTGCCCAGCTGTTGGTCTCCGTTGTGTAACAGAGCAGTAAAAGTAAGAAAGATGTGTTGTTTTGTGTGAGACTGTATGAGATAAGAGATGAAGGAACTTATTTTAACCACAGAAACAATGCACTGTTTTGATTACAGAGATTCTTTTGGGTGTATACAGGGGCTGTTTATGGAACCCTTTCTCATTGACATTTGAGCATGCTATTTCCCAATTCTTCACCCCAGATTTTCCCAATCTCACTTCCCACTCAAACAAAAATTTACTTTCTGTGGGTCTTATGACCACCCAGCTCAGGACACCAGTTGTACATTAAATATAAATTGCTTACCCAATGAAGTCTCTGACTTCAAAGACAAATACCAACTTCTTTAGTAGTATAAGAATAGTTTAAATAGAGATTACAACGACTGCGTGAATATGATTCCATGTGACTGTTTATTATAAAACTCACTTTTAGTATACATGCAAATTTCTTAGGTATCAGTCTTAACCCTTAACAGCCTAATTCCGACTTTGATAACTTTTTAATGCAAAGGAACAAGTGCCCCAACATGCATTGTTTGGGTAAACTCAAAACTTGCTTTCTAAGTACCTTGTCAGTTGTTTTTACGCAAGTCTTGGCTGCCTTTGTAGGCAGTCAAGACTTTACTAGAAACAACTGCAAAGCCACTGGAGGTAGACTTTCAAAGTATAGTGAAAATGTATAAAAATCTCCAGGCCCCTAAGGGTTAATGTCCTCTGCTCAAAGCGAATGTAAAATTTCTTAGTCCTTGTATGTTTTTTGTCATCCAAAACAAATTTCCAATTGGAGGCCCCATGACGCAAATTTTCCCACTGGCATGGGACCTGGACTTTTTCCCAAAGTGAGCAGAAAAATCTCTGGGTTACAATTAAATGGGAGCACAGTGTCTCAATGGCTAGAGCATTAGATTTTTAAACAAAGGTCAATGGTTTGGTTCAGACCACACCAGCTGTGCTACGTACTTGGGCAAGACTTGCCTCCAACCACTGCTAACTCTAATCATGCCCAGTTAGTAAGTTGGAGAATCGAACAGTTGCTCGACTTTGCTCGGTGATTCTCTCCAGGTACTCCAGCTTCCTCAACCCATAAAAACTGTCAGACATGATGCGACCCTGGCTGTTGAAAGTGTCAGTAAACCCCAATAAATGAACAAACAAACAATTACAATTCATGAATAATATTTTCTTCTTTCAGTTTCGACTGGTGGTGAAGACAGCATTAAAGTTGCTATTAGTATTTGTGGAATACACAGAATCCAACACAGCTCTGCTGCTCAAAGCTATACACACTGTTGATATCAGAAGAGGTAATTGTAAACTTTTTTCAGTGTTGCCTTGAGAAATCTCCCACTTACTGTCGAATGTGTCTCATGATTCATTTGTCAGACTTTTGATTGAGTGTGGACAAGGGGGGAGGGGCAGGGGGGATTGCTGCTCCACTTTCTTCCCTGAGTAGGAATTTCTCAGTTTTAACTTTATTTTTCACCTCTTGATACTTGCATGTCTGTCGATTTGAGGCGAACAGCTGTTTGGATCATGTAGAGGTTACCTAAAATGAAAAGCATGTGAACGAAAAATGGGTTGCACCAAACTGTCACCAGGTCGATGCAGAATGTTTGCCAAGTTGAATGATCTAGTACGAATGAAGGGTGGAATGATGTTGAGCATCAACCAATCATCAGCTGCACAGGTGTTTACATCTGCCTGAAGTATTGCCGCTCTGTTGGCCAATTATTGGCCAACAGAACAGCTATACCTCAGGCAGATACAAACAACTATTCTGATGATTAGTTGATGCTCAGCATCATTTTAGACTGTTGATCATCTTAAGATGTAACATAGTTAGTTCAGTATTTTTTTTTTTACTGACAAAGTGGCTATTTAACTGGTTGAGTGCTAGATTATTTTTGGTGGTCTGAATATGAGAATCAAAATTTGTTTTATTACAAGTTATTGGAGAGTGCCTACAAGCACTCTCCTGTAATTTGTAATAAAAAAAAATTATATAAACAAAATATTTTTTGCTTTTGACTGAATATGAAAAAAGTCCATGGAAAATGTCGGCTTTTTCTCTGGTACTCTCATTGTTTGAATGCCCTTTTAGTGGCTTCTAGCACTCAACCAGTTAATTAACCCTCTACCTAACATGAAAAGCAGACAACACTTGCAACACTTTTTTGTCTCCAAAACATAGGTTATGACCCCTCATTGGAACGAGCTTGTTCCAAAGAGGGGTCATAACCTATGTTTTGGAGACAAAAAATGAAAAAAATAATAAAAATTAATTGGCAATTTTTGTGAATAGCACTGGTAACTGTGCTGTGTCCTTTGGCAATACACTTTACCCTTTATCTACCATGAAAAGCAGACAACACTTTCAAACAAAATTCTTGAATAACTAATTTTGAGGGGTCATAACCTTTTTGTGGACAAAAAATGAAAATATAATGAAAATTAATTGGCGATTTTTGTGAATAGTGCTGGCCGGTTTTGGCCATTATGTTGGGTAAAGGGTTAATCCCAATTGGCAGTGTGGGGGCCATGGTGGCACTGTGCACTAATAATCTGTACTGCACGTTGCTGGTGTTCTTGCCTTCAACCACTGCTGACTCTGCTTGTGCAGAGTTTGTAAGTTGGATCGTCTTTCAGCTGCTCGCAGCTTCTTGTTGGTTCTCTTTATGTACTCATTTCTCTCCACCCATAAAACTGTCGATAAGACCCTGACTGTTGAAAGTGTCATTAACCTAACCCCTAATAAACAAACAAACAAACTTAACAATCTGTTATGGTTTACATTTTTTTTTTCACAGGTATGAAACCATGGTTGAATGTTGTATCAATATTAGATGAGAGGGAAAGTTCAGACACAGAATTGTTAGTGTACTGTATGACATTAGTGAACAAAGTGTTGAGTGCTATACCAGATCTGGACACATTCTATGATGTCACTGATGCACTTGAAGAACTTGGGATGGAACAAATTACAAATTATCACTCTTCAAGAAAAGGGACAGATTTGGAGCTGATTGAGCAATTTCAGATATTCGAGGTAATGAAAAATCCTGAAATAGATAAGATGTTGCCCATTTCACAATTATTTCATCAGTGGAGTGACCAAACCATTTCATTTTTCTAGATTTTTCACACATGCAGCAGATGATGTTCCTAATGAAGTATTTTTTTAAATTACAAATCAGTTTATGCTTTGAAGTAAGATGAAGTGACCTCGATCATTATCTGTTTTATTGGTTGAGTTGTGTTAACAACCTAGACCTATGGTTTGGTGACAGTCTGTGTGTGTTCGTGTGCCCGGCCTGGCCTCCTGACACTGTTAGCGCAATAACTTGAACAAATGTTCTCCGATTTGACTAATATTTGCCATACAGATCTTTTGCAATACTCTCTCAAGCGAGTTCAAAAACTGGCCTACCCCGATTTTTTGTTACAGAGTTATGGACCTTAATTCAAAGACAAAATTAGGTCTTTAACCATTAAGTCCCCATACAGCCACAGTCTGCCCCTTTTATATTGCTCTGAAAAAGTTGACCCAAGTCTATTCTTTCTGGAGAATGTAACTGTAGGATGCTTTTATCTTGACAGTGTTTTTACATCATTGTGGGCTGTCTGTATTAGCAAGCACCAGCAATGTAGAAACACTGTTAAGTCATCTGCAGAAATGTAAATGTTTTTACAGTAGTTATTAACATAAAATTAATCTGAGAACTAAAAGGTTTACCCATTGACTGACATGACAACAAGACAACAGTTGTGAAAGCATTTCATGAATAACCAAAAATTTTCAATGTCTGTGTCCAAATCAAAACTCACAGTCAGTCATGGGGGCAAGCTGAACAAGCTCATACCTTTGAGTGATCGTAGGCTATGTTTAGGGGGCAAGGATTGAAAATATAATAAAATTCAAATTTATAAAATAAAGTCTTGTTTGACAAGGCTCATTAAAAGGTTACCCAATGCCTAGTATATCAAAATTTATTGTTTTAATTATTGTTTTTCAAATTTTATAAAAAAAAATTTTTGACAAAATTAAACTTGATCATATGACCCCTCATAAGAATGAGCTTGTCCCAATGATGGAGTCACATGATATGGTTTTGTAGAAATTCATTGACAAATAGCATTGTTTCAACTTCTCAGTTTGTAAATTATGCAGGCGGATGCAGTCGATTCATTAGATAAGGGTTAAGCTCTGTCAAGCAGGATTGAATTAGTTAAATTCCTAGTTGCATGATGGGAAAAACATGCATCTTGAAATTTTTTTTTTCACATCAGTGTGCAAAACGGTTAACATTACCATGTATGGGAAAAATGCCTAATATTGCCTTACTTTATAATTCTAGGCGGCACTGCGTCATGCTGATGGAGATGAAAATCGGAATATCCCAGAGATGGAAAACCTCAGGTATATCTTTTTGATTTGAATTGTCAAGTTTATTTTAGAATTTATCAGGATATCGTTAATTATTTTCCCAATGGTGTAAGCATTGGACTGTGACTTGATGCATTTGAACACCATAAATAGTATCAGTATATATTAAAAATCTTTATTAAATTTAACTTTGACCCAATAACATAATGCCTGATTTGTAAGTCTTCTAAAGTGGACACTGTACATGTGCTGCGGGGAATGGCATAACCAGACTGGCTGTCTACCTGCCATTCCCTGTGGTTTGTTTGCAGATTGCTGAGACAGATTCAACGAATAATGAGGTACTAAAAGTATTGAAGGTCAACTGATACATTCCAGATGAATTATAGTCTGATGATGAAAATGTTCAGGTAACTGGTAACAGACCAATGCCGTATTAATACATATGCACACATACATACATATATATTCATATATATACATACACATTCAGTGCAGCAAATCTGATAATCAATCAATACACACATATATATATATGCATACACATACATATATATAATTTATATATTTATATGAACACTTAATCATTCATCATTCTGAATTGGGCGTAAAGAACATCCCTACAGTTTCTACACAGTGTGCCAGTAGAACGTTACATATATATTCATGTATATGAATATATATCTTTCATCATAAACTTCTAAATAACCTCCTCTATTGCCGCCACACCTGCAAGATGATCCTCCAACCTCACTGTGGCCTCTCCCAAATATTCTAAAACTCATTTTCCGAGGGCTTAGAAAAGAGCCGAAACAGAAGGGAGCCACCCCCGAACACGATGGCCATAGACCCCTTTCAAATATTTTGTCACTTAATATCATTTCATCAGAGAATAATCAGCCATCTTGCTTTTGACATTATTTTTAAAATTGGCACCAAACAAAAGAAATTACATTCATTCAACTGGAAGATACTGAAATTTTGTTTCAGAAGTGATGTGCAGTATGCAACATGTTTAGATCAATCTCACTCCGCAGTTTCGGCACTTGAGTATTTTAATTGCAGTTCAAATATCAAAGTGCATAAAATAAAAAGAGGACCTACCATTTTTGATCAAGTACTAGAATTATCTCAACTCGGTCTGCTAAGAAATCTGAAGTTTTCACTTGCGGCTTTTAACAGCTCTTGAAAACTTATTTGTCCTTTCAGTCAATTGTAAGGTAATTCTGGAACCTTACTCAAAAACAGTTGGTACCTACTCTGTTTATTCGGTCATATCTTGTTAGATAGAGCTTAGATAGCTCTTGGCAAACAAAGTATATTATATTAACCCTCCGCACACTGGTGTCAAAATGGCAAAGTTTCAGCAGCAAATATTTCCCATAATGCAGTTTGATAGTGAACCAAATATACCTTGTTTGACAGAGCTCAGTGAGCTCTGTCAAACAAGATATAACTGGTTAAATTAATGGTTAAACAAGAGAAAAACAGAGATATTGGAGAAAATTATGTTGCACTACCAGTTTGCTAGGGGTTAAACACTCAGTTGTTATCAAAATGAAGCCAAATTACCATTTTTTTATTGAATATTTCTGTTAATGGAATAATCTTTACTGCAAGGTAGCTATTCAATTAACAGAGTTTTGCTATACACTTGATTTATTTGTCAGATCTATTTGATTCATGTTATGTTATCTTTCCAGGCGCACTCCAAGAATAAAGAGCGAGGAAGCAACACGAAAAAGTAGACGCTACTCATCAGGACCTCATCCGGATTATTCGAAAACCCAGAGCCAACCAGTATTACCACCATTTGTTGAAAACAAAGAGCCGCCAGGCAATTTTAGACGGTTGGTTGAAATATAATATAAACAAGTTGTTTCAAACCAAATATGAAGCTTGTCCACAGAACATGAAGCCTTGTAGTTGCTAAACAGGGGCTTTCTAGCAGAGCCCAGATATGGTTTTACAATACTCAAATAGCTGAAACCACTAAACCAGTGAAAAACCACTCAACCAATAGGATTTAATACACAGAAAAAGAAACGGGTTCCAGCTCTATGTCTAACATGACTAGAAGACAACACTTGCAATAAATTTCTAGAATAACTAAATACTTTCCTTTTTTACCTTTACCCTTTATCTAACATAGTGCCAAAAATGGCCAGGAAATTGACCAAAGTAAGCCTACCACTGCCTATAATATCTGTCAAATGTCTCGATAAAACCATACAAATATGGATATCATTAGAACCGGCTCATCAAGCTGGTTCTAATGATTTCCATATTTGTATGGTTTTATTGAAAAATTGTGAGAATTTTTTTTTGAAAAATGTTAAATTTAATTTATGTTTTAAAAAGGCTGTGTTAGGTGAAGGGTTAAGGGCTTATTTCCAACTTTTACAACCTCAGAACAAGTGCCCTTAACATGACATCATGAGGAGCTGAAACCAGTCATCCTATCCATCGAAATTTGGCCATTATCTCATAAAAGATGAGCACAGGCGATTTATGATATATTGGTCCAGTAACGAATACAGAAAATGCTATATACCATGTGTGTGTGGGAGAATATCTGCATCCACAGTTTCTGTAAACGCTGTTTTTCACCTGCAAAAACCAAACAGAATTTTTCCTCCCTTATGGCGGGCAGGCACATGTTGACTCATGTGACAGAAGTATAATTCTCAGCTTTTTGACTTTGGACATGATATTCAGCAGAGCACAAACTCTTTCGTGGTCACTCTCCTTCTCATACAGATAAGTAATTTGAGTTTGATCTTTGGATTTGAAAATTAAAGTGAGAAAAAGTATTCCAAACTTTGGCTGTGGCTAGTGGCATGAGCCTCAATATGCCACATGGGTCATGAATGAAATAATGTTCATCTGTCCATATATTTGATGTTTGGTATTTGGTTGATTCAAAATTTGTAGATTCATATTTGATTCAGTTTTCTTTTCGTGTGGAAAGGACTGTACATATGGCCCCTTGTTGGAATGAGTTTGTTCCAGGAAGATGTCATAAGCTATTTTTTGAGGCAAAAATTGTAATATTTGAATATCATTTTTAATTGCATCCATTGGATATGGCTGTTACTTTGGGGGAAATGGGTTAATTGATCTTTCTCATTCAGCACAAAACTAGATGATGGAATCTTGAAAATTAATTTGATTTTCTGATCATAATTTACATATTCAGTAGATTTCGCAGTGCTTCATTTCTGAGGTGCACCATCTCCTATTGGACACACACATCTATGACACACACTGTATTTGCAACAGAGGTACACTTTTTCCACTGTCTCTAAAATATTAGCAGGATATATCTAATAAATACTGTGCAACACTTAAGACCTACCTGGGCTTTTAGGCCAGATAGACCTGAGGTGTGACATAGAAATAGACTCCTATTAAGCTTTGAGATTCAAGTTCAAATCTTAAATAGCTGTTCAATTCATTTCGAAATGAGAATTTCCCGAATTGTTTCCTTTCTAATCTTTTCACAGGTATGTAGCTTGGAGTCTGTCATCTTCCAAAAAAATGTATAATAAAGATTGAAATCATGCCGAAAATAGAGATGGAGTGTAATTTCCACTATGTTAACATAAATAGCATCTGCAGCTATGCCTCCACCCATGCTAATTTCAGTCTCACTAGTCTCTATTACTCTCCTTTGAGAACCCCTGGAAGTGAAGCAGTGCTTGTTTACTGTGAAGAAATATGTGACCTTAAAGATCAATAAATAAATAAATATATAGTCACTAGCACTGTTGGTAGCATATTTAATGTTTCCAAACAATGTCAATGATGATCTTTTGCAAGTGGCTAGCCCTGTGCAATGCTACAGTGCATAGTGCCTGTAATTCCTGCATCTTTGGGGTTTTGATAGAGTAGAATGGGCTTTGTTAATAGAATTAACTCTCAGATCAAATTCCCATCCAGCACTTGGAGATACAGTGGAACCCTGTTAATTGAATAACCACTTTGCCAATGAAAATTATTCAATTAACATGAGTATTCAATTAACAGGGATTGTGTCACTTTCCTGTATTCTAGAGATAAACTTAGCATTTATTCTATTACATCTTGTTTGACAGAACTCCATGAGCTCTGTCAAAAAAGATATAATAGATAAAATGCCTGTACTGGATGTACTGAGGTCAAATTGGTCCTTTAACAAAGGAAACTGGGGAGAGTCAGGGTAATTTCTCGACATTTTACAAGATTTTTTATTCAATTAACAGGAGTTTACTCCATAACCTATATTCAATTACCATGTCAAATTTGTACTGGAGGTATGGTAAATGGTTTTGTGTAGGGAAATTATATTCAATTAACAGGGTAATTCAGTTTAGAGATATCCAATTAAGTGGGCTCCACTGTACTACTCTTAGATTGGTTTTGCCAATGTTCAACTTTCGTGGGAAGAAATACAGAATAAACTGATGGGGCATAACTGAGTGTAGTGATTCTACTCAGATGAATTGAATGATAGACTTACCTGCCCTGGAAAGTCTCCTTCAGACAGCATTTCTACTTGTTGACTCTGAACATGGTCATATAATCTAACCAAGGAATTTAAATTACTAAAAGTTATTAGCGTACAAAATTGCATCACATCCTTTCAGTGTCCTTTCAGGTCGGTACAAATAGAGATCCTATTCAATAAACATTGTTTTTTATGATAATGCTTGGTGCACATCTTAGAGTTCAATCAGCAACTTATGACTGCATCTACAAGGTCGATTCAGTTCAGTTTTTATTAACTGATTGAGTGCTGGAAACCCATATTTGGGCTTTACTTAAAGTACAGGTACTGCAACTCAAAGGCTTCAAACTATGTGGGTCTCCTTCATATTATCTTTGAATCTAAATTTATTGAGTCTGTATGAATTTTCCTTGTTACAATTTATGAGAGAGTACCTACAGGCACTGCACTCTCCCATAAATTGTAACAAGGCAAAGACTTGTGAACAAATTTTGATGACTAAAAATAATTCAACACTCTCCCAGTTAAGTCATTAGATTAATATCATGTAAATAAGTAACATACATACATGTACTCAGCAGTTAAACTCTTTTGCTGCCATAGAGCACCACAGCAGTACATGCCACTGCCATGCACCCAGTGGAATTACACTATATTACACAGTAATAATACATATAGTTTGGATATAGGGGAATAACTTTTTTGTTTAGAGGAATATCTTGTTGAAACTTGGTATGATGGTAGGTATAGGTTCGGACGCTGAGTTGCATATGACACTCGGACAGGTCATGTGACCATGGCAACCAAGATGTCCACCATACCAAAGTATGGAAATATCGCCATATTCTGGTGTTTTGTGTGATGGAGCCAAACTATTTTTAGCCAAATAATGGATTTTTATACTAAATGTTGTTTTATTATTGTGGTTACAAGTACAAATTGATCAGCAGATTTGAAAAAAAAATATTACCGATATTCCTTGTATTGATTTGGAAAGGGTATATTGAAAACCAAGATACCTTGTCGTGGTCGGTATTGCTGAATCCAGCATAGATCAAATGGATCTTCTAAAACATATATTGGGTCATTTACTGACTGACGACTCTACCTCGAATCCTATTGAATTTCCGACAGCACCAATATTTTGAACCAGATCTTGGCCTTGAGGAGTTAGTATGTCCACATCTTGGCCTTGAGGGGTTAATATGCCCATATCACTGGCTATATCATTGAGAGATTCCCCATCTTCAGTTTCAGAACCACTTTCGCTATCTGAGTCTTGAAAGATACTCTATATAACCTCACTTGTCTTGAAACGTTTCTGAGTAGAATTCCTCCAAGCTCATAGAATTCAATACAAGCTGTATTCCCATCAGCAGGAGGTTGTGACGCAATATTTTACTTGACCTTCACCATCGAACATAAATAGAACAACAGGATATCGTAAATTTAAAAATTAAGAGTTACTTCCCCTAGAACACTTGTACTGCTATCTGGTTTCAAATTTTGTCTTCAGTCGCGATCGGTGGCAATTGAGTAATACAACTTTAGTCGTGTTCGGAAACGAAAGAGTTAATAGTGTTTCTATCTGAAAGGCAAACCACATGGGATTAGGAATTTTTAATTTAGGTTGTATTATTTTGTTGTTCATTTGAATATTTTACAGTTGAAGTTACCCTGGCATAACCTAAATGATCATTCACAGGTTATATCCAGGCCTACACTTAAGGGCTTTCCACTGTGCTGATAACATTTCTTTTAGGCCCCTGATAGGGAGGCATCTTAAATCTGGGTTGTCCGTCCGGAGCCATAACTCTATAATGCTTTGGTGGATTTCCATGAAACTTTACACAAGGGTAAAGACCAGTGGAAGGTCCTTTGCACAGCAACATCATGCTTGAGTGACAAAGGTCAGGGTCTCATGAATGGGAAAACTTCTCTCACAGATTGAATTTGTACGTCCGGAGCCATAATTCTATAATGCTTGGCTGACAGAGTTGTCATATGCTTACACACTTTCACATTTACAGTCCCTGTGTGCAGGGTTTCATTGTTTAAAAGGTGAATCTATATCAGTTAACCCTTTATCCAAGAACTAAATTCCACTGATGGGGGATAAATAAAGTTCCAACATATTAGTATCTGTATTGACCCAATGGAAATAAGGTCAATACAGCTTTTGGCTGCGATGTTCAGATGTATTTTAATAAATTTGAAACCTTATGGACTATAGTGAGCATGAAATTCAACACAAAACTTTTCATTTCAGTATTATAGGCCATTTGGCCATAGTTTTGGGGCATCCCTGGGTGGGCGATCACCGTTAGTCTTGTATGTTTTTGGTAGAAATCATTCCATTCTTGATTGTTTCTTCTCTCTCAGGTTTCCTCCGGGTGAAAGTGAAGATGACAATGTACCTTTCCGGAAAGGTAGAAGATCAATGCCTGCTCAGTTGGAGCAGGAAGGTGATAAATGTGAGTAGACATGTTTCAAGCAACTGCTACTATTAAAAAAATAAGTGCATCCCTGTTAAATTACAAGTTGAATTCAATTTGTGTCCATGTTGACTGCTGTTTTTTTGTGTTTGAAGAACAGTGCAGAAGTCTTATAAGTTTTATGGCAGTAAATTATCTAAATTTTGTTCAAGTTATGTTCATGTAACAGCCCTCATCAAATATTCAGTGCCAGGACATTTTTTCTTATATGCATCTATCACATTTTTCTACAACTTCCATACAAGTTAGTTTACATGCCTCCATAAAACAAAATTTGTGTCTTCAGCAATCTGAGACAGACATTTATCCTGTACATGCAATTTTATTAACATATAAAAATGTGATTTTTTTTTTTGGCACAAATAAAAAGCTAAAGCTATTAAAAAAAATACTTGTTTCCCACTTCCCTCATGATTGAAAATCTGCCTCATAAGTCATATATTTACGTGGAAATCTCTTCACTGATGCCATTTTACTCTTGTAAGACTAAACATTTGACCAACTATATCTTGTTTGATAGAGCTCAACTAGCTCTGTCAAACAAGATACAGTTGGTTAAAGTTGCAACTGCATTGTAGGAAAATTTTCTCTGCTGAAAACATTGGTTTTTTCAAAGAATAGTGTGTAGATGTAGAGTTAAATAGTTATAACTATTTTCCATATTTTATTTTGGGGATTAAGAAAAAAAAAAAAGAGAAGAAAAAAAGCCTCCCTCCCCCATCATGAAATTGAGGAAAAATAGCCTGTGAAACAAGAAATTAATCCTAATTAGGGCATTTTTTAAACTGGCCTTTAGGCCTGAAAAAGTTAAAAATCTGTTTCTCAGTCCCTCCTGCATGGTCCTTTTGACTACCTTGTGCTCTCTTTTCATAACCAATGCAACCTTATGAAAATGAAAATTACATGGTTTATGTCTGATATTTTACCCAAGTCAATAAAATTGATAAATTTGTGTCTTGAGTGCAACAAGGCTTTGCAATGCTTTAGCATTGCAAAGCCTTCTTTCACTCAAGGAACAAAATACCCCACCACCCATGCTATTCTGTTCATTAGTAGGCCTAAAACATCAAACAAACCAAGAACATAAACTTTTCATGGCAATGAAATAATAACAAACAAAAAAAAATAAAATGAAAAACCACCTGGCCACATGCAATTTTACAAAAAAATGGCCCGAGAAACAGGAGATCTACTTTGTTGGGCCTTACTTGATTTTACATGCTTGTAATATTTTGGGAAGATTTAACAAAACTTTCCCTTGTGCAAAACACCTTGGAATTGATGCAGTGTTTGATTAGTCTATATTCAGGTGGGTCTCCAATCTCTGGGGTGTGAGTCCTCTAAAATAGGCAACACATGTATTTATAACGATTGGCTAAACTTGACTGCAACTTGTATTGTGGTCAGGGTTAGCATATCCATTGGTTGAAGGCATTTTCCTTTAAACTTCATGTGCATCACAGAGTGCAATAGAATTTTTGCATGATGGTAAGAAAGTAACAAATTGTCTTATGGTAGCATGAGCTTGAAGGGGAAAATAAGAACAAAAGGAATTCACATAATCGTGCTGCAAGCTTTTTGAAAAGTGAAAATAGTACATGTTGAAACATATGCAGAGAAGGTGAAAGTTATGGCAATTGTAGTCTAAAACTAAGACTAGGAAATAGAAACTCAGATGCCAATTCTGGACAGAGTAACAACAGGAGCACTAATAAAGCTTTCCCACTGGTTGGTCTTTGTTTGTCCTTTTGTGTTCAAATTAGGCAGGGGTGGGATCAAGCCTGAATATAAGCAACCTGTCATTTGCAAAATGGGATCCCCAGAGGGTGAATTTGCTGATGCTATCCCATACGGTGGGCCAATTTATCCTCTAGGTACATGTTTCTGTTTTGGCTTGAGACCTTGATTCAGACTGAGGGTAGCATCACCAAATTCACCCTCTGTGGACCTCATTTTGCAGATGACAGTCTGCTTATATTTTTACACTGTAAACCAATGGCCCAGACTAGCTGGCTGATGCTTAACTCAAAGTTATTAAGGGCCAAACACAAATTTTGAACCCCACAATCCCCAAAATTTGATTGCAAAACCGAAAATTAAAAGTCCTGTCTGGCCCTCCATACATTAACTCTCCACACATGCACACACATCAGGAAGTGACCGGAATTGGCACCAACATCATTCTTTGTTTGGCCCTAAAGTCATGAACAATGAAATGACATCTGTGCTTTAAAATCTCCTTTTTTGAGGATGCCAGACACAAATCAATGCAAGAATTGGTGGATACAAGGCTGTTATTCGATGAAGGAAGTGTTCAACGGTGGTTTTGGATGTTCAGGGCTGTAACTTTATAATATTTATAAAATTATTTTATGTTTCCCAATTTCGGGACATATGCATGATGTCATCATTTTTGAAAATGATTATTCCTCTGTTTGTTGAGTAATCCTTCCCTATACTTCCATGAACCCTTCCTGTTAAACTCTTAAGCTTTTTGGCGAATTTTTATTGAAATTTTTTATTAAATTTCTTGGGAGTTTAACATTTATTACAGAATATTATTCTGTTTCTTCCCTAGGGTTACGTCATCACCCTAGGGGTGTTAGGCTGTTTAGTCTTGCATCTTCTATCTGATGTGTCATTTTTTCTTCGTATGAAGATCAAGCTTTGCATCTGATAGCATTTCAATTGGTTCTGACTTTGGGCCTTTTTGTGTGCCTGATGTCTTGTTTACATTGACGTTGTTTACATTGTTAACGTCCTCATATATAGGTAGTTTTTTATATTCTGTTACTGTAGTATGCTGTAGGATACATGGATTATTATTCCGGTAGTGTAGTTAAAAAAAATTTGGATTTTGTCCACACTTAGGCTCTATCGGGATGCCATTGGGCTATTAATGTTCCCTTTGGGAACTTGGGCGTTTTTTCAAAAAAATTTTTGTTTCCAAAAAATATTTTGAATTTAATTATGATTGCTATTATTCATGTATCTCAGTTATATATATAGACAATAAACATATAGTGTGTTTTTATATCTGTGTTATACAACGAGTTGAAATATGGTTTATTTTTTCGAGGCTTCGCCGAGAAAAAATAAACCATATTTCAACGAGTTGTATAACACAGATATAAAAACACACTATATGTTTATTGTTTTTATCTGATAACAAACAGACACCCGTCTCGTGCGTCTACCCGACTTATATATGCTTCCCACGGGCCTCCAAAGAAAACCAGTCTACGAGACAAAAGAAATAGGACAAGACGCATAGACTTGTGTCTCTTACATTACAAAATCGATGACGGCAATTGTAAAGTGCGATTGCACTTCTTGCATCATGTAACTGTGCTGGAACAAAATAAATTTCAACTATTTTATTAACAGTAACAAAACGGTGTTTCAGTAGAGTTATTCTTTTTTTGACATAGTTCCAGTTTTCTTCCGTGTTTTATGCTGTAGTCCCAATATAACAAATAATTTTGCGTTTGTTTACAATTTTTACGAAGTGTTTTTTTTGCAGGTAGAGCAGACGAACTTTTAATTAGCACAGTTCCGCGAGTACTTTTGATCGAGGCCGTGACTATAAATAGTTCGCTGTCGCCGCATACTAATTACTATTAACATTCAAGTAATTTCTACAATGTTTTGAAGCAAAATTTTAGGTTGCCTTTATTGAAGCAAAATAAATAAGAAATGACACCATCAGAGGATTTTGACAAAGTGCAATAAGCGTACAATTAAAACCTGCCCTGTGATATAACGATGTTTCATGAATGAATGAATGAAAATGGAATTGAAAGAGGTCAGAGGTCGTTCGCATAAATTATAATTATATACAACACCCGTTGTATATACTTCAAGTATATACAACGGTTGTTATACTCTATGGTTATCAGATAAATATATATTGTTGTGGAGTTTGGAGGACTGATATCGACTTTAGTTGACACACTCCTGTGTCATTCTTGTGTTGCACTGGGATGACTGATGTTGGAGTCGGGTGTCGCGGTACGTTGTTGGCGGTGAGGTTCTGATGATCAGAGCCTCTCACTGCATTTTAATTCATTCTGTCAGTTTCCATTTCAGAGGAACATGAACATGGTGATGATATTCTGACACCCATCCAAGTGTGCTACCATCGTCGCGCTCCGTGGAGCATATAGAGCTGGCTGCAGTGCTCATTATTGCAAGAGTTAGGGCCTTTTGTTAAAGGTTTTAATCTCTTGCTAGCAGCTAGCTCGACCATTGAAGCGGTACTCCATCCGTGGGTGCCGTGACACAGGGTAAGTCCATTGCGGTCTAAGAAGTGGATTGGGTAGAGCGAGCACTATAATATAAATAGCTCATCCAGTGACGATGGAAATAGGGAGGAAGTCAGCAAGTTCTTATACTCAGCGAGGTCTGATGACCACGAGCGGGAGAGGCCCCCCTCCCCTCTCTAATCTAGCAACGTCTGGGGTCAGATGTTGTTTTGAGAAACTTGCACAATCCGGATCATATGTCTGCTCTCCACTCAGGACGCTCTGTTTAGTCTGCAGCCGTGTCGACTATAGTCAAGGCTTCCTCTGCTACATTTCAACAAGGCCGAAATGAAGTTTTCTGGTTGGAAACTTGCATGAGACAGAGCATATGTCCGCCCGCTGCTCGGGATGCTCCGTCTAGTCTGCAGCCAGGGTCGGCTTCAGTCACGGCTTCCTCCGCTACGTTATTTAAGCACACATGACCGCATCCTAGCTACCCGACTTCGGATATCCAGCCTGTTGCACGAAGAAGGAATCACTCTTCGCCCGTGAAGTTGGACCATTCAGTAGCTAGGGAGACGAGGCCTTGATCATCGGGACGTTCGGACAAAGGATCCGTTTCCGACACACCGTCCCAGGAGCAGCATGTGGCTAAGGAATGGAAGACCGCTGCTCCCCAGGCCTCGATGATGGACTTGCTGTCGCAGATTGTGCAGCTGATCCCAGCAAGTGCAGATGCAGCCTCCCTTAGACTCAGAATCTGAGCTGTCGGACGGTGCTGGGTTGGTCCAGTCGTCTGTTCATGCAGATGCAGTGGACCGAGATTTGCAACTGATTCTCTCGGATGGTGAAAGGGATAAGGAAGAGGATTATCCTTCCCTTTCGGAACAGTACATGGTTGTGATGGCTTTCATCCATCAATACTACCCTGATTTTGTTCTGCCGAATCAGAATGCTGCGACACCAAGAGAGAAACCGCTGGCGTCGTCAGGCACAGACTTTGTCCGGACAAAGGAGGAAGTCCTTTCTTTTCCAGTTCAGTTTATGCAGGTGTCGCAGGCCTTCGGCCATATAGACGACGCCGTATTTATCCTCTTTGAGTGCGAGGAAGAAGGCGGTTTCTTATCTTCATCTTCTGTATACATACCTTTTTTTGGACCACGTTCTTTTAAAACGGTCGGGGAAGATGTTCAGAGAGTTCTTCTGCGTTTGGATGAACAGGCCGGGGATCTAGAGGTATCCTTACCTGTATCATTCCCTATTCGCTCAGACACAATTAAGACAGCAATTTCTTCAAATAGAGCGAATTTGGACGTTACCTCTTACGCGGATCACCTTACAAGAGCTATGGCGTAATGTCTCAAGGGAAAGGAATTTGAGGATGTTCGTACCTCTCTTAGAGTTCTTTCCAGGGCAATTATGTATACCACGTATAACTCCGCCCTAACAGTGGCTAATCTGGTGTTAATCAGACATGATGCTGCTCTTGCTTCGTCATCACTGATAAGATGACAAGGTGAAAAGCTCTCTCCGAGACGCTCCAGTTTCCGGAACATTTTTATTTTCGACAACTAGCTTTCGTTAGTCTATGAATAAGCTACTAAGAAAGCATCTAGTGCTCTGCTTTTGAAGTTGGCATATCAACGATCCACTTCAGCAGAGTAATGGAGGACTTTCCAGACAAAAATCATCAAAAAGAAACTCCTCACGAGGGTACAAGAAACCCTCTTATAATTACTCTGGAGGTCGTCAGTAAAGCGACTCAAATAGGGGCGTAGATCTGATCGGCATTATAGGTCAGATGCCCCTAGGCCGACGAGACGAGGTTTTTCACGAGGAGGACGTGGGTCCTCCTTCTGTAAGCTTCGCAGGTCATACAGGTGATGGTTTAGGCCTCTATTGCTGGCCAGTTGGCGAAAGGTTATCAAGCTCTGCAAAAAACTGGATAATAATCATGGACAATCAGTGGATGAGAAGTGTAGTCTCGGACGGCTTACGGCTATCATTCCGAGCAAAAACCCCGCTAACAAGTAGTCAGCATTGACAAATCTTCCATCAATTTGTTGCATAAGAGAGTTTCTCCTACCGGAGGTATAAGCTCTCTCATCAAGGAAGCAATACAGGTCGCCAAGAATCAGGATTCTCATGATTTTTACAGTCACCTGTTCCTCGTACCGAAGCCAGACGGCTCGTTCCGTCCGGTAATAGACTTGAACTGGATAACAAGCTTATCATGCCTCCAAAAATTTATGTATGGAGACCTTTTGGTTGGTAAAAGCGAGCCTTCGAGTGATCGACTATGCGGCAAGCATAGATCTAAGGATGCGTACTTTCATGTCCTGGTAAATCCCGCATTATAAAATTACCTGTGATTCGCCATGCAAGGGAAGGTTTATCAGTTCAGAGCAATATGCTTTGGTCTGAATCTGGCCCCCTGGGCGTTCACGGTAATGCTATACTTACGAGCTCATTCGTCTGCGATAACGTCAGCTTACTTGGACGACCTTCTACAGGGATACGGCAACAGAATTATTCTTCAGAACGATGTTCAGAGTCTGCTTCTATTACTCCGACCTCTCGGTTTCATCGTAAATGAGAAAAAGTTGAGACTCACAACAATCTGGTTCGTCTGCTGTTACCCAGAGCGAAATTAGTCAGTTGTTATGCTCGCTTTTGTCTACATTCAGACGCATTAATAGTGAGGGAATTCATGCGACTGTTGGAGCTGTGCGGAGCGGCTGTGGATCTCATTCTGATGGCTGCCTGCGCGCATGTCCCCTCCATATATTCTTTATTCAGAACTGGAGCGTGAGGATGCTTTCGCTTCAACTAGTATTGTTTTAACGGACCTAGTAAATCAAGGGTTCAGATTTGGGCAGATATTCAGTGGTTAACTCAGGGAGTTCCGCTGCAACTGCCGGATCCAGCTTTCACGATTATGACGGATGTGAGTCAGATGGGTTTGGGCGTGACCCTAAGTCCTGCAGTCTTAAAGTGTCAGGGTCTTTGGGACTCTCGGTTCCAGGAGAAATACATAAACATCAAAGAGATGATGTCAATATGGCTAGCGCTACAACATTGGATTCACATAATAACAAACATCCATGTTCAAATTTGGTCGGACAGCTCGACAGTAGTAGCGTACATCGGGAACCAGGGTGGCACTCATTCATTTCTGTTATGCCAACTAACGGAGAAGATTTTCCTATTCGTCATGAATCATCATGTTCATCTTTCTATCCATCGGGTCATCTGAATGTACTAGCAGACTCGCTCTCTCGGAAAGGTCGCTTGTTGCAATTGGAGTGGACGCTCAACAAGCGACTATTTGGGCAGATTTGCTACCAGAGGGATCACCCCATGATAGATCTGTTTGCGACGCACCGGAGCAATCAGTTACTGTCGTTCGTGTCACCATGCCCAGACACAAGAACGATTAAGTAATGCGGCTGAAGAGGGTTCGATATGACTTTGAATCCCCCACCCACCCCCCACTGCCAATGTGTTTGGAGATGATTACCGGGCAAGACGCAGTTTTCTTCCCACAAGCCTCATATGAGTTTAAATACATACATGCATTTCAGGACTTCTTGATAGGCGGCTGGGTCATGTTCTATGACGACCTCATGAGGACATCCACTTTTTAGTTGATTGGTTTCCTGTTATTGTTCGTCTATATGTTATATACGAACGCATAATTCATCATAAATAAGTCACATCACTAGTCTTTGGGTACCTCGGAGGCTGCATAGCCAGTTAACTGGTATTCAGATGATTACATGTCGGTTTTCAATGCTCACACGCATAATAATGATCTATTAGGCAGACAGACGCATTATTGTATGTTATGGACCTTAGAAATTATGAATTATTTCGGGAGCGGTCCGGGTCGTGCCTGTTAATCATACCTACTTCCATTTCTAGATCGAGGTTTCTATAAATGTCAAATACGCCTTGTTACACTCTCGTATATTCGTATGTTTATAGTGTCATAGATATTGGATAGTACATGTCGGGGAGTGTTGTTACTGGAATTTATTGTAAGCCTGAATGGGGTCACCTGTGGGTTACCTCGGTAGTGTATCACTTTCCAGAGATCGTTCATTGTGGTTTTATTGGACATGTGTATGCTATATATTATATCTCCGGTTTTCAACCTATTTGCATATGCTGAGTCCGGTGTACGTTATATAGCGGGCGATTTTAATTACCGGGATCGCCGCTATAGCCTTAGCCTCTGAAGTGGCATTAAGCACCATTTATTAATAATTAATACCCGAGTGCCTGTTCGACGAATATTTATATTGTTTTTTTGGTACCACTTTTTACTGATTCCAGAGCACTCCTCTCTTTCTTTTTGAAGATTCCTTCAAAAGAAAAGGGGTGGGGGGGGATTTTTTTACCTCTCTTCCAGTTTGATAGGTATGTAACTATGAGGGAAGCTGTTTTGTCCATAATAATATCCTGCATACAGCTGGAGTTTTATTGTATATGGCGTTGTGTTTGTGGGGGATACTCTCTCATTCTCATATACGCCATCCTAATTTTGGGGGCTTAGTCTGGGCTAACCTTAAAAATTGGGATCTCGTTACACCCAATTAGAATAGTCTTCATACTAAGTATACGGAATTACTTGAACTGGGCTCCTTTTTGTATGATATGTCTTCTCAATTACTGTATAGAGAGACATACATGTAATTCGTAATAATTTAATTTCCTTTCACCATGGATTACAGGATGGGAACTATGTGGATCTACTAATTCTGAAGTCCTAGGCTCTCCACCTTTTTATGATTCAGCTAGTCTGGACCATTGGTTTACAGTGTAAAAATATGATAAATTTAAAGTAATTTGTATATTTTTATACTTACCAATGGCCCAGACGGAGGTGGCCCGCCCATGAGTCGGCACTCATACCTCCCCGCTGAATTTTTATGTAGTACTCTCTTCTACAAAGAATGATGTTGGCACCAATTCCGGTCACTTCCTGATGTCTGCGCATGCGTGGAGAGGAAATGTATGGAGGGCCAGATAGGACTTCTAATTTTCGGTTTTGCAAGCAAATTTTGGGGATTGGGGGGGGGGGGGGGGTTCAAAATTTGTGTTTGGCCCTTAATAACTTTGAGTTAAGCATCAGCCAGCTAGTCTGAGCCATTGGTAAGTACAAAAATATACAAATTACTTTAAATTTATAATTTTCAGGCTTGGGTGGGATTATTCAGGGTTTTCTATCAAAAATGTTTTCCTTTTTTAGCTCACCTAACTGAAAATCAGGGTGAGCTTTTCTGATCACTTTTCGTCCATGGTCCGTCTGTCCGTCATCCTCTGTGAAGGTGGTGTTTGAGCCTCTTTCTCCTAAACCACTGGCCACATTTTAATTAAATTTCATGTAAGTAGTGGTTATATGGAGGCATTTTGATTTTTATGCAAATTAGGTTTTGGCTCATATTGAGCAGAGGGGTGGGGAAAAAATGTCCAAATTTTTTAAAAATCTTCTTCTAATGAACCACCAGTAGCAGAAACTTGATATGTGGTATACAGAGTCCTTTTGAGGTTTAGAATCAAGTTTGTTCAAGAGAAGTTTGTCGGGCATTATTTGCCTGCGTTATGGGAGGGGCAAAAATTTTAGCCACGCCTAAAATTTCTATTTTCAGAACCGTGGGGTCGATTTGAACCAAATTTGATATGAGATGATAATGGGTCATAAGTAGTTGATTGATGCAAAAAAAAATTTTCTCATTGCCCCGTGGGAACCTCGGGAGCTAAAAATAGGAAAAACCTTAAAACTGCCATATCTCTACATGGCACAGAGAATTCTTATTTTGTATAAAGCTTACTTTTATCCAGTAGAATAGAATGGTCAAAAAAAATCCCTGTCGGTTTGATCACAAGGTACTTTTTTCAGAACTTTGAAAAAGTGCTGAGTCAGCACTTTTTAACAGTGTAGGCAATGGGAAAAACATTAAAAAATCTTTTCCAGATCCAGCAGGCAGAATCTTTTAATATTTGGTATGCAACATTGTAGGGTGGATCTGATTCAAGTTTGTTCAAATCGGCCCCCTGGGTTCATATTTGGGCTCAGTATAGGAGCCCGATTTCGAACTTAGTGCGTTTCAGGCAAATTTCTTAAAAAATCTAATTCTCCAGATCCAGCAGGCAGAATCTTTTGATATTTGGTATGCGATATTGTGGGGTGGATCTGATTCAAGTTTGTTCAAATCGGCTCCCTAGATTCATATTTGGGCTCACTATAGAAGCTCAAATTCAAACTTAATGCATTTCAGGCAAGTTTCTTCAAAAATCTTCGTCTCCAGATCCAGCAGGCAGACTCTTTTGATATTTGGTATGCAACCTTGTGGGGTGAATCTGATTCAAGTTTGTTCAAATTGGCCCCCTGGATTCATATTTAGGCTCACTATAGAAGCTAGAATTCGAACTTAATGCATTTCAGGGAAATTTCTTAAAAAATCTCCTTCTCTAGATCCAACAGGCAGAATCTTTTGATATTTCCTATACAACATTGTGGGGTGGATCTGATTCAAGTTTGTTCAAATCGGCCCCCTGGGTTTATATTTGGGTTCAGTATAGGAGCCCAAATTTGAACTTAGTGCATTTCAGGCAAATTTCTTTGAAAATCTTCTTCTCAAGATCTAGCATGCAGAATCTTTTGATATTGGGTATGCACCATGCTTAGGTGGGGGGGGGGGGGGGGGGGGGATTCAAGTTTGTTCAAGCCAAGTCCCTGGGTTCATATTTGGGCTCACTGTGGTAGCCCGAATTATAAATTAGTTCAAAATGAGGAATTTTCTTTAAAAATCTTCTTCAGATCCAGCAGTCGGAATGTTTTGATATTTGGTATGCAACATCCTTAGGGGGGTGAGAAAGCCATGTCCCTAGGTCCATATTTGGGCTCACTGTGGGAGCCCAAATGATAACTTAGTTCAAAATGAGGAATTTTCTTTAAAAATCTGCATCTTCAGATCCAGCAGTTGGAATGTTTTGATATTTGGTGTGCAGCATCCTTGGGGGGGGGGGGGGGGGGGGGGGGGGGGATGAGATTCAAGTTTGTTAAAGCCAAGTCCCTGGGTTCATATATGGGCTCCCTGTGGAAGCGCGAATTATAACTTAGTTCAATATGAGGAATATTCTTTAAAAATCTTTTTTTTTTAGATCCACTGGTCAGAATCTTTGGATACTTGGTATAAGCTTTTCTTAGGAGGAACAGATGCAACTTGTTGAAATAATTCTCTGGGTTGATATTTAGGCTACCATGTCAGGTGAGCACCCTCTGTCCCTTGGGGCTTCTTGTTTTCTTGCCCGACTACAAAGTTTTAAATTCTTTGAATTTACCTTTCAGACCATTTTAATGTAAATTCAAAGAACTAAAATGCTACCTACAGCATTATTTTTACAGGATACCTTTTATATAAATGGGAAGTTTGTGATTCTGTCATTTCATCCTTCCATTCAGCTAGAAATTATCCATTGTATGGGTGTTGCTTCCCATCCTGGGATGGGTGGGCCCACTAGTTAGTTATATGGGAACATAAAGCTTAATTTTGAAACCTTTCCCTCCACGCTGACATAATGTCAGTTCATTGTATAAGAGTAATCACAACCTTAATTAGCCAGTCTAAAAACCCAGTGAATTAGATTATTTATATCTCTGGTGAGCACTATCAAATTAACATTAATCCTTCAGGGAGTGGATAAATCTCCAGAATATTCATTTCACCACAACCTTTTGGCCTAGAAGCAATGTAGTCATTTCTACTTAAGTCTTGGCTGGCTGTTTAGCCAGCCAAGACCTGTCTGAAAACCACTGTGACTATAAGTGTATTCTAGTCTGAAAGACTTTCTCATGTTGTGGGTACCCTGGGTTTGTCATATTCAGAAATAGGTCTTAATGTGAAAAATAGTCCCTGGTTCTAATAGCATAATATTTCAGATTTCATGAGAGTTTTCTAAATTGTAGTTTTGTTATTTGCTTCAGTGTTTATTCTTGTTACATTGTAGAAGCTAGTGTTTCTGCTATGGTTCATTGAGTTCCTGTTGCATGATGTTGAGTTGAAATTTTGAACGTTACATTTGTTTAAGATGACTTATGTGTAATGATTTGCATTTCCCCAACAGTTTTGCTTTCTGGATTGAAACAATATACCATATTAGTTTTTGAGTGCTGGCAGCCCATATTTGGGCTTTATTTTCAAGTGCAGGCACCCAAATGTAAAATCCTCATCTTCAGTGGATGTGCCTCATAATATCTTTGAGGTGGAATTATGTTGTCTGTATGGATTTGCCTTTAAGTTATTGCAATTTATGGGAGAGTGCCAACAGGTACTCTCCCATAAATTGTAACAAAGCCCAAATGCACGAACAAATTCTGCTGACCCAAAATAATTTAGCATTCTGCTAGTTAACAGAATAAGTTAGATGCAGTTAAAAATTTGCTCTTATCCATTTTCTGTCATGATTTCTCAAATCTCAAACGTTTTTTAAATTCAACCTCTTTACCTAAATTATCAGCCAATACATCCAACATAATTTAAACAAAAACTTATTTTAATTTTTTTTTCTGGAACATAACTTATGACTGCTCACTGTAAAGAGTTTGGCAAAATTGTTTCAAAGAATGTTCATAAACGATGTTTTGGCAGCAAAATGTAAAAAATAATTAAATTTTAATTGGTTTTTCTTGTGAATTTTCTACTCAAAGTTTGCTAAGCACCAAGTATATATCCATCTACCTGTTTTACGTTTTAGTTGAAATATTGTAATAAAAAGTGTATATATTTTTTATTTAATTATATCTTTAATGATTTAAGTATAGAAATTAAGATTTTGTTTGTGTTTGACATTATTTTTTAGCTTTTGAACATGATAACCATGGAAAATGGATATTATTGGTAAAAGAGGAAATTTTTCAATTTGCCAAAAAGTTGACGAAGCGGACTGGTATGGGTTCAATATCGAGTATGAGACCCATTACTGTTAATTACAGCTTGACAATGCCTTCTCATGCTTCCAACCAGGTTCCTGGTGGTCCTTTGTGTGAGGTTATTCCATTCTTGGACCAGCATGGCACCAAGCTCCTGGACACTTCTTGGCTGGACTGGACGGGCTGAAATTGCAAGCTGCAACTCATTCCAGACATTGTTCGATTGGATTGAGGTCAGGGGATCTTGCTGGCCAGTCCATACACTTAATCCCCTCCCTCTGTCGGTTCTCCCCAACAGCATGGGCAACATGACGACTGGCATTATCGTCCATCAGAATGAATCTATCACCCACTGCACCTGCATACAATCTGACGTGGACATCCAGGATCTCATCAATATACTGCTGTGTAGTCAATGTACCACATTCAGTGACAGAGCTCTGTATGTCCATCCCTGCTGATGCCACCCCAGACCATGATTGACCCTCCACCATAGTGGTCATGCTCAGCAATATTGGCTGCATGGAATTGCTCTCCTGGTCTTCTCCATACCCTAGAACGCTTATCTGTGTGGTCTAGGCAGTACCTTTACTCAGCTATAAAAAGGTTTGGTCGCCAATCTTCTCTGGTCCATCCAACGTGGTCCATGGCCCATTCATATCATGCCTGGCAGTGGTTCTGGGACAGCAGAATGCGAATACATGGTCTTTTCGATCAGAGACCACCTTCATGGAACCTTGCCTAGATAGTTCGCATCGAAATATTTACCGCGGATGCATTCTGAAGGTCACTGCAAAGCTGGGTTGCTGTGGCAAAGCGGTTCATTCCTATGGGCCTGAATGATCAATAACCGGTCTTCAGCTGCAGATGTTGCCCTGTCTCTGCCACCACCATGCCGTCTTACTGGTGTGCCATACTGCTGAAATCTTGCCCAGGCTCTGGTGATCACCGTATGGTGCACATCAAGGGCTTCACCAACCTGACGATGGATAGCCCCTTGCTCCATCATCCCTACAGCCCGCCACATTTCTGCTTCAGACAAATGTCTTCTTACATTTGCCATATTAATCATTAAACCACAAGGGTTTGTGTTGAAATGAAAATTGAATACCCTACACATGTCATGTACATGTAGACAGTACACAAAAACATCATGAAAATCAAGGGGTACATGCTTTCCATGACTGTCACGAAAAGTCTGCCTGTCAAGAGAGCTAATGTAAACACTGGGGACCATCTCAATACATTCCTCAATCATATCCACCAAAAATATCGCAAATATGTCACAAGCAAATTTCACAATGATGTATCATATATTTGGTGCTTAGTAAACTTTCAGTATAGTACAAATTTTATAATGTAAAGGTGAATATCATTTAGCTATAGTTCAGTATGTAGTGGCAGGTTAACTGTTTCAGTGATGCTATCTCTCCTAAACTGATAGCAACCTTGTTGAATATCTTTTCATTTGGTGATAAAATCAGCCTAGTGGTAGGGCTTGGTGATTTTTTATGCCCCTGATAGGGAGGCATCTTAAAATCAAATTGTCTGTCTGTCTGTCCGTCCATCCATCCATCCATCATCCATCCATCTGACTTTATTTGTCCATCTGGAGCCATAACTCAATAATGCTTTGGTGAAACATTACATAAGGGTAAAGACCAATGGAAGATCTGTTACACAGCAACACCATGCTCAAGAAACAAAGGTCACTGAAATGGGAAAACTTAATTCTCTCACAGACTGTATTTGTCCGTCCGGAGCCATAATTCTATAATGCTTGGGTGGATTTCCACAAAAACCTCACACAAAGGTAAAGACCAAAGGAAGGTCTGTTGCACAGCAACACCATGCTTGAATAACAAAGGTCAGGGTCACAGAAATGTGAAAACTTAATTCTCTCACAGACTTCATTTGTCCGTCCGAAGCCTCAACTCTATAATGCTTGGGTGGATTTCCACAAAACTTCACACAAAGGTAAAGACCAATGGAAATTCTCTTGCACAGCAACACCATGCATGAGTGACGGAAGTCAATGTCACAGGAATGGGAAAACTTAATTCTATCACAGAATCAGGTTTTTCATCCTGAATAAATTGAACAAAACTTTTCATTCCAGTATTATAGGCCATTTGTCCGTAGATCATGGGCATCCATGGCTGGGCGGTCACCATTAGTCTTGTTTACATTTCAAGTTTTGTATCAGTATTTTTAAGATAATTTACCTTGTCATTGGTATTGAATCTAGGTCTCCATTCTGTTACAGAGACTCAGAAAGCTCATATTCATCTAAATGGCTTAATAGTTTTCATTTCTAAAATTTCAGTATTTTAGTTTTCCTCTAGGTGGTAAATCAGTATTACCATCTTACTGATACCAAACAGTATACTTGGTATACTGCCCATCTCTACTTAGTTGTAAAAAACACTACGAATGATTCTGGTCATTTGGGCTCATGAGATCCACTTTGCAACTGAAACAATTGACCCTTGAAGACCTGGGCAATTTTCCACAATTTTGCTTCATATGACAAGTTTAGCCCCGTGACTTGGTAGTCATTTCTAAATGTGTCTTGTTAGTAGTTTCTAAATATGTCATGGTTGGCAAAATTTAACCAGACATCTCTGGGTACTTTGAATTCAACCATTCTAATTTTTCTACCCCCACTTTCAAAGAAAATGGGGATATACTGCATTACATGCGTCTGTCTGTCCATGCGTTCGTCCGTCCATCTGTCTGTGTGTGCATCCATGTGTGAGTCCGTCTGAGAATATTCATAACTTAAGTAAATTATTATTTTTTATAATATTTGTTGGTCATAGGTATGCCCACACTAGTTATTTTTTTTTATTACTTGTTCACTCAGAAATTGTGTCCGTCCGAGCCAAATTTTGTCTGTTCAGCCTATATCTCGGGAATCGAATGTTCTATTGCAATGAAATTTGCCGTGAACACTGCTTATGGTATAGGCTTTAAAAAAAAGGATTCAACGATATTTCTCACATTCTCCTTTTTAGAGTTATCCCCCTTTTTTGACTTAGAAATTGTAGGAAATGGACATTATTTGTCTGTTCAGCCTGTATCTCAGGTATGGGTTATTGGATTTCAGTGAAATATGGCATGCAGTTTGCCTATGACAAAGACTTCTGCCTCATTGCATAAAACTTCCAAACACCAAAAAAATTACTATACCTTTTGACTTAGAAATTGTTGAAAACTTTCGAAGAAAATGGGGGGGGGGGGGGGTGTATACTGGATTGCTTCCGTCCATTGTGCATCCATCCGTCAGTCCGTACGAGAATATTCATAAATAATATTTGTTGGTCATAGGTATGCCCACACTAGGTGGTACACCATGTGGGGGTATGCACCGGACGAAAGTCCAGCTCTTGTTTTGTTTTTTTTTCAATGTTACATACAAATCATAGCTTATGATCCCTCATTGGAATGAGCTTCTCAAGCTCATTCCAATGAGGGAGGATACGCTAAGTTTTGGAGGCAAAAAATGAAAATGTTGAGTCATTCAAACTATGTTTTTGCAAATGTCATCTTCTAGTCATGTTAGGTACAAGGTTAACACACAGACATGGACTGACCACATGGTCCACTGGGAAACTTCCCAGTAGGCCCCCTATTATGGGTCCCCTTGGCACCCCAAAATTGGTTCAGTCCGACATGTGTTGGTGCATGCAATTTTGTGAAAATGACCATTGGCAGTCCACATAGAGACATTTTGATATACCAGCAGTCTAGCCTGCATTTGAAAAATCAATATTTTCTCCCATTGGGCCATACTATGGTCAGCTCGATGGTGCAGCCATTCTTTCCGAATGAGCGTCAAAGGTTATATAAATATGCCATTGAAATGTCCTCTCTGTGGACTGCGATTGATCGCTCAGATGCAGGTAGGCTGCGTTCTTTCAGTTTGAAAAATCAAAATATTCTCCGGGTCTGGGACCCCCTTGGTGTATTTCTCGGTACCTTTTCTTGACCCAATCTGCCCCTGTTAACACAAAATATGTAGATAGGGGTACATACATTTCTTTTTTAGCCCGACTGTTTACAGTGAGGGCTATAGTAATGACTTTTGTCCGTCCGTCTGTCCGTCTGTTAACTTTTAGAGTTTTGGTTAAAGTTTGTGGTTAAAGCTTTTTTACTGAAGGTTCAAGTGGGTTTTTTTTTTTTTTTTTTTTTTTTTTTTTTCCTGTCTAGTTGACATTTGGAGTTTTGGTTAAAGTTTGTGGTTAAAGTTTTTTATTCAACCTTCAAGTACAGGCTATCCCTGGTATTTCTTGTCTGATCGTCATGAAATTTCATATGCAGGTTTTAGGTCATGTCTACATGACAAAGTCCCCCTTTGGTCATGATCTGTCAACCGGTATGGCTGCCCGAGCCCAAAACCTGAAAACCATTAGCACAGTCTACAGGTCATATTAATGAAGGGATTTCATTGCAACTTTATACAATGCCTCTATATAATGCCTAGATGAGAACGTCCCCATTTGGGCATGATCTGTCAACCTTGATGGCTGCCCAAGCCCGAATCCCAAAAACTTTTAGCACAGTCTGCAGGTCATGTTTAATATGGACAGATGTCATTGTAACTTGATACGATGATTCCGTATGATGTCTACATGAGAATTTCCCCATTTGGGCGTGATCTATCAACCGTCACGACTGCCTGAACCCAAAATCCGAAAACCTTTAGCACAGTCTACAGGTCATATTTATGGAGGGATTTCATTGTAATGTGATAGGTTGACTTCATATAATGTCTACATGAGAAAGTCCCCTTTTGGACATGATTGGGCAACTGTGATGGCCACAGGTGCCCAAAGCCCGAAAACCTTCAGCACAGTCTACAGGTCATATTTTTGAAGGGATTTCATTGTAACTTCGTAGGATCAATCCACATGATGCCCAGATGAGAATGTTTCCTTATGGTTGCGATCATTCAACCATGATGGCTGCCTGAGCCTGAAGCCCGGAAACCTTTAGCACAGTCTATAGGTCATATTTATGGGGGGATTTCATTGTAACTTGATAGGTTGACTTCATATAATGTCTAGATGAGAACATCCCCTTTTGGGCAACTGTGATGGCAACAGGGGCCCGAAGCCCGAAAACCATTAGCACATTCTACAGGTCATATTTATGGAGGGATTTCATTGTAACTTGATAGGTTGACTTCATATAATGTCTAGATGAGAACATCCCCTTTTAGGCAACTGTGACAGCAACAGAGGCCCGAAGCCCGAAAACCTTTAGACTATTCCACAGGCCAAAATTATGAAGGGATTTCATTGTTGCTTGGTAGGATGACTCCAAGTTTGTGGTTAAAAACCCAGACAACACCCCCCACCCCCCTCCCCCCCAATTAGGCTTTTTTTCTTCTTTTCTCCAGTATGCATTTTGAACTATTTACAGTCTCTACATGTGGAACCCTTTTTTAACCTTACGTACCCTCCCACCCCCCATCCCCACCCCCCCCCCCTCATCCCCTCCTCCACCGGGGGCCTATTAGGCACTTTTTTTCTTTCGTCAAAAATACTTGTTTACAGTTTTGGTTAAAAACCCAGACAAACACCGCCCTCCCCCCCCCCCCCCCCCACCTCCCCCTCCCAATTAGGCATTATTTTTTTTTATTTCCTCCAATATGCATTTTGAACTATTTACAGTCACTACATGTGGAACCTTTTTTTAAACTCACGTACCCCCCTCCCCCTTCGAGGTGGGGGTGGGGAGGGGGTGGTGGAAATTGCGCACTTTTTTTATTTTTATACTGTACCAATGACCCAGACTTAGCTGGTGCTAACTCCAACAAAACCAGGGCCAAACACAAATTTTGCCCCCCAATCCCCAAAATTTGCATCCAAAACAAAAAGAAATCATGTCCTAAAGGACCTCCATAGTACGCCTCTACTGCGCATGCGCAGTGACGCAGTCGTCCCAAAATTGGCGCCAATTATCATTCTCTGTTTGGCCCTTCATCAGTCAACATCTCACTGATCTTTGTGCTTGTAAATCTCAGTTTAAAGGATGCCAGACACGTAATTTTTGGAGAAAATGTGATTCTAAGGAAGATAGAAGGAGGAGAGGAAAAAGAAGTGGCAAAAAATAATCAGGGCTGTACTTAAAATTTTTTGATGAAATTATGTTAAGTTGCCTATTTTCGAGGCATGGGCCTCTTGTTGTCATTCTTGCTAATTGTTGCACTGCTTATTCAGTGTTTCCTCTCCCCTAGCCTTCTAAAGTCCCCCCTGGCAATTCTCCCATGCTTTTGGCATATTTTTGAGAAGTTTCATTTCTAAAATTTCCTGGGAGAGTTGCTTGGTTACAGAATGTTTTCTGTTATTTTCCCCATAGTTACGTTTTCACCCATGGGTGTATAACGTTTATGTTCTGCATCTTCCATCTGATGTTCTACAGATTCTCCCCTGGGAGTCTCTGTTTTGCATCAGATAGAGTGTAATTGATGACTGATTCCGGGCCAGTTTTTTCAGTGCCTGGAGTCATGTTTTCTAGTGTGTTTACACTGTTTGTTTTCATTGGCAACAGCCTTTTTTGAGGGGGGCTGTTTGCCTTTGTGGTAGTTTATCTCATTATAAGATACATTTATATTATCCGAAAGTGTCTCATTAATTATTTTATATAAATTTAAAATTTTTGACCACACTTTGCCATCGGATCCATCGGGGCTCTATGTTACTTTTCAGCAACTTGGGCTTCTCTGAAAAAATATTTTTTCAAAATTATTTTGTTTTGCAATTGTTTTTTCATTTATTAATGGATCATGTTATTATGTATCTTTGTGTCAGGGGTTTTTGCGAGTAACTAGGACTTATTGTTGTTCTTTCACAATGAAGGGACATTGTTCAAATTGTAATAGGAAGAAATCTTCCTCTGACTTTCATGATCATTGTATTAATTGTAGTCAGTGTTCTCGCATTAATCCCTGTCCTATATGTGAACATTGGGATGAGAAACATTGGAAATGTGTGTCACGATATGTTGTTTCTGGAGAAAGAGCGATGCCGGCTCTTTCTCCACAAGGTCACTCTACTCTCTCAGTTTCTATTTCAGAGGAACCAGAACAGGGTGATGTTTCCATGTTATCTTCTTCAAGTGTGCGTCCGTCGTCACAAATGAATTCAGAGCTAGCGGCAAAAGTGCTCATGGAGATTAGACAAATGTCGTCCGCTAGCTCGCCCGGTGTAGCGTCCATTCACCGAATGGTTCGGCAGCCGGGTTCGTCCGATGCAGTCCAAGAGGAAATTTTGGGTGATGCGAGCACTATAAACATAATAGATGCACACCCAGTGACGGCGGATAGTAAACGAGAACGGAGGAAGCCTTTTAGTCCGGTTCCTAGCTCGTCCAGGTCCAGCCGGGCCGCGAGCGAGAGAGGTCCCTCTCTCGTACAACAACATCTGGGACCAGATGTTGTGGTACAAAATGTGTCTTTAGCGGAGCATACGTCCGTCGCTCGGGACGCTCCGTTGTATAAGCAGTCCGCAGAGACTGTTAAGGCTTCCTCTTCTCGTCAGCGCACACGACCGCACCTTGGCTGCGTGACCTCCGATATTTTACCAGCTTCGCCGATGAAGGATTCTTCGGCGACCAGGTCACACCATCCGGCAGCCAGGGATTCGAGACCGATGGACTCCGGACGTTCGCATAGGAAAAGTATGCGGGAGCCATCTGATGCGGAGCTGCCCTCGGCGAAGCAGCGAAAGACTGCGCCTCCGCAGGTCTCGACGTCGGACATTCTTGTGCAGATAGCACAGCTTATCGCAGCATCCCAGCAGCCGACAGAAACGGTGTCGGATCGAGAATTATCCGACGGCGCTGGGTCGGTACGCTCCGCCGAAGCATCGGGGGCGGACGACCGGGAACATCGGGAGGTCCGACCGGATGGTGAAAGGGATACGGATGAATTGGAGCTATCCCTTTCGGAACAACATAAAGCTGCCGTGGACTTCATCCGGCACTTTCTCCCTCAAGTTGTTCCGTCGGGCCAGACTGCTGCGCTTCCGGACAAGAGAATTATAGCGTCATTGGACTCTGAATTTTTTGAGCGGTTCAGGGACATCGCTCCCGAGTTTCCGTCGCAGTCCAATAATGTTGCAAGGACATTTGAATTATTGAACGACGCTATATTTAAACTTGCTTCCAGGACGGGGAAAGCAGGTTTCTTGTCCGCTAATACTCTTAACCTGCCTTTCATTAATGCAAGGAATAAATTCGATACGGCAGGACAGGGTATACCGAGAGTTCCTCTGCGTATGGACGACGAGGCGGAAGACTTAGAGCTATCATTACCGTCGTCAGCTTCTATTCCAACCGCGGTGTTGGAAACTGCTATTGCGTCTAACAGAGCCAATTTAGATGCCTTATCTTACGCAGATCACCTTACTAAGGCGTTATCACTGCGCCTTCAAGGGGAAGAGTTTCAGGATATACAATCCTCTTTAAGACTTCTTTCAAGGGCAGTAGCTTATTCCACGTGTAACTCCGCCCTTTCAGTGGCAAATCTGGAGTTGGTTAGACGTGACGCAGCCCTAGCTACATCCACACTAGTGGATTCTAAGGTGAAGAACTCTCTTAGAGTCACTTCGGTCTCAGGAGAACTTCTCTTTGACGGCAAGCTTTCCGCTATTTATGATAAAATTAAAAAGAAAGCTAATGATTCTCTGTTGTTCAGATCGGCTCCTAAAAAGTCGGATACAGCAGACACGAATAAGACAGGCACTTCTGGGTCTAATGCGCCCAAGAGAGGTTCCTATAGAGGTTCCGGTGCGTCCTCTTGGTCTTATTTGAGAGACCGTCAGGATAGCGACTCTCGTTCGGGACGTCCTTCAGGCCGGGACAATCGGTCGGATGCCCCGAGGTCGACGAGGCCAGGTGCGGGTCGTGGAAGACGTGGTTTCTCCTACCGCAGGCCTCGCAGGTCCAGGAGGTGATGGCTTAAACCTCTATCGCGTTCCGGTTGGCGGAAGGTTGTCGAGTTTTTCACAAGAGTGGGCGTCGATTATGGACGACCCTTGGGTGAGAGGAGTGACTTCGGAAGGTCTAAAGATATCCTTCAAACGAAAGCCTCCATTAACTCGAAGTCCAAAGTGGACTCATCTTCCGTCAAATCCACAGAAAAGAGACGCTCTGTTATCAGAGGTGCAGTCTCTTTTAATGAAGAACGCGGTAGAGGTCGTAGAAAACCAGGAATCTCTGGGATTCTACAGCCATCTGTTTCTGGTTCCGAAACCAGACGGCTCGTTCCGTCCAGTCATAGATTTGAGCTGGATAAACAAGCTGATCGTCGCTCCGAAGTTTTATATGGAGACGATTCGATCGGTCAGAGCGAGTATTCGGGTGAACGATTATGCAACGAGCATAGATCTCAAAGATGCGTACTTTCACGTCATGGTACATCCGACATTCCGAAAGTATCTACGCTTCGCAGTCCTAGGAGTGGTGTATCAGTTCCGGGCCATGTGCTTCGGATTGAATCTAGCACCCTGGGCTTTCACTCGGGTAATGAACTCGGTAATGATCTACTTCCGAGCTCATTCGTCTGCGGTAACATCGGCCTACCTGGACGACATTCTTCAGGGGTACGGCAACGAGTTAACGCTTCAGAACGATGTTCAGAATCTTCTTCTATTGCTCCGACGTCTCGGTTTTATAGTAAGTCGGATCTGGTGCCGTCCAAGTCATTCACTCATCTGGGAATGAGCTTCGAGACGCACAACAATCTCGTTCGTCTGCCGTTAACCAGAGCGAAATTAGTCAGTTGTTACGCTCGCTATTGTCTGCACGCAGACAAAGTCACGGCGAGAGAATTTATGAGACTGATAGGTCTGTGCGGAGCCGCCGCGGATCTCATTCCGATGGGGCGGCTACGCACACGTCCTCTTCAAATTTTCCTGACTCAGAATTGGAGTGTGAAAATTCATTCGCTCGATGTAGACGTTCTCTTGTCAGATCAAGTGAAACAAGAGATTCAGACTTGGGCAAACATTCAGTGGTTAACTCAAGGAGTTCCGCTGCAGTTGCCGGATCCGAGTTTTACCGTTATGACGGATGCCAGTCAAACAGGTTGGGGTGCATCATTAATCCCAACGGATTCGAGATGCCAGGGTCTTTGGGATCCGCAATTCCTGTGCAAGCACATAAACATCAAGGAAATGATGTCAATTTGGCTTGCGTTACGTCACTGGATGGACATTATTCACGATGCTCATGTCCAAATCCTATCCGACAATACGACAGTAGTGGCGTATATACGGAATCAGGGAGGCACTCATTCAGTTCCATTGTTCAATCTAACGGAAAGAATCCTTCTGTTTGCGTTAGAACATCACGTTCTTCTTTCGGTCCGTCACATACCGGGTCGTCTGAATGTGCTAGCAGACTCCCTTTCACGAAAGGGTCGCTTGTTGCCGTCGGAGTGGACTCTCAACAAACAAGTATTCATTCAGATTTGCTACCAATGGGAACGGCCAATGATAGACTTATTTGCGACACATCTCAACAATCAGTTGCAAACGTATGTGTCTCCGTGTCCGGATCCAAGAGCATTTGCAGTAGACACTCTGTCGATCCCTTGGGACGGAATGATAGGATATGCGTATCCTCCAGCGCCGTTAATTCAACAAGTATTGCTAAAGATAAAACAATCTCAATGCAAGATTCTGTTGGTAGCATCTCTGTCGCCACAGAGACCGTGGATAAATCTACTCAGGTGTCTGTTGTGGGACCTACCGCGGAAGCTTCCTCCACGAGAGGATCTTCTTTCGCAGGGGAAATCGCGCCAACTCCATCACAACCCGCAAGGTCTCAACCTTCACGTTTTTCCATTGTGCGGTCCTTCTTGCATGGCAAGCACTTTACAGGACGAGCAGTGGACGCGATTTCTAACTGTAGGAGGACCTCCTCTTCGCTAAACTATGCGGCTAAGTGGAAGGTTTTTCGTCGTTGGTGTAGGGATCATTCTGTAGATATATTTGATCCCTCTATACCAGACATTGCAAACTTTCTAGTATACTTGTTTGACGAAATCAAACTGCAGCCTGTTACTATAAAGGGTTATAGATCTATGTTATCTGATACCTATGCACATCATGATAGTTTACAAATTGGATCTAATGTCTCTTTATCAAAGTTGGTTAGAAACTTTTCGATAAATAGACCCAGAACTCTTAGATTAATTCCTAAGTGGAATTTAGCTTGGGTTCTCCTTAAATTGAAGGAAAAGCCATTTGAACCTCTTGGGACAGTAGATTTCAAATTCTTATCTTATAAGACAGCTTTTCTCTTAGCTTTCTCTTCTGCCAGAAGAGTCAGTGAGCTTCATGCACTATCGGTGGATGATTCTCATTATCGTAGTGTTGGGAACACTATCACCTTCACTACTAATGTGGGTTTTTTAGCTAAGAATCAGGCTCCTAATAAATATCCGGAACCTATTGTTATTAAGGCTCTTCCGTCTTCAGACGGGCGTAGGCCTTTACTCTGTCCTGTTAGAGCACTACGTATCTATAAACAGAGATCTCAGTTTATCAGAAAGGGACGGAAACGTTTCTTTCTGTCTTTGATGCCTAATAGAAAAGACATTTCAGTCCATTCTATTGCTAGATGGATTCAGTTAACTATCCGTACTGCTTATGAAGATTTATCTTCTTCTCAGCAGTCTGTGCTTAAGATTTCTGCTCATGAAGTAAGAGCTCTTTCTACTTCCTGGGCTTATGCTAATAGTGTTGCTATTACAGATTTAATGAAGGCTGCTTATTGGTCTCAGCCACCCACATTTACGAATTTTTATCTCAGAAATATTGAGTCCATTTCTGGAGACCTGCATTGTTTAGGTCCGTTATCTGTTGCTCAGAATGTCGTCCACTAAACAGTTGCAACTATAGTTATGCAGGCTTTCTGTTCCGGCAGTGACTCCGTCCGGCTGCCCTCTTCGCTCTGGGCTATTTGACCCAGGGCAAGGGGAAGGGGGGGGGGGGGGGCGGGTGTTCCCATAGGTCACCTGCTTTATAGTGAAAAGCAAGGGAATGCCTCCTCCAAGTCAGTATTTCTGAGTCGCTTCCGGGATGGTTTTAAAGTGTAATATTAATGTTTAATTTCATTCATGTCTTATTTTTAAAGTGTAGCTCGGTGTGAAGCATTTGTATATGTCAAGTGTCAAACGGGCTTTAATATACAATACTCGGACACTTTTAAATGATTATAAAGAGTCTCAATTCTCTGGACTACTTTATTTATTGGCTTGCTTTAAAAATAATTAGTATAAGGGTTATACTGGATGTTAATAGAGAACATGAATGTTATTGTGCTCAATTATTAAGGGTAGTGTATCTTTCTAATTTAATATTAAATAAGAAAGATACATGTAAAGCCTAATACTCCTTTTCTCCTTAAGGGGTTACCTCTTTACTATATAGTTGAGCTTATTGGATTTTCCTCTATGTCCTAGGCCCTCCAGCCTGTTTACTATTCAGCTAAGTCTGGGTCATTGGTACAGTATAAAAATGTTAAAAAATTTATAGTAATTTATATATTTTTTATACTTACCAATGACCCAGACGGGGATGGCCCTCCCTGGAGTTGGGAACTCTTGCCTCCCCGCTGAGTACATAGCGCTGACCAGGCACTGCCATTAAGAATGATAATTGGCGCCAATTTCGGGACGACTGCGTCACTGCGCATGCGCAGTAGAGGCGTACTATGGAGGTCCTTTAGGACATGATTTCTTTTTGTTTTGGATGCAAATTTTGGGGATTGGGGGGCAAAATTTGTGTTTGGCCCTGGTTTTGTTGAAGTTAGCACCAGCTAAGTCTGGGTCATTGGTAAGTATAAAAAATATATAAATTACTATAAATTTTTTAACTTTCTTTCGTCAAAAATGCTTTTTTACAGTTTTGGTTAAAGTTTGTGGTTAAAAACCCAGACAAACACCACCCCCCACCCCCACCCCCATGGTGCCAGTTTGGTATTTTTTTTTTCTCTGTTCAAAATGCATTCTGAAGCATTTAGAATGACCACCACGTGGAAAAAAATGGACTCCCCTAACGCAACCCCACCTTCCTCCCCCACCTCCCTCCCCCACATCCACCCACCTCCTCCTCACACAAGGCCATTCATGCAATATTTTTTCTTTGGTACAAAATGCATTTTTAGCCTGACTGTTTATAGTCAGGGCTATAATCATGACTTTCATCTGTCGGTCCATCCATCTGTCTGTAAACAATTGGTTTCCGACTGATAACTCCAGTTTGGATTATTTGATTTCAACGAAAGTTGATATTTGATATGTGTATTTTCCAGCTTGTAATACAGGCCAGGTTTCTTGTGCAGAGTTAGTACTCTGGTGAGACCTTCAACTGCCACTAACTCTGCTTGTGCAGAGTTAGTACTCTGGTGAGTGTGACAGTTTCTTGCAGCCACTATGTGGTTCTTTCTGGGTACTTCAGTTTCCTTCACCCATCAAACTGTGAAACACAATATAACCCTGACTGTTGAAAGTGTCATTAAAACCCAATAAAATAAAAAATGTAAGTTAAGATAAAGGCTGTAAGGACAGAAGTTCTGAAATTTGAGGACTTTTATAATATTCCTGTTAGTTGCATTTTTTTCCTGCTAAATAACACCCATCCTATAGTTAATATCATTTCAACCTATTAATAACATATTGCTTAGAGAAGTAATTCCTGTTAACCCTGTAAGAGCTGTGCTTTAGTAGTAGACACTTACTACAAAAGTAATTTGACATTTTCCATTAAGATTCCCTTGTGCCTGCATGTAAGAACTTTCTAAAATCCTTGGTAATTTTGTCAAATATAAGTTAGATACTCCCATTGGGAAGCAATTTTGGTAAGAAAGTTAAAAATCTGTTTCTCAGACCCTTACACATGGTCCTTTTGGCTGCCGCATGCTCTCTATTTATAACCAATGCAAACTTAAAAAAATAAAAAGTAAATACTTTATGTCTGATATTTTGCCCAAGTTAATAAAATTGATAAATTTGTCCCTTGTGTGCAAGAAGGCCTTGCAGTGTTTTAGCATTGCAAAGCCTTCTTGCACTCAAGGGATGAAATACACCACCATCTATGCCATTCTGTAGATTATGAGGCCTAAAACATAAAACAAACCAAGAACATGAAGTTTTGATGGTAAAGAAATAAGTATAAAAATTGAAAAATAAAATAAAAAACCGCACAGCGGTATGTAATTTTAGAAAAAATGGCCTGAGAAACAGATCTACTTTGTGGGGCTTAAGTATATGTTATATTTTTCATAAAAATGTCTTGTGAACATTTAACTCTTAACCTGCTAAGTATTTTGAAAATATTTTTCATCAAATCAAGTCATGGCTGCTGTGAAGCAGCTTTCACTAGATTGAAGAAAAATTCATGAAAATTTGACTTAAATCACTGGTGAAAAGTCAATTCAGTTTTCAGAGGAAAATTTTTTTTAAATGTGCTCAAATTTTCCTTATTTTACTAACGAGATTTCCTGTCCTGGGCAGGTATTTCTGCTAGCAGCATGGAAAGGGGTTAATAATGTATAATAAGTAGGTTTCTGAATAGCTTCTCTGCCAGTAGCTGATATAACATGATGAACAGTGATGGAGAAAATTTGTTGATAATGAGATGTGAAATTTACTCCGCACCCCTTGTCTGCATCCATTCTGAGTTCAGGTAGAATTGCCAGGATGTTTAAATCAATAACTTGATCAGAACTTTGCATCCAGTCCAAGGCATTAATATCGTTGTGTATATTTTATAAGTAACCACTTTAACCCTCTGCACTGTGACGCCAAAATGACCAAGTTTTCAGCAGCAAATATTTCCCAGAATGCTATTTGAAATTTAACCACATACACCTTGTTTGACAGATCTCAGTGAGCTCTATCAAACAAGATATAATTGGTTTAATTCATAGATAACAAGAGAAAAACAGAGTGGTGGGAGAAAATTCTGTAATACTACCAGAGTGCTGGGGGTTAACACTATGCCTCATCTTGGATCAACCTGTTCCAGCACCATAAAATATTGAGAGAATGACATATCTTAAATTCTACGTCACTCCTTAGTTCTGCCTGGGCTTAACTCTTAACCTGCTGAGTATTTTCTGGATATTTTTCATCAAATCTAGTCATGGCTGCTTTAAAGCAGCCATGACTAGATTTGATGAAAAATTAATATAAATGTAACACAAGAAATCATTGGAGAAAAAAATCCATTCAATTAACTTGGGGCAAATATGATTAAATGTGCCCAACATATACTTATTTCAGTAACAAGAGAAACCCTGTGCTGGGCAGGAATATCCGCTAGCAGCATGCAAAGAGTTAAAGCCCAGGTAGGCCTGAGGTTTTGCATAGAAATTACTAGATCTATCCTCCTCCGTGTGTGAACCCCAGGAATTGTAGCAGTGTTTGTTTACTGTGGTAAACAAGTTCTACTTTACTGGTAAAATGGTACACAGGATCAATGCCTCCTGCAGGTGGAAGTCCCACAAAGTGGGCAGCATAGGTATAAACGAAAGGTGCTGAAAGTGACCTTAAACACCAATGCATAATTAAATTAATGTTTGGATATATCCTACTCGTAATATTTTGGGTGACCAAGAAAATGTGTACATTATGTGGAACATTTTGGAATGAACTAATATTGATATTCTTTTCTGGGACAAGTTGGTTGTCTTATCTGATGAGTATGGTTTTAGTGTCACTCATCCTGCAGGGCAAGTAGATTTTGTAAAACATTTACAGCACTGTTATTAAACAAGCTTTGTTTGTAGATTATAAAATTTTAAGGGTTCAACAATATCATCTCTCAAAATTGAAGAACTGAATACAACTATTTGATTCTTTAGTTTTTGTTTCTAACAATTCCTGGAAGTCAAGCTGTATGAATTAAAAAAATGACTTGGTATTGATTTTCTCAGTGAACCACAACTGAGATTGCCCAATGCAAAATAGGTAAATAGCAGTGATTTTCCCGACTACTTTGGCAATGGAGTCCAGGCCTCTCTGAGCAGGAAATTTACCATCGTTGGAAAAAAATCGGGAATTTTGTAAATTTATGAAAAGCCACACTTAAAGTTACTTTTTCCATGTGCTTTCGATTACTTTTCTTGATGACTGTCAGCTATAACAGCTTAACCCTTATAGGCGTAATTTAAACTTTACTAATTCTTGATGCATCATCATGGAGTGCTGCAGGAAATCTTCTTGACAATGATAGAGTTACTATGGCAGTGGTTTCTAATTTTTGTCCAGGTAGCCGAGACTTAATTAGAAATCATTACCAGGCATCTGTACATATAGTTTGTGGCATAGTAGAATTTCTAGAAAAATATCTCGACCGTGATGATTTACTGTTTATCCCATGTTGGGGAATATGTAATATGTTGCTGGTGATTTGAAAAGAGTAGACAAACTTGGGAAAGTATTGGAAAAGGACCCTGTAAACTATTTGGAAAAGCCCTGCATGGCATTTTAGGGCAGTAAAAAGTAAACATTTTATAAACACTGGATTTTACTTTATTTATACCCCCACTTTGAAGAAGTGTTGGCTAGATTGTCATTATCCTGTATGTCTGTCCATTCATCTGAAATTCCTTTGCACGCAACTCCTCTTAATTTTTTAATCAATTTTGATGAAACTTCTCAAACATTATGAATAACAAGTGGAGAAGCACATATTTCAAAATTTATGATCTGTGATAATTTTAACCAGGTTATCTCCCCTTTGCCTTGGGAGATTTAATGTAGATTTCTATATTAGATTCTTGTGTGTGCAACTCCTACATTTATGAAGCAAATGAGATGAAACTTCTTGAACATTTCCCCTGACAAGTCAGTATGTGCACATTCCAAAATTTTCAATCTGCAATGATTTTAACCTTTAAGCCGCTCAATATTTTTAAGGTGTTTTTCATCAAACTACTCATTGCTGCTATGAAGCAGCCATGACCAGATTTGATGAAAAATTCATTCAAATTTAGCTCAAGAAATCATTGGTGAAAAAATCCATGCAATTTACAAGGGAGAAATGTGATAAAATGTGCCCAAATTATACTTAGTTCAGTGGCAAGAGTAATCCTGCCTGGGCAGGACTATCCACCAACAACATGTGAAGTGTTAGTCAAGAGTTATAGCCTCTAGAACTTAGATTTGTTAAGGATTTCCAAATTAGATTCTTGTTAATGTATCTTTTCTTTCATTAATGAACCAATTTTGATGAAACTTCTCGAACATTACCACTGACAAGTAAACATGCATATTTCCAAAATTTTAATCTGCGATAATTTTAACCAGGTTATGTCCCCTTTAACTTGGAAGATTTAATATAGATTTCTATAAGAGATTCTATGTTCACAACTAACTCCGGATTTATGAATCAAATTGGAACTTCTCAAACATGACCACTAAGAAATGAACATGCGCATATCCTAGAATTTTCAGTCTTCTCTAATTTTAACCAAGTTATGTCCCTTTAACTTGGAACTGACTTTGAAGCTCCATATGAAGAGGTTCATTCTGGTAAGCCTAAAGTGGGAGTGTAAATCACCTTTAGTCTGAGTTCTAGTTATGAATAATGTGTATCCTTTGAGGAACCATATGTGAGAAATAATGAAGATAAAAAATCATAACTCATTAATTTTACCCCCTAAAAATTCATTGCATCCAGGTGCATCGTTACATTTGTTGGTGTGCAGTGATGTTTAATGCTTTTTTTTCCACTAATTTTTACTAACTGCATGTCTACTTTAGGCACACGGAATAGGAGAGATCGTCGACAGAGGCAGCGTTCCTTGATCAAGGAACAGGAGTTAAAAAGTGCAACAGAGAAAATGGACAATGATCAACTTTTGAATTCTGGTGACGATGCAATCAGTCGGCCTGACATTCATGTGTCGGCAGACAAATCAGACTGTGATAAGTTAACTAACTCTGATGCCAATGTGTTGGCAAAGTTGGAGGGGGACACATTCTCAGTGGCCAGTAGTTCTTCCAGCAGCAGCATGTACTCATTGCCTAATGAGTGTCCATTAGATGTACAAAGCTCAAAGAGATCATCAATCAGCTCAAATAATAGTGAATTAGAAAATACTTGTGGTAAGGCAAAATAATTTAACATTAGGCCTATAAAAACATTACTTGTTTCTCAAGCAGTTTTTTCTCGATTTTATGAAGTGAGAGAGGCTTTTTTTGTTTTTCCAATTCATGAAGCTATCGAAAATAGTTTGCTTTTATCTCAGAAATTTAACTCTCGGCACTCTGATATAAAAAAACAAACATGTTCAGCAAATATTTCCCATAATGCAGCTTGGAATTTTAACAAACCATGTCTTGTTTGACAGAGCTCACTGAGCTTTGTCAGACAAGATATAATTGGCTAACTGTCTATCCCCACAAGTGCAAAATAATAGTATCATCAGACTTTTCTTAAATAACTGGTGGGGGCGCGGTGGCTCAGTTGGTAGAGGTGCAGGCTGCAAGCCGAGAGGTCCTCGGTTCGAATCCCACCTGCGGCAACTGCATTGTATCCTTGGGCAAGACACTTCACCCCGATTGCCTACATGGGGGCACGATGACGCTGTGTACTGAGGCATACTGCACGTCGATGGTGCGCATGTCGTCAACCAATCTAACCCTGCCTGTGCTGCGGTGCAGAGTTCAGAGTTACGATGTTGGAGAGCTGACAGCTGCTCGTCATTGCTCGGTGGTTCTCTCCGGGTACTCCGGCTTCCTCCACCCGTAAAACTGTTTCGGTCACGATTAGCCATTGTGCAAAAGTATGTGACCTTAAACACCAATAAATAATTAAATAACTGGTGTGACAGAGGTTAAAATTTTCACTCCTAGAAATCATTAGTCATTCAACATCTGTTTTTTAATTGTCAAAGTTTTTGTCCTAGCTTTTACTCATCCAAGATCTATGCATTTTCTTTAGTCAATGGGGTAAAAAAAACTTTCTACCAGATAACGTAAACCAGGTAAGGCCCCCATAAAGTACATTTTCTGTTTCTCAGGCTATTGTTTGTAAAATTGTATGTGGGTGGGCATTTTTTTATTTTATTTTTAGCTCAACTTTGACGTAGTCAAATTTGAGGTTATGCCATGGCACGTCGTCCGTCTGTCCATCCATCAACAATTGAATACGGCTCGGGCTAGAGGCCGTATTTATGAACCGATCTTTACAAAACTTCTTGGGTACCTTTGTTATCACCTTGGGATGAGAATGAGTGTTTGTGGGTGCAGTCTGAAATTCAAGATGGCCACCAGCAGCCATTTTGTACCGAAATTAGTGCAATCACTGTTTTGTACAGAACTTCTGTATGAAAGTTGTGATTTGAATAAATTTTTGTACAAATGTTTAGTAACATGGAATACATCACATATAATACAGGTTTTTTTCTCGTGTAGAAGTTATGCAAATTAGATGAACTTTGTTTTATTCAGTGCTACTTATGCACAGTAAGTACACATGTCAATACGGCTCGGGCTTCACAAAACTTCTTGGGTACCTTTGTTATCACCTTGGGATGAGAACGAGCGTGGGTTCCTAAATTCAAGATGGTTGCCGGTGGCCATTTTATACCGAAATTAGGTGTAATCAGTTTTTTGTACAGAACTTCTAGGACTATGTTTGTTATCATCATTGGCCAAAAGTTCAAAATGCCTGTCGGCAGTCATATTTACAGAAATTGTGTGTATTACATTTTTTGTACAGAACCTGTAAAGAAGATTTTTTATGTCAGTAATATTTGCTATAAGTTTATTGGGTGCCTTTGTTATCACTGTGGTATGAGAACAAATATTTTGGGTTTTCCGTCAGACCCACTCTGGGACTCAAAAAGGGAGATAATTAAAAATCTTTTCCAAAAACACCACACAAAATAATGTTTCTTGAATTCATCCCTAGGATGTGTATATTCAAATGTGTTGAAACTAAGTTCCTGTGTTAATATTTGGTGTTGTTTGCGGGAGGGTAAACATTATTAGCACAACACGATTTTCTATTTCCAAGTAGAAAAATAAAACTAACTCACCTGCGGGAACCCTATGAGCTAAAGATAAAAAAATTAAATACCTATATTTTAAGAAGGACTGGACAAATATTTATTAATTAGCATGAATCACCCTTAAAATGGCTTGAAGCAAATTGGCCAAAACAATTGGTAACATTTGGCTTAGGTGCACCTTAAAAGGATCCCCATTGTAACATTAACCCCATGGAGATTTCTTTTCTAGTTTAGCATCTAACTGTCACCCATGTTTACAATACTTTACCTGTACATTTGTTTCAGGCTACTTTCAGTATTTATGTACAGACCTTTACAGTACTTTACATGTACCTTTGTTATCAGGTCATTACCTAGATGTGTGTCATTGCTGTGTCACATACTATACATGTACATGTCTCACAGAAGTTGAGCTACAGTGTCATTGACACTTTCATTTATTTTTGTAATTATTTCTTTGCCATGAAAAGTTCATGTTCTTGGTTTGTTTTATGTTTTAGGCCTCATAATCTACAGAATAGCTTGGGTGGTGGTGCATTTTGTCTCTTGAGTGCAAGAAGGCTTTGCAAATCTAAAGCATTGCAAAGCCTTGTTGCACTCAAGGGTCAAATTTATCAATTTACTAACATGGGTAAAATATCGGACACAAACCTTTTCATTTTTATTTTTTGTAAGTTTGCGTTAGTTATAAAAAGAGAGCATGTGGTAGCCAAAAGGACCATGCAGGAGGGCCTGAGAAACAGATTTTTAACTTTTTAGGCCCAAAATAATATTTTCAGAATTAGAATTTCTGTTATGAGGAAGGTGCCTGAGAAACAAATTTGTTTTTAATTGCCTTTGTGTAGAAAGGTATATATTATCTTGAACATTATGTATGTTCATAAATGTATGTACATGAGAATGGCATTATTGAGATACTGTCATTGCAGCAGGACTTGGGTAAATTACTGAGAAACGTAATTAATTGCATTACAGTTACTTGTTAAAAATGCTAATTAGTTATGTCACTTTACAAAAGTAATTAATTAAATTACTATTACTTTCTAATGTAATTAATTGCAATTACTTTTGACTTCTGTGGTCAAAACAAAGATATAAGTTCATAATTTGTTAAGAAAAAGTGGCTGTTTGTCAGTATATTTATTTTACAACAAGACTGTATTTCCCCCAATACAATAAAAACATCAAGATGAAATACAATTCTGTATTGAGGGTAGAAACCCCAGAACGTGCAGTCATACAATTCAGAAAGAGAACAATGTTTATCTGCATTTACTTGTCATCGATTGTTACACATATCGCATCGGCCACATATTCCACCCCTGTAATTTACAAGTGGAGTAGTTGAAAAAAAAAATTCTGAAAATTTAGACAAAACCATATCGAGTGAATGCTCATTAGAACCGAGCTCGATGAGCTTGTTCCAAAGAGGGGTCACACGATATGATTTTGTTGAAATTTTATGAAAAATTATAAAACATAATATTTAAAAAAATAAAATTTGATATTGTCTGCATTAGATAAAGGGTTAATGGGTGCTGTTAATAAAATACTTTATGCAAGAATGTCCTGAACTTTTTATTAAATCAATTCATGGCTGTTTTGCAGCAGCCATGATTTGATTTTATGAAATATTCGAAAAAAGAGATTAAGGGTTAACTCATTAGCTTAACTTGACAAAGTCAAGATAACTATTGCTATCACGCGTGTGGAAGTCTGTTAGTCTGTGAGTCTGTTCTCATTTTCCTTTAGCACAGGCTACACCCCGTAGTTCTTGTCCGATCGTCACAAAATTTCATATGCAGGTTTGAGGTCATGTCTAGATGAGAATGTCCCCTTTTGGTTGCGATCGGTCAACCGTGATGGCTGCCCGAGCCCAAAACCTGAAAACCTTTAGCACAGTCTACAGGTCGTATTTATGAAGGGATTTTATGGTAACTTGGTAGGATGACTCTGTGTAATATCTAGATGAGAACGTCATCTTTTGGTCATGATCTGTCAACCGTGACAGCTGCCCAAGCCCGAAACCCAAAAACTTTTAGCACAGTCTACAGATCATATTTAATATTTAGGGATTTCATTGTAACTTGGTAGGATGACTCCGTATGATGTCTAGACGAGAACTTCCCCATTTGGTCACGATCTGTCAACCGTGACGACTGCCCGAGCCCAAAACCCGAAAACCTTTAGCGCAGTCTACAGGTCATATTTTTGGAGGGATTTCATTGTAACTTGTTAGGATGACTCCATATAATGTCTAGATGAGAATGTCCCCTTTTGGTCACGATTGGTTAACGGTGACGGCTACTGGGGCCCAAAGCCCGAAAGCCTTTAACACAGTCTACAGGTCATATTTATGAAGGGATTTTATTGTAACTTGGTAGAATGACGCAGGTAATGTTTAGATGAGAACCTCCCCTTTTGGTTGCGATCATTCAGTAATGATGGCTGCCCGAGCCCAAAGCCCGAAAACCTTTCGCACAGACTACAGGTCGCATTTATGAAGGGATTTCATTGTAACTTGGTGGGATGACTCAGTGTAATGTCTAGATGAGGACATCCCCTTTTGGTCGCGATCGGTCAACCATGATGGCTGCCCAAGCCGAAAAACCTTTAGCACAGTCTACAGGTCGTATTTATGAAGGGATTTCATGTTAACTTGGTAGGATGACTCTGTATAATATCTAGATGAGAATGTCCCCTTTTGGTCATGATCTGTCATTCCAAGCCCGAAACCCAAAAACTTTTAGCACAATCAACAGGTCATATTTAATATGGAGGGATTTCATGGTAACTTGGTAGGATGATTCTGTATGAGATGTCTAGATGAGGACGTTCCCTTTTGGTTGCGATCGGTCAACCATGATTGCTGCACATGCCCGAAGCCCGAAAACCTTTTGCCCAGTCTACTGGGCCATATTTATGAAGGGATTTCATTGTAACTTGATAGGATGACTCATTTTGGAATAATTTCACTGTAACTTGGTAACTTTGGTTGACAAACAGTAACTGTGAGGGCCACATACATTAACTGTGAGGGCCACATTAACCCACCCTTCCATTCTTTAGTACAGTCTACACCTCAAATTATTTTTATTGAAAACAAAGCATACAGGGAACAGAAATCAACATATTCCCAATTATCACAATTCTCGCCTTATTTCATAATCCTTTCATAAACATTGAACATTATCCTTTTCATCAAACACAACACACAGTCAGGTTAAGCAACAGTGCCATGGACACTTTCATTTTATTATATGGCATAATACTCCCTTGTAGAATAATGAGAATGTACTATATTTGTTTGTAGCTCAATGTGACATCACAAAGCATTTTTGTTCTTTCTTCTCTCAGAGTTTGGATTTAAAGCTTATTTTATTCACTCCCACAATTAGCTTGCTCATTAAATTTGTTCACCAGAAAGTTAGAGACTGAAATATACTGAATCTGCATCATGCCTGTCTTAAACACAGCTCAAGTGACTTCACTGCCATGCAAATGTTTTCGAGGCGGCAATTTTATAAATGCAAAGGAAAAACGAGCAGTTTTGCATTGAAAATTCCAAAATTTCTCTTCTGTATACAAGTCATGTGTTGTATTCAGTTTTTAAATATCCACTGTCCTATATATAATAAACAAATTATTACAACAGTCTTACAATCTGGGTTGTCATATGCCATCTCATTGATATGGACCAGATTAACCTGTCAAACATGATGCTTAAGGCACCATGTTTGATCTGGCTGATATGGTCTTGTTATGGCAGATCTGGCTGTATCTGTCTTGCCTATGACATCATGTTTGATCTGGATGATGTGATCTTGATTAACTCAGTGGTATGTGATGGCCCAGGTCACGTGTCCGTTGTAATAATATGTATATATCACTTCAGTAAAGCATGTAATAAAAAGAAAATGTTTTTCATGTGGATCCTAGAATTAATCCCATTCACAAGTATGAGGAAACTCAAATTTTTGCCTGCGGCACAGCATTTTGGGTACATTTTCAGTTTTGTGTATCCATTCATGAGATAATTCTAGTATCCACACAAAAAGCATTCCCTGTGGGAACCCCAGAGGTGGATCAGTGCTTGATTACTGTGGTAAACAAGTTCTGGTTTACCAGTAAAATTGGACCCAGTAACCAATGCCCCTAGCATGGTTCTAACATGGGCAGCACAGGTATAAGCAATTGGCTAAACTTGACTTTACACTTGCATTGTAGTCATGATATAGCCAAAGATGCTCAAAGTGACCTTAACCATTAAACACTTAATTCCAACTTTGGTTACTTTTTACCGCAACAGAACAGGTGTCTCAACATGCGGTCATTGGGTAACTTTTCAAGTTAGATTCTATGTACCTTGGCAGTTGTATCTAGACAAGTCTTGGCTGCCTGTATTGGCAGCCAAGACTTGCATAGAAACAACTACAAAGCCACAAAACTTACTCTGGCAAAGTATAGCAAGAATGTATAAAAATCTCCAGGCCTTTAAGGGTTTAACACCAATGAATAAATAAATAAATACTCAAAAACCTTAGATATCTTCTAGATCTTGATACATTGGCTAGGGAAAAAAATAATCCAAATGTGATGTGCTTTAGCTTACAAGATCTGACTTAGCTTAACTTGTTCAAATTAGATGAGTTTATTAATGGAACTGATTTCAGAATCAGTTTTGGCCATGGGAGGAATTTTGTTGTTTTGTCAAAAAAGTTAAGAAAACTTAAAACTCATCAGCTAAATAAATAGAAGTGGTGGTAATTCTTAATTGTTGTATTTTTTAGATAACCAGAAACCCAAGAACCATCCTAATTTATCTCCCAGAAATCAGTTTAATGATACAAAAGAGTCAGGTTATCACAGCATAGAAGATCTCAGTAATAGCTCTAATGTTGCTCAAGATCAAAGCAGATCTTGGTTCGAAGAACAGAACAATGCTATCAATGATTCACTTAACAAAAGTCAAATTGATGAAGAGGACACAACCACTCAAACAGACTCAAAAAAATCCAAAAAGTTGGGTTCAGAGGTTTTGAGCAGTTTAGAGAGGTTTCAGCAACAGAGAGAAGATCCTACTCGTGCGGATGTCATTCTTCCTTCAGGAGATAAGACTGGACTGATAAGTAAGGCATTAGAGGGACTTGCAAAAAAGACTGCAGGACCTCCACAGCCTTCAGCCAAGGAAAAGAAAGATGAGAAGCCAACACTGGTTATTCCTGAGATTAAAAAATCAGAAAGTGACATGCAGTGGGAAAGACTAATGAAGCGAATGTGCAGACCTTTACGAATTAAAGACTTGGACTTCACTGATCTCAAAGATGATGATGATGAAGATGTATTCGAGGAACCAAAACCAATGTACTGTGGTGAAGGAATAGCAGGTGGACCTCCTCCGCCTCCACCTTTGGGTGGAATTCCACCCCCACCTCCTTTAGGAGGCATTCCTCCACCTCCACCATTGGGTGGTATCCCACCTCCACCACCATTTGGAGGTGTACCTCCTCCTCCACCTCCATTTGGATCAAAGTCATCCACAAACAAAAATGCAAAGCCTGGCACTCAGTCTGCACAGTCCCCAGGTTCAAACTTGAAAAAGAACAAAAAAACCATAAAGCTCCATTGGAAGACATTGCAAGAGCAGCCTCATCCATCAACAAAGGGGGAAACATTCTGGAAAAATGTTGTTGATATAAAATTGGACCCAGCCAAGTTGGAACATTTATTTGAAAACAGAACATCAGAGTCCAAACCAAAGGTGAATTTCAGCATTCATTTCATTATGTTCTTTTTTATATAGTCAGTATGCTATATATGTGCATTCTTTTAGGGGTAAATAATTCTTTTGTTAAAAACTCTCACATTAGGCCTGCCAGTATATGATTGTAATCACAATAGTATCACTTGATAGTCCATAATGTTTGGCCACTTGACCTGTATCACGTGGAAAAATATGAAATGTCATTCACTTTGTAAATTCCCTCATGTTCAAGGTCAACTTTTAAGTGCTAGAAGCCACTATCATGGCTCTGTTGAAAAGTGATGGAAGCCACTTTAGTGGCTTTACACTTTATGCGTTAGCTTGATGTTTGCTGATCAGAAGAACAAATGTTTTGTATACAGTTGTTTGGTTGCAATATATTGGAGAGTGCCTATTGGCTCTCTCCAATAAAATGGAACAAAACAATTATTTATGAACAAAATCTTGCTAAACTAAGGCTACTCTTGCTGGTAGTGTGATATCTTTGAAAAATACCCATTTTTAATTCACCTTTAAAAAATAATTTAGCACTCAACCAGTTAAATGTCCACAATGGTTATTCTCCTCTGCCATGTAGTGAGAGGGGAATAGAGGAATGGGTTCCATCCATCCATCAGTCCATCCATCTAGGCATCTTTTTATCCATCCATCCATCCATCTTTTCCTATTTCTTGTCATTTCATTCAAAAGGAAACTGTTCAAAATATTTTTCTCAAAATTGAAATATAGCTTTTTGGTGATAATATCATGAAAGGGATTGTGAACCAGCTCTGTCTTAAGTATTTCTTCAAGAATTATTGCCTTTGTTGGAGTAGGACATTAATGTCATCACATTACCATTTTTTGTGATCACATGTTAAAGAAAAGCATTGAAAGATTCCTTTTATACCCCCAGTGGGAGTATATAGGATTTGCCTTGTCTGTCTGTCCATTTCTCAGTCTGTCCATCCATCCATCCCAAAATTCAATCATGAATAACTTGTAAAGTACTTGGTTGAGTGACTTGATATTTGGTATGCAAGTGTATCCTATTGCTGTATACCCATAGTAAATTGCCAGCGTCATTGCCCTTTATGAACTTAGAATTTGTATATACCCCAAAACTGTATCACCTATAGTCAGACTCGCATTGTTAATTAAGTGGGGTATCTTTTTGTGTCACTGTATGGTGACACTTTATTTTCCTTTCCTTTTTGGAGTATCAAAATGAAGCACCTATATAATGTGCTAACATATTTTTAAAAATCAACTTGATAGCAATCTTTATTTTGGGTTTGCCTGCACATTGTGGGGGTATTTCGTTAGCTGTGCTTACGAACAGGTCTAGTTCTAAATTAAATATAAAGCTATTTGGTGATAATATCATCAATGGGATTGTGAACCAGCTGTGTTCAAGTATTCCTTCGTGAGTTATTGCCCTTCTTGGACTTAGGTGCCTGGCGATCCCATGTGATTGCACTTTTTATTATTACCACCTCCCACTTTAAATTGTACTGATACAATGGGACACTTTTAACCCTTTAGTAATGAATCGGCTACACCTTCCTACATAAAATTAAGCAGTTGAAAAAATTTTTTTTAACAAAACCACATGTGATCACTTTGTACCGTTGTATAACACCAGCCTATAATATTGGGTTGGTTAATACACTTGGATAATATATTAGGTAGTCTAATGTAAACTTTGGTACCTGCCTTAAATATCTGGCAGAGACAGATGTAACAACTCACTGGAATGAGTTCATCGATCAGACTCATTCCAATTAGGGGTCAGATGATATGGTTTTGTTTAAAATCCTACGAAAAATTTGAAGAAAAATTTTTAAAATAGCAAACTTTGATATCATGTACATTGGGTAAAGGGTTAATTGAATAGTGACTTTACCAATGAAAAATATTTAATTAACAGGAGTATTAAATTAACAGGAATTTTGTTATTTTCCTATATTACAGAACATTTATTCATTTATATCTTATTTGATAGAACTCAGTTCTTGAAGCTCTGTTAAAACAAGATATAATAGATTAAATGCGAATATTGGAAGAAATAATGCCAAAAATGAGCATTTGTTAATGTGCTAAATAAGTGATGAAAAACAATTTACTATGAAATTCATAAGTCTGAAATTCCATAAATGTAAAATAAATATACACAAATTATACACCAAAATGAAGGTTGTGTGGTGTAAAGAAAATGAAACACGTATGCCTTCAACTCATATAGTTGATAGTAGGCATAAACAGTTCCTTAAAGTCTGCTACCAGATTTGTACCAGATCTGATAATAATATATTATTTGATGAGAACAACTCATGGCCAACTATGCTTCAGATATCAAAGAACAAAGCTATGAATTCAAAACATTTCCAAGATTCAGCGACATTGTGGCATGAGTGATAACACCAAAACTGTCTGTATTTTTTTGTGAAGAAGGATGCCATTTCTAAAAGTTTATTATTGCCACGTGAAACTCTGAGGTCCTCCCCAATTTTTTATCAAAAACTGACTTTGAAGTAGGAAATTTAATTAAGCGTCATGATGCCAGGCAAGTAATATGCCAACTGTGCATTTTTTATGGTGACAGTCTGTAATGTGAAGGCAATCGGCCTCATAATGTTGTTTTAGAAGACATTGTATATATCAGTGCATTTTTAAGCCTCTGTTGACCTTGACTGAAAAATAAACAGCAAGCCTGTCATTCTTCCCAAATGAAAGCTGACAGTGGTTTCATTTTCCTCCACATAGTCCCGTCAGTGCTTTTTGAAATTGATTGAATTCCTTTCTTTGTTCTTGGGTATATGAAGCACATTTGGCCACAAATTGTTCTCATGAAATATTATTTTCTTATCAGTTGAAGTTCGGTAGCGGACTTTAAGGAACCATTCAAGCATGCTATTAACTATTAGAGTCTTAAGCATATCTGTTTCATGTTCTATTCACTACAATCTTCATTTTAGTGCATAATTTGTGTATGGTATTTGAATTTTAAGGAATTTTAGACTTGGGATATTTAAAGAAATTCATTTTTCATTACTTATATAACACCTTAACCCCTAAGTCCGCAGATTAATTTTATATTTATGGCTACCATATATACATTTGCATAGCTACAGATGACTTAACAGTGTTTCTAAATATAGGCAGCCAACAATGATGTAGAAACACTCTCAAGGTAAATGCATCTTACCGGTAAAGTTCTCAAGGAACAATTCCCTTGGAACAACTTTTTTAGAGCCGTATAAAAGTTACAGTTATGTGGCTGTATGAAGACTTAAGGGTTCACAGAGTAATTCTTTGATAGATCACAATATTTTTTTTTTTTACCCTTTACCTAACATGAAAAGCAGACAACACTTGCAAAAGAAATTATTGAATAACTAATTTTTTTCATTTTTTGTCTCAAAAACATAGGTTATGACTCCTAATGAGGGATCATAACCTATGTTTTTGAGACAAAAAATGAAAAAATAATGAAAATTAATTGGCGATTTTTGAGAATAGCACTGGTCGGTTTTGGCCATTACTTTGGGTAAAGGGTTAATTAACAGGAAGCTCAGTGGTTACGGCATTGGACTGCAAACCAAAAAGGTCCACGGCTATCTGCCCTTGGGCAAGGCACTTAATCCTGATTGTGCCTGTGTTGAGAGCACAGTGGTACTGTGTACTAAGGCATACTGCATGTCGATGGTGCACTTGTGTTCAACCAATGCAAACCCTGCTTCTGTGGAGTTAGTATGTTGGTGATACTGACAGTTGCTTGCCATTGCTCAGTGGTTCCCTCAGTACTCCGGCTTCCTCCTCCTGTAAAACTGTCTGACACAAGGTGACCCTGTCTGTCAAAAGTGTCGGTAAACACCAATAAATAAATAAATAACTAAAAAAGTAAATATTTTATTGATGGGGATTTATTTAAGGAATGGAATTTGATTTAGTGTTTGAAAATTATATGCAATCAAGAGGGTTATTCCATCTGTTAAGCGAGACCCAATATAAAATTACTGTGAGTCCTCTTAGGCATGCAATTTTATAATAAACATTTTACATAGTGAGTGGCCTTTTACATTTTTCCTTTTGATGGCCAATAATTTAGGGCCATTAACTGAAACTATTGTTTTGTAATTTTTTAATTTCATGACAAAGTAATCTTTTAAACTTTTCAAACAAGTTTAATAAGTTTATTTCAGCGGTGATTAAAGGGAATGTTTTTACTGAAAGACTGCAGGATGGTGGTGAGGTGAGCCATTGCTCCTGCCCTTGGTTGTCGTCCTGATTTGAAACTAAGGAGAGAGGCCAATGCTCACCCAGAAAAATTTTGATGAATTAATAGATGTCAGCTCATTAAATGTGATGGGGACATACCAAATCTCTTTTAACCCTCCGCTTAATGAATCTGCCACATCTGCCCACATAATTTACAAATTGAGCAGTGGAAAAAAAGAAAATTTCATGAAAATTCAACAAAACCCTATCATGTGACCCCTCATTGGAGCGAGCTTGTCAAGCTCATTCTATTGAGGGGTGACATGATATGGTTTTGTTGACATTTTTTTTTAAATTTGAAAAAATAATAAATTTTGATATTGTGTGCATTTGGTAAAGTGTTCACCCCCTAGGGCTTAGGACATTTTCCAAAATTTTTACTACACACAACACCTTGTGAGTCTGGTGGCTTGGCAATGATTTCTTGCCAAGTTTTGACTGCTTCCAGAGGCAACCCAAGACTTGACTAGAAACCACTGCCAAGGTAATTTGACTATTGTCCAGAGTACCTCTTCTTAATTGTATGTTACAGTACTGAAACTATAGAATTGTCAAAGTTGGGTATAGAACTTGGTTTGTTAACTGGTAAAGTGCTGGAAGCCCATATTTGGGCTTTACTCTGAGGAGAAGGTACTGCCACTTGAAGGCTTCATACTCAGTGGATGTGCTTCATATTATCTTTAAAGTGATATTATTTAGTCTTTAGGGACTTGTCTTGTTACAATTTATGGGAGAGTGCCTTTAGGCACTCTCCCATAAATTGTAACAAGACAAAGACCTGAGAACAAATTTTGATGGCCAAAAATAATTCAGCACTCTACCAGTTAACTGGTTGAGTTCCAGAAGGTACTATCAGGGCTTTCAAAAAATGAGGGTGCCAGAGCAAAAGCCAACATTTTCTTTGCTCCTGTTTCATATTCACTCAAACACAAATAATATTTTGTTTATATAAATTTGTTTTATTACAAATTATTAGAGAGTGACTGTGTGCACTCTCCAATAACTTGTAATAAAACATATATTGATTTTCATATTTAGACCACCAAAAATAATCTAGCCCTCAACCAGTTAAATTAACAGCTCCGAATGGATGAAAAGCCTATGGTGCAGGGTTTACTGTCATAGTGAAATACCTGTTCAGGGTTCCCACTCAAATGAAAAGTCCTTGAATTTTGTCCCATTTCTTGAAAAGTGCTTGAAATTGTTTCTAGCCTTGAAAAGTACTTGATTTTCCATCACTCCCCATGAAAAGTACTTAAATTCAGTTTACCTACAACCTCAGAGAAAATAAGTCTTAGGATAACCCTCCCCATATACAGGCGATGTCACAAAATGATCAGGAATAACATTTATTTGATCTCTATATTCTCCCTTGAGTGCAGCAAGGCATCATCTGCAATGCTTTAGCATTGCAAATGGCTCCTTGTTGAACTCAATCAATGATGGATATCTAGCTAGTTTGGTTTCCAGAGATCGGGTCCTGGAGACTGAAATTCTTTGTTTTGCTATGGTGTTGTAAGTTCATATCAAATTTATAACAGTCCTTGAAAATCATGGTCATAGTTCTTAAAAAGTGCTTAAATTTGATTTTCCGATATTAGTCGGAGCCCTGCTGTTATACTATGCGAGCGGTCTGTCAACTGAATCTTTTCCCAGGAAGGCATTCGTCACCTTACTGCAATTTTTAGAGCAACAAGCCTGACATATTCCAGTGAAAGCCAAAGATACATGTTCTGGTAAAAGTAGGATTAATGAATTTGTTAGGTGGGTCCCTCTCTCTTATAACAATATCTGCGGCCAGAGGTTGTTGGTAGGAACTTGTCGGACAAGTTTTTAGGTACGTTCGTTCAGGTCGTCCGTGATTCAAGCAAGAGAGAGGCCCCTCTCTCTTATAACAACATCTGGGGACAGAAAAAGAGAGATCATATAGGGTGGAGCGAACGATATGATATGCAGTTATGCTCACCCAGTGACGATGGAAGGAGGAAACCGATAAGGTCCGAGGCCGGCTAGTCTTATGGTTTCCTCTGCATACAGATAAAGTGATCTTTATATTGCACAGGGCTATAAAACCCGATGAGTGGTGTCAGTTCCCTGTCGCCGGTGTAACGGTTAAGATTGGATACTTGGACCGTGACTCTGATGTGTCGCATATGCATTGTATTTAGAGCTAGTGGGAGAGTGCTCAGTGATTTTAAAAAGACAAGGGCTAGGTTTCACGGAGGCTTACATCCCTTGTCTAAAACAGCTAGCTCATCCAGCAGATCTCACTCGTATGTGGGTGATGTGATGCCGGTTATGTCCGTGGCGGTCGAAAGAATAGGGTTCAGCGAGCACTGTTGATCGAATTCATGCTCCCCTAGTGTTGATGGAAGGAAGAAGACGGCAAGTTCTGAGGTATGCACGAGCAAGAGGGAGCCCCTCTCTCTCTTTCATCAACATCGGGAGCTGGGTGTTGTTGGTAGGAACTTGCGTCAGTCTGTGCTTACGTACATGGCTATTGTCCAGTAAAGAGAAAGAAGAGGAACAAACACTCCCGACCACACCTTGGCTAAGTGACTCAGGTTTCCCGGTCTTCATCGTCAAAGGTCCATCTTTAGTAAGAAGTTGCACCATCTAGTAGCCAAGGAGATGAGGCTTCATTCATCGGGTCATCCGCAGTAATAACTATATTGGACTCCCTGTCCTAGGAGCAGCCAGCAACGAGGCTATTCGCGACCGCTGCTCCTCAGGCCTCTGTAATGGACTTGCTGTCGCAGTTACACAGCTAATCGCAGTATTCCTGCTAAGGCAGAATCACTCAACGTCGATCTCAAAATTTTGAGCTGTTGTATAGTGCTTATTTGGTCCAGTCACCTACCTGTTTAGATGCTGGTGACTGTGACTCAAACTGATTTGAACATATTATGGATAGGATAACTTTTCCTTCCGGAACAACTCTTGGATGATATAGATATCATACATTATCATTTCCTTGACCTTGTTCCAGAGATTCAAAATGCTGCGATCAATCATGAGAAACTGCTAGCATAGTTAGATGCTGACTTCATCTGGTTAAGAGCAGGGTAATAAGATCTCTTTCCGGTTAAGTCTACACGGGTGTCACAGATCTTCGATTCTGTATACGACACCATATTTATCTTCTGGTGGAAAAAGTAATTTGGTTTCTTATCTTCTTCCTCTGTATTTTTAATCGTTTGTGATGGTTCACATACCTTTAAAAACAGCAGGGGAAGACATTGAGAGTTCCTCAGCGTTGATTGAGCAGGCTAAGATCCTAGTTTTAGCCTTACCTTCATCATTTAGCTGTTCGCTCGGATGCAATTGAGAAGATAATTTCTTTAGTCAGAGCGAATTTAGTTTCATGGTCTTATGTACTTAATTTTAAGTACTGTGATGCATTGTCTATATGGAAGGAGTTTTGTGGTCGTTGTACCTTTTATCCAGACATAATATTTATTTCTCGGTCTTAATTTCTGTTAAGTGAGAGTTATGCTGATGCAACGAAGCCTTGTGTCTTCATCTTTGCATTTGATTAGGTGGAAAACTTGCCATAGGTCGCTTTAGTCTTCCAACTCTAGTTTTTATGATAATCTATTCTCGTCTTTTTAAGCTGGGGTCTAATGTACTATCACCAGCAGAAAGAGTACGAGAGGTTGTCCTAGACTAGGACTCACAGCAAAGGTATAGGTATACGTAAGTCTTTGAAGGTAACCTTTCATTATTGTAGGATTAAACTACAAGAAAGCATCTATTCTCGACTTTTTAAGTTTGGGTCTAATCGACTACAGCCAACAAAAGAGTAGAAGAGTTTGTCCTAGACTCAATTTGCTTATAAGGCTCAATGAGATCATTATAAGGCTCATAGCGAAGGTATAGGTATCTCTCCTATATATAATTCTTTAGGTTTATCTATACAACCACTTGGATAGGGGTTTCTCGTCAGACTGACAGACTCCCCTGAGCCGGTGGTTCGAGGCTGTTATAGAACTCGGTCCGGCCGATTTTGACTGGAAGTGGATAATTAGGTTATTTATGATTATCTTTCAGTCGATAAGCGAACGTTCGGCAATTGCAGTGAGTATAGTTCTTTAGATCACTTGTATTGTGAACTAGATAATGTCTCATGGGATTTATGATAGGATTCATGTATCCCACTATTCATTTGGCTGGTTCATCTGTTTCACAGAGCGAATTAACCAGCTGTTTGGCTCGCTTTTATCTGTTATCTGACGCATTAACTGCTATAGTTTTATGCGCCAGATGGAGTTGTGTGGAGCAGCTTGGAATGTTTTTTCGATGGGTCACTTACACACATGTCTACTCCAGTTATTAACTGGAGTGGTAGACGTTTTTCCCTCTTGACCTGTTTTGTTTTAGAGAATCTTTTAACATAAGGTCAAGTTTGGGCAAATATTACGGTTTTCTCAATTATTTCGGACTGAGTTCATATATTGCGTTACAATCCTGAGTTCGAGGGTCTCTCTATGCACATCAGGTGTTTATCAGAAGAGAAGTATGCTTCTGTTGTCATTATTTTTCAATAGAAGAGACATTTATGTTCATTCTTTTGTTAAATAAGTCAGTTAGCTATTCGTACTGCTTGGGTTATTTATCCTCCAATTAGCAGTCAATGCTTAAGATTTCAGCGCATAAGTAAGCGCCGGCTATATCTTGCGCTTATTCTAACTGTTTGGCTATTATATGATCTTATGTGGGATCTCTACAGGATAGTTATGTTTTCGGCGCATGGGAATAATAGTTTCCATTATTTGTGTCGCTAGTATAAGGCTTTTGAGCGCATACATTGACGCTCAGCCGTTTTCATGGGATGAATGATAGGATATGTGTATCCTTCAATTCATTTGTTTCTATTGATTTCATTGAGGTTATGGGGTCTGCTATTAAGCATTCGCCAGAATCTTTCCCATTAGAAGGTTTTCTTCTTTAAGGGAAGTTTTATTCTTCATGTCATTCTATGCTCTCAGTGGCATTACAGAGTATTCAGACGTGAAGTAGCTTTATGGTCTCTATATTATTGTTGTCTGCGTCAGCAATGATTAAGTAATGTGGGTGAGGAGGTTTCGACATATATTTGAATCCCCCCCACACACACTCACGCTTTCGTGTATATATTTTTTAATATATACATACTTTGCGTCTGGGTCGTGTTGGATGGCACCATCATACACATACATGCAGTTCTGTTGCATTTGTTTCCGGTATTTATTTTCTAATTTTGGAGCCGGTTTATCATACCTACCTCCATTTCTAGATCCTGGTCTCTATTTTGTCAGTTCTCAAATCGCATATTCTCATGTGTTTATAGTTGTAGATACCAAATAGTACACGTTGGAGAGTGTTTTTACCGGATTTAATATTACAGAGGCCTCCTGTGAATGATCTTGAAGTGTTTTTTCTCTGCAGAGATTGTTCATCTTATCACGCTTTTGTATGTATATGTTAAAATTGATTTTTCACTGATTTCGTCGAACCTGTATACGGCATCTGCAGTGCATATTTTAATTATAGTGGATAATGTTATTTACTAAAATCATCGCTATAGCCTTGGCTTGTGAAGTGGCGTTAAGCACAATTTATTATTCATGAATTAATTTTTGAGTGCCTGATCGATATTTATTTATATCATTTCCGGGTACTGCTTATTGATTCTAGAGCTCTCCCCTCTTTCTTTTGAAGTTATGTTTAAAAAAAGGGAGGGGGGGTCATTTTGTCCACTTCTTTTCCTTATGGGGTATGTAACTATTGAGGAAGCTGTCTTGTCCGTACTATGTTCGGCGATCCGCTGCAGTATTATTGTGTGGCGTAGGTTTATGGGAAATTTCCTCTCATTCTCAGTAATGCCTTAATTATTTTTAGGGCCTAGACCAGACTAGTCTCTAAAATTGTTTATTTGTTACATCCTAATTAACATGATTTTATGCTTAGATTTAGGGATGTACATAATTGGGATACATATTAGGTTATGTCTCTTCTATTTTGGTATTAAGAGACATTCATGTAATTCTAATTTCTTCATCATGGATTGAAGGATTTGATCTATGTTGATCTACTATTTCCAAAGTTCTAGGCCCTCCGCCTTTTTACGATTCAGCTAAGTCTGGGTCATTGGTTACAGTATAAAAATATGAAAAAATTTATAGTAATTTATATATTTTTTATACTTACCAATGGCCCAGACGGGAATGGCCCTCCCATGAGTGGGCAGTACTGGGCACTCATACCTCCCCGCTGAATTATTATAATCTTTTTTTATACAAAGAATGATTTATTTGTCGCCAGATTCGGTGACTTCCTGGAGCCTGCGCATGCACGGAGGGTAAAATGTATGGAGGGCCAGATAGGACTTCTAATTTTCGGTTTTGCATGCAAATTTTGGGGATTTTTGTGTTTGGCCCTAGATATTTTGGGGTTAGCACCAGCTAAGTCTGGGTCATTGGTAAGTATAAAAAATATATAAATTACTATAAATTTTTTCATTTTTTCATTCAATTTTTGTCTCCAAAACATACCTTATGACCACTCATTGGAATGATCTCATTGAGCTAATTCCAATGAGGGGCCATAAGCTTTATTTTTGAGGCAGAAAATATAAATTATCAGAGCTCAGTCATAAACAGCCAGGGCTAAACACAAAAGTCTCTGTTCAAAATTTATTATTTTTTAAATTTTTCACCTCCAAAATATAGCTTATGGCCAATCATTGGAATGTCCTTATTGAGCCCATTTCAGTGAGTGGCCATAAACTATATTTCTGAGGCAGAAAATTTAATTTTTTTGTAGTTGTGATGATAATAAGTTGAAGGCAGAAAATTCCAACTATTTACTACAGTTTACAGTGGAGCCCACTTAATTGCATATCTTTTAACTGAATAACCCTGTTAATTGAATATAATTTCCAAACACAAAACCATTTACCATACCTCCAGTACAAATTTGACCTGTTAATTGAAAATGGTTTAAAGAGAAAACTGTTAATTGAATAAAAATCTTGTAACCTGTCGGGAAATTACCCTGTCTCTCCCCAGTTTTCCTTTGTTTATAAACCTATGTGGCCTCAGTATGTCCAACACAGGCATTTAATGTATTATATCTTGTTTCACAGAGCTCATAGAGCTCTGTCAAACAAGATGTAATAGAATAAATGCTAAGTTTGTTTCTAGAATACAGGAAAGTGATGCAATCCTTGTTAATTGAATACTCCTGTTTTTCATTGGCAAAGTGGCTATTCATTAACAGGGTTCTACTGTATAGTAGTGTGGAGGCTGATGTGAATGCCACCAAGTATTGTAGCCCAGTACCATTCAGCCAATGATATGCCCACCAATTGCCAGTGTATTGTTGGCAACAGCTAAAAATTGCCCTCCTAAATCCTCCCAGGAGGGCAAATGCTCTCGCAAGGATACACATCGTCACTTGAGTTCCATTCGGTTCTATCTCCCAGCAGGGAGATAGAACAGAATGGAACTCAGGTGACAACATGTTTAAGGAAATCTTCTTGCTTCATACAGTAAGTATTAGAAGAACAAGACTGACCACATCTATCCCTAGCTGTATTTCTATGGAGATGTGAACAGCATCTTTAGGTAGAATTGTACTTTACCCAACAATGTTCAAATATTATTCTACATCTAACTAGCTGCATTACCAGAGAGTCACATACCACCAGTACCATGAATGTGACAGAATGTGTGAACATGAAGCCCAGTGGTGCAGTTGACTTTTATTTTTTAGCAAATTATATATTCCTTTTTGTCATATGGATAAAGTGAGCCATAGAAATTATGTACATAAAATAGATGTAGTACTGCAAAACAATTTGTGATGTGTTTAACTGGCTAGATGCAGGAGGGCTAAAAATAGCCCTCCTAAAATAAATTTGCTAGGGCTGTAGGAAGGCAGCCCTCCTTGAGAATGTCAGGCCTGATACTGTGATCCAGAAATAGAGAATTACTATTAAAACACAGTGAGTGGTCTTTCCACTTGAGATATATTTACAGTTTCTGATGAGAAGACTTGGGGGAAAAATACAATTTTTCAGCCCAAGGACCACCAAGTTTGACCTTGTGGCCCATGAACTGGACATTTGTGAGTGACTTTCATGTGTTTTTTTACAGAATCATACAAAAAGTTGTCAGGTGATAGTAGTAATCCTCATTCCCTGAAGGATAGGTGATTTGTGTCAGGTATTTCCACTTTTGTCAAGATCAATGATTGAAAATAGTTCAAGTCATATCTTAGCATTTCGACATCAGTGTGATGAAAGCTTTTCATTTTATGCCTCAAAAACAAACCTTATGACTCCTTGTTGGAAGGAGCTCATTGAGTTTTTTCCAACGAGTGGTCAAAAACTATGCTTTTGAGCAAAAATTTAAAAAATAATAAAAATTTAATGGAAATTCTTTGTGAAAAGTGCTGGCCATTTATGACTGTTATGTTAAAGGGTAAAATTTTGATGCCGCTAGTCAATATGATGGATTGTCTTGGAATATATTGTCCTTGAAGATCCTGTTTCGTGGATCGAGCCCTAGATTAGATAGGTAACATGAACCCTTTGCCTAACACAATCTGGGATGATATCAGTTTTTTTTCACTGAAATGTTGAAATTTTCTTTTTTAGAATGTTGTTAGGAAATTGTCTGGAAGACCATTTTCCTGTAACTATAGAAATCGCCATTCAGATTTATTATTTTTTTCAAATTTTCCCTTCAAAATATAGCTCATGATCCCTTACCTAACAGAGTACTAAATTATTTTTGGTCCTTAAAATTTCTTTGTGCATCTTTGCCTCATTACATTTTATGGGAGAGTGCCAGTAGGCACTCTCCCATAAATTGTAACAAGGCAAATCCTAGCAGATAAAATAATATCACTTCAAAGATAATATGAAGCACATCCACAGAATATGAAGCCTTTACATTGCAGTACAGGCACTTTAAAATAAAGCCCAAGTATGGGTTTCCAGCACTCTACCAGTTAATGGAAAGAGGTCATTGAGCTTGTTCCAGTGCAGGATCAGAGGCTATGTTTTAAAGGCCAAAAATTAAAATTTTCATTCATTGTGAAGAAACATTTATTGCAAGTGTCATCTGAAGATGTGTTTGGTAAAGGGTTCAAACATTGGTTTCTGGTAAAAACAGATTTGATAGAATTCTGGGACTTTCAAATCTGCTTTAAATTTTGAAAATATGTATTGATAATCTATTACATGAGTGAAGCTTTGTTGTTTCCCAAATGAATGTTCCCCTTTCTGTAGTCAACAACAGTCGACTTAAAAAGTCCACAAAAAATTACATTTGATATCATTTTTTGTTAATTGATTCTGAGTAGATTGTTATCCATTATTATTTTTCAATTTTTGTTTTTGTGACAAAAGCTTGTGGCAAAAACAGCTGTTCTAACATAAGGATGTTGAACTGCACTGAGGAAATCACGTATGAAAATTTTGAAATATTTTTTACTAATGTATCTGTTGGATAAAATATGCATTACACAAAAGTTCCATGGATAAATACCTAAATATTTATAGGCTTAACCTATGAAAAAGGATGTCTGTTTTGCTGGTAATAATAGTTCAGTTGAAAAATTGTTATTTCTCTATTTAATTTAGTTTATTTACTTTACAATTTTTACCCCAAAATGGTTCGGGGATTTTTTTAATTTCAAATTTTACTCAATTCGCTTTTTATTCCCAGCTTGGAGTGAAAATAAGTTGTAGATTAACACCAGTAGACCTTTCTTAACCCTTTGAAACTGAGAGGCCATTTTTTTGGCCTATGATTATGATACATCATAATTTTATTAAGTAGGATGGCTGCAAAGTGAATGTGCGGGGTCGACTAATCAATATTTTCAACGTGCAGCCAAAGGCTGCACATTGAAAATATTAATTGTTCTACCCCCAAATAATAAACACGGACTCTTCCAATTGCTGCCATTGAACTAACATGGAAGATACCACCAGTGTTTAAAGGGTTAAAAGGCAATATTTAAAACTGATTAATATTTTTTTTTTCAAATTTGACTCCATTGATTGTTGCATCTGAACTTGGAGTAGACCAATCCAGTGCCAGGAATGATGATATAGTCTCCAATCTGACATTTAAAAGGTTACTATTGACGTATGGACTGTATGAAATTGATGTCTGGGACCCCTCAGTGGTTTGAAATGGCTGTGTCAGCTGGAAATAGAATCAGTCTGCATAAAGTCTGTTCAGTAGTCCTCATGTTTTGAACTTCTTTGAAGCCTTTCTCATTAACTGTAATGAGACAGACTAATATGAAGTAGCTTCGGTGAAGGGTTGAAAATATTTGAATGTAAAGATCTGTGTTCAGTTCTTAATCTACTTTCCTTAAATATTTCATAAAATCAAGTCATGGTTGTTTTACAAGACATCAGTAAGTGGACTGCTCTTTTTTATAGGGATGTTTTTTGTTCTCAAGTGCCAGGTTTGTACCACCAATATGTCAAGAGCATTTTTGACTGTTCTGTTTTGCACTATGTAACATCTTTCTACTTGTGCCCAATGGCTATTGGTCAGTGGATATGGACAGAAACAGGGTATAATGATGAAAATCGCACAGTATCGCATGTGGTCAGAAAATAGTTTTCATTTTTAGCTCAACTTTGGCGAAGCCAAATTTAAGCTTTTGTCTTGGCCCGTCGTCTGTCTGTCTGTCTGTTCGTCTGTCTGTACGTCAACAATTGGATACGGCTCGGGCTAGAGGCCGTATTTATGAACCGATCTTTACGAAACTTCTTGGGTACCTTTGTTATGACCGTGGGACGAGAACGAGTGTTTTTGGGTGCGGTCCAAAATTCAAGATGGCTGCCAGCCGCCATTTTGTACCGACGATGCAGAAATCTGTTTTTTGTACAGAACTTCCATATGAAAGCTCTGATTTGAATAATTTTTTGTATGAATGTTTAGTACCATGGGATACATCACATATAATACAGGTTTTTTTCTCGTGCGTAAATTGTGCAAATTAGACTAATTTTGATGTTTTTTGGGGTTACTTTCAGCACTGTAAGTGCAAATGCCAATACGGCTCGGGCTAGAGGCCGTATTTATGAACCGATCTTTACGAAACTTCTTGGGTACCTTTGGTATCACCGTGGGACGAGAACGAGTGTTTTGGGGTCCGGTCCGAAATTCAAGATGGCCGATGGCAGATATTTTGTACAAAATTAGGTGCAATCAGATTTTTGCACAGAACTTCCATATGAAAGCGCTGATTTGAATAATTTTTTGTGTGAATGTTTAGTACCATGGGATACACCACATATAATACAGGTTTTTTTCTCGTGCAGAAATTATGCAAATTAGATGAACTTTGATTTTTTTCAGTGCGACTTACACACAGTAAGTACACATGTCAATACGGCTCAGACTAGAGTCTGTATTTATGAACTGATCTTCACGAAATGTCTTGGGTACCTTTGTTATCACCTTGGGACGAGAACGAGTGTTTCTGGGTGCGATCTAAAATTCAAGATGGCTGCCAGTGGCCATTTTGTACCGAAATTAGGTCTAATCAGTTTTTTGTACACAACTTCTATACAGCTCAGACTAGAGGCCATATTTATGAACCAATCTTTACGAAACTTCTTGGGTACCTTTGTTATCACCGTGGGATGAGAGCGAGTGTTTTTGGGTGTGGTCTGAAATTCAAGATGGCCACCAGCAGCCATTTTGTACCAAAATTAGTGCAATCAGTCTTTTGTACAGAACTTCTGTATGAAAGTTCTGATTTGAATAAATTTTTGTATGAATGTTTAGTAACATGGAATACATCACATATTGTAAGGGTTTTTTTTTTCGTGCAGAAATTATGCAAATTGGATGAACTTTGATTTATTCAGTGCTACTTACACAATGTAAGCACACATGTCAATACAGCTCAGGGTAGAGGCTGTATTTATGAACCGATCTTCACAAAACTTCTTTGGTACCTTTGTTATCACCTTGGGATGAGAATGAGTGTTTCTGGGTACGGTCCAAAATTCAAGATGGCTGCCAGTGGCCATTTTGTACCGAAATTAGGTCCAATCAGTTTTTTGTCACAAGATCTATACAGCTCATATTTATGAACTGTTCTTCACAAAACTTCTTGGGAACTTTTGTTTTCACCTTGGGACAGGAACGAGTGTGTTTTGGGGTACCTTTGTTATCAGTGTGCTATGAGAACAAATATTTTGGGGTTCAGTCAGACCCACTCTGGGACTCAAAGTTTTTTTTCTAGTTTAGCATCTGACTGTCACCCACCTTTACAATACTTTACCTATACATTTGTTACAGGCTACGGTCAATATTTATGTACAGACCGTTACAATACTTTATATATACCTTTGTTATCAGGTCATTACCTAGATGTTTGTCATTGCTGTGTCACATACTATACATGTACATGTTTTTGTCTTGACAAGTTGAGCTACAGTGTCATTGACACTTTCATCAAAATGATATTGCATTTTTTCTGGCTTTAAACATGTATTTCATTCTCGTTTTAAACATGCTCCAGCTTTTCTCTTTTTCTGTGCCAATGCTCTGAGGGGTGGCCAGGAATTTAACTGGTTGATTGCAAGAAGTCACTTTCATGGCTTTCAAAAAAGGAGCGTACAGGAGCAAAAGCCAACATTTTCCTTTCATATAAGTTGTAGAAGTTAAAGACAGGAGGTAATGGTCCAACGCTGGCAAGTAGTTACTCAAACTTGTCTCCGTAGAGGATAATGTAAGTTAAGTTGCTGGAAAAAAACCCAGAAATTTCTTTTTGAAAATTATCTTTACTAGAAATATCAGCCCATTATATTTAATGCATTGAAATATTTTGAGCAAACTATTGAAGAATTATTATCGTTGGTCGATATTTGAAGGCTTATTCTCTTTGTTTACTTCAGTTGGTACTGTTTCACATAGGCACACATGTAATTTGAACAGGTGTTTCATTGACTTAATCCCTCTGCCTAATACCTCTTGCAGAAGACATATTTTTCATAAATAAAGAAAAAAATCTGACTCTTTTCTTCTAAAGCTGTGTTGAAACAAGCCCTGTGAGCTCTTTGCTGTGAGGAATCATAAGCTATGCTTTAGAAGAACCTTTTGGAAAAATAACAAAATTTGAATGTTATTTTCATGTATAGCTGTGGGCGCATTTGGGTAGTATGTTTGATAACAGGATTCCTGCTGAGCCTTGGATTCAAGGAACAGCCTTGAAATTGACTAAGTGTCATTCAAGGCCTTTAAATCCTGGACTATGTGTCAGGAGGCCTTGAAAAGCCTTGAATATTCACAAAATAAAAATGCTGACGAAGCACATAATCTTAACTATATAGTTTTATATCCCAGAGTTTGTGAAGGCATAGTCCTAGCTAGGACCATTCGGATCATTATCCCATCCTCCCACTTCAGGGAAGTGGAGGAGTGGGTATTGATCCTAGGTCATTGTTAGGACTATTGAAGGCATGGCCTTAAAAAGCCTTGAATTTGGCTATTGTAGGGCCTTGAAGAATGCTGAAATATGCTGAAATATATCATAAAAGAGCCTTGAATAGCCTTAAATTTTATTTGTCCTTGCATGCACAAACCCTGTTTATGGAAACTGAGTTACAGAATAAGAGGCAGAAAGATAAGTCTTTTAAATTAAAAACAAATTCTTTGTCTCTCGGACACCTCTCTGATCATTGACAATCTCCCTCATCACTTTCTTTTTAATTGGAGGTCCCTTTGATGATACTGTTTTCCGTGTGTAAGACCAATACTTTAACCAGCTCTTGTTTTGTTTGACAGAGTGCACCGAGCTCGGTCAGAGAGATATATTTGGTCAAATGTGCAACTGCTTTATGGGAAATTTTCACCATTGAAAACATTGGTTGTTTCACATAATAGTGTAAGGAATACCATTTCTAATTCCAACTATTCAGGACTGTTTTGTGGATTAACAAAGAAAAGTAAAAAAATAGTCTCCCTCCCTCGTCATAAAATTCGAGAAAAATATTTCCTGAGAATTAAAAACTTTGTTGTACAGGCTGAAAATAATTTTTTTTCAGTTGATTTTTTTATGATTGGTATCCAAGATGGATGTGGCTAAATATTTTCATTTTCAAGGCTCCATGAAATGTGATTAAAATAGTTTAAAGTAATTGTGTAATATTCTTCACATAACTGGATACTGACTAATAGTTGCAGAATAAAAGTTCAGTATTTAATAAATAATTTTATATTTTAATTGAAGAAATAAAAGTCATGCTTAATTGATCTACAACTCATTTTCACTCCTAATTTTTATTGAAAAATAAAGAATTTTTTTTTCATTTAGATGTTTACTTTTCCATTTTTAAATTTATTGTCGATATAAATATTGTGGTATTATTTAGTTATATATTTCAGTTTTACAATATTTTCTGTTTCATGGCTTACTTGCTGGTGCCTTGCTGTTTATTATGCATGTTTAATGATGCCATTTCAGGATGTGGTAAGCTATGCTATATTGTTTTAGTTATTAACTATCCAATAGTAACTCAGTAAATTTACCAACCCTGACAGGTGTGTTACACTTTTAAAATCAACACTGATAGACATTTTATTTCCCGAAATCTATGTGTGAATTCCATTACAATTTAAACTGCCCTGCAATGCACTCTTTTTAGTGAACTAGTATTGAACTCCTTCAGCACTAAAGCCAGCTCATTGATTACTGTACTGGACTCAGTGGTTCTCTCCTGTAATGGAGGCTTCATAAGGAGTGTGGTGGCTCAGTGGTTAGAGTATTGGACTTTAAACTGAAAGGTCAGTGGTTTGATCCTGACCAGCGGTAACTGTCCTTTAGTAAGACTTTTAATCCTGATTACCAACTTGGTGGCACGGTGGAACTAAGTACTAAGGCATACTGCACATCAATGGTGCACTTACCTTAAACCGCTGTTGACTCTGCTTGTGTAGAGTTAGTATATTGGAGAGTCTGGCAGTTGCTTGCCTCTGCTCAGTGGTTCTTTCCAGGTACTCTGGTTTCCTCCACCCATAAAACTGTCTGACACAATGAGACCCTGTCTGTTGAAATGGTCATTAAATTCAGTAAACAAACTGAGATGGCAAACTCTGGCTTCATACACCTGTAAAACTGTCGAACATAGAATGACTGGCTGTTGAAAATGTTGTTCAACGCCAGTAAATAAAAAAACAAACTGAGATAGGTCAAAAATTTTATGATATTAAATTTAGTGCATTGAATATGTAAAGTACACCTATTAATATTTACAACCTGCAGCCATGAGGCTGCAGGTTATAAATACTAAAGGATCTACCTGTATGTTAAAATATGGACCCTTCCAGTGTCTCCTTGAAGTAAAATGGAATGTACCATTTTATATCAGTGGTGAAATGGTTTAACATGCAAAACGTTATTTAGAAATCCTGTTTTAATTTTATTATGTTTACAAGGATTGGCAAGAAAGGTATACAGCTTGTATTAATGCCTCTTCTTGACCCAGCGGCATGGGTATGTGGGATGACAACCATAGCAGCATCTTTGTGGCCCATCTCTTCTCGAATTGAATGAAGGTCTCTTTAGCCTGTATGCAGTGTGTCTCTCTCCTCACAGAGTTCGCCATTTTATGTCCCCATCCAATAGGTCGGTATTTTCGAACATCCCCAATCCCACCAGTGGTGTTGCCAGAGAGTGATCCACCATTTTGAGAGCCCAATACACTCAACCACCTCTCTCCTGGGAATCTGTGCAATGGAGAGGACGAAGTCTATTATGGTTCCATCATCAAAACTAATTTTCTTTTGTCCACATTCACATTTCACATTCGTTTACTTGAAGTCCATCATTAGCTGTCCGTCTGTTGTTGGTAAGTTGTTTTGATAGCTGTTCACTTTGAATTTTTTCATTTTGATTTGACTCAAAAATTAAATTGAAGGCAAATTTGTGTTTTGTTTTTTTTTTAAATTATGTTAAACAAAATATCATTTTGACATCGAAATTCAATTCAATCAATCTTCATCCTCTCAAATTATCAAACTACTTGTCTGAAAAAAGTATTTTCCATGTAAATTTTTTTTTTTTGAGTAAAGAACATTACTACATTATTGTCTGACTGTGTAGTAAAATGCTTGTCGAAATGTGGTCACATGTTTCGTGTCATATATGTGGTGTAATATTGTGGCGTCCTATGTGTTATCTGTGTTTTTTGCATGTTTGTTGTGTTCCCGTTTGCAGGTCCAAAGCTTCAGTTTAGCTTCTTTAATTGTTGTCATACTAATTTATCAGGTGAAGAAATTCTTATACATTTATTCTTATCATGAGGAAAAACTCTTGAAGTGATGCAGTGCTATTCTTCACTGGGTGGGGAGTAGTCTTGGGACTTGTTAAATAGGGTCCTGGTAGTTATTGCCTGATTGTACCACCTGTGATAAAAAAACAACAGAAATATAATTGACAGGCTCAATTAATACTTACTATATTGCAATAAATATAGCTTGAATGTGAAAAGTGCCATCACTGGGAGTGGCATCAAACTGTAACAAGCAGATGAATAGGTAAATTTTGAGTTCCTTTTGTGTGATCGAAAATTATTCAGCTGATTGTGCATTTAAAAAAAAAAATGAAGAATACTACAGGGTTACCTTCCATACACATTTCTTTTGACAGTACAATCGCATTGCACATTTTTTTCTTTTTGATATCCAAAATTTATATCGGCTACCCCATTAAAGCTCTCTTAATTAGTTATCAATTGAATAACTCTGTTAATTGCATATAATTCCAAACACTAAACATTTACTGTCTTCCAGTACAAATTTGACCTGTTAATTTTATGATGGCTCTAGAGTAAATCCTGTTAACCCTTAACCTTCTGCACACTTGTCGAAATATCAAAAGCGCAAACTAATAATTTTTCCCACAATGCAACTGGGAATTTAACCAATTCAATCTTCTTTGAAAGAGTCCATTAATCTCTTCAAAGAAGACTAAATTGGTTAAATTCCAATTTGCATTATGGGAAAAACTTGCTGCTTGAAATTTTGTTATTTTAACATCAGTGTGCAGAGGGTTAAGGGCTTAATTCTGACTGATCACTTTTACTGCAACAGAATAGGTGCTCCAAATGCAGTAACAGGGTTAACTCTCAAATTACATTCTAAGAACCTTGGAAGTTGTTTTTAGGCAAGTCTTGGCTGCCTATATAGGCAGCCAAGACTTGCCTAAAAACAAGTTCAAAACCACAGGATGTGTAGACTGTCAAAGTGTAGCAAAAATATATAAAAATCTCCAGGTCCTTAAGGGTTAAATGAATAAAAAAATACTGTGGTCTGTTGAAAAATTACCGTTGATGTCTACTGAATTCCCCATGTTGATACATCGATTTGACCTAAGGCCACCCAAAGTAAGAATTTAATCTATTACAACCTGTTTGACAGATCTATGAAGACAAGATAAAATTGTTTGTCACTAAATAGAGCAACATAACCAAATTCCTGTTAATCTAATACTCCTTTTAATTGGATATTTTTCACTGATTAGTTTTGTAATCAAGTTCTGTTACTGTTATAATAGGACCTGATAACTACTGCCTGGACAACTTGTGAATCTCAAGTTTCGGGTCAAATTGAATCACAAAATGAATGAGACACATTTCAAATCAAATCCAATCTCAAATTGAATCTGCCTGCTCTTCAAGGTGTAGATATATCTCCTTTTTACAACCATAAGATTTGTCATTCTCCACTCAAGTACTAATAATAACTCATCTGGAGCACAGTGGCTCAGTGGTAGACTGTGGGACTTCTATGCTACAGGTCCCAAGCTCGATCCCAGTCCGGGACAACCCACGTTGTGTCCTTGGGCAAGGCACTTTATCCTAGTTGCCTACATGGGGGCACGATGACTCCGTGTACTAAGGCGTACTGCAAGTCGATGGTGCATATGTCTTCAATCGCTGTAACCCTGCTTGAGCAGAGCTTGAACAGAATTAGAATGTTGAGGAGCTGACAGATGCTCGTCGATGCGCGGTGGTTCTCTCTGGGTACTCTAGCTTCCTCCACCTGTAATACTGTCACGGGTCACGATTAGCCATTGTGCAAGTATGTGACCTTAAACACCAATAAATGAATAAATAAATAAATAATTCGTCTGTTTGGGCAAAAATACAGAATATTCTAAAATGGAATCAAAGAAGTTTTGGAAGTGGAATCTCGTTGAAATCTTTCTCTCATCAGGTCTCATTCACAGGAGATCTGATCATAGAAGAGTTCAAGAGGAGGCACTTCCAAGGATTTTAACAATTTTAACCGTAATTAGAAAATTTCAGAATCATCTCAACTGCAATTGAATAGAATCTTACCTATGGGACATTTTCAAATCAAATCAAATTTTGAAGCTTTGTCCTAGATGCAGAGTCTGCAGCAAAAGTCTAAGCGATTGGTTAAATTTTATTTTCATTCTTTTGCAGTCATGATATAGCCATAGATGCTGATTGTAACCTTAAACACCAATAAACAAACAAACCTCTCTGTTCAATAGTGTTTTAATAGTGTATGATAGAACTGAAACATTTCAAACTTCAACTCTATACTTAGTATATATTTGTCACTGGAATTTTCTTAACAGACAAACCAGTCCTTTAGATTTGTCTAATCCAAGGACCACAGTCTTGTCAAGTCTTGTGCTGTTCATATCCTTTGATGATCATTTTTGTAACATTGAGTGTTTGGAATGCCATTTTTAGCTCAATTTAACAACGTAAAGTATGAGCTATTGGAATGGAAATGAGTCCGTACGTATGTCTGTATATGCATACATCTGTCCATCCACAATTCCTTTAACACACCCTACAGGCTGCAGCTCTCCCCCATCAGTTCCAAATTTGTATATGGCTTTGGGGCAATGTCTAGATGGAAGCTATCAATTTCTTTTTAATTTTATTGAAAAACATGACCGCCAGCAGCATTCTTAGATTTGGCATATTTATTGTCAACAATTCCATTAGCACATTCTCTCACCTCATCTTTTTTAAATTTCATATCTAGCTTTGGTGTGATGTCTAGATGGGAGATATCAAATTTTTCTGAATTTCGTTGAAAAACATTGCCTTCAGTTGCCATCTTGGATTTGGCATATAAATTGTCAGCAATTCCATTAGGAGACCCGATCTTTTTCAAATTTCACATGTAGCTTTGGTGTGATGTCTTTACTGTAGAAACTTGAGTGAATGACTTGGCATTACTGGATCTTTCTATTTAGTTCAGTCCCTTCTTGGACAAGTTGAGCTGCAGTGTCATTGACACTTTCATTTGGTCTTGTCAGGGATTTGTTGTTGCCTCAGCTTCTCTATTCAATAATTGGGCTCTAAATCCAACTTTGATCACATTTTACTGCAACAGAACAGGTGCCACAACATGCTGTCTCTAGGGTTCACTCAAAGTTACATTATAAGTACCTTGGTAGCTGTTTCCAGGCAAGTCTTGGCTGCCAATATAGGCAGCCAAGACTTGCCTAGAAACAAGTGCAAAGTGACCTATAAGATGTAGCCATTAATGTGTAGCAAAAAAGTTAATTAATCTCCAGTCCTTTAGGAGTTAAATCAGTTCTTATGAAATTGGACAAAACAAAAAGGATTTAAAAAAAGCCAAAAAAACAAACAATCTGTTATGCCTTCTAATTTGGAAACATTTGGGAGCATTTCTCACCATTCTAGATTTTGTGGAATTGAAAGACCTGAACCAAGATTCTTTTGAATTGTATGAATTGGAAGGATTCATCTATAAATGTTTTCAAACAGTGTGTTAGAAATTTAGGTGGTTTACCTACGTTTTAGTTTTTAAGGTATTTGGTTGTGAAGGGTTCTTTGTGTCTTTAAGTTTTACAAACAGAAGTTAAGGATGGAAAATCTATAGGAAGGGATAATAAAGTAAGGAAAGATAATGGTGAATTAGATATTGATGGTAATTTTGAAATTTTCTTTGGAAAATGGTTGTCTGAAATTGTATTTGACAGGTTTCCCCAGCTTTCTCAAACTTCTGGAAAGTATGGAAAAGAATTTTTTATCTGAGATTAAATTTACTAATAGCGTTTCTGATCATTCAAGAACATGAACATTCAGAAAATTCTTGAAACTGTTTATAATGCATGCTTTATAGACTGTAGTTTTCAGTTTTCTGTTGTTTGTTGTTTTAGTTTTTAATTTTGTAGATTTATTAAATGATTCTGGTTTTTATTTTGTAGATTTTGTAGAACTATTTTTAGTATTGTAACTGATTGTTTGCAAATCTCACAATTTATTTATTCTAAGCGACAACTCCACTTTACTTAGCTATTTTCCTCTCTTATTTTTAGATGTGGCCAACTTCACTTCGCTCTTTAGCCACTTAGTTTTCACATATCATAAAATTCACTTCCCCTCCCTGTCCAACTCATTTTCGAATATCATGGTAAGATACTTCATGGAATTTCTGTAAACCCTTTTTTCTCCAGTCGTAGCTTAACACTTTACCTAACTTAATGGCCATATCCGGTCAATGCTACACATAAAAAACACCATTCAAATTTTACTTTTTTAGTCGAGTTGTGACGAAGTCAAACTTGACTTATAGTTTGATGAATGGCGGGCGGGCGGGCGGGCGGATGGGTGGGTGGGCGTTCGGGCGGGCAGGCAGGCGTAAACAATTGGTTTCAGGATGATAACTTGATAATGGTTAAACCCACATTCATGAAACTTCATAGGTAGGTTGTCCTCAGTGAGAGGAAGAACCCTAATTATTTTGGACTCACTAGGTCAATGGTGAAGGTCACAGTGACCTTGAACATACAAAATCATAAACAGTTGGTTTCTGGATGATAACTTGACTATGGTTGAACCCACATTCATGAACCTTCATTTGTAGGTTGGCCTTCGTGAGAGGAAGAACCCTATTTATTTTGGACTCACTAGGTCAAAGGTCAAGGTCACAGTGACTCTGAACATAGTAAATCAAAACACTTGGTTTCCGGATGATAACTTGATAAAGGTTTGACCCATGTTCATGAAACTTCATAGGTAGGTTGGCATCAGTGAGAGGAAGAACCCTGTTTATTTTGGACTTGCTAGGTGAAAGGTCAAGGTCACAGTGGCCTTCAGCATAGTAAATCTGTAAACAATTGGTTTCCAGACGATAACTTGATAATGGTTTGACCCACATTCATGAAACTTCATAGGTAGGTTGGCATCAGTGAGAGGAAGAGCCCTATATATTTTGGACTTGCTAGGTCAAAGGTCAAGGTCACAGTGACCTTGAACATAATAAATTGTAAACAATTGGTTTCCGGATGATAACTTGATAATGGTTCCACCCACGTTCATGAAACTTCATATGTAGGGTGGCCTTCTTGAGAGGAAGAACCCTATTTATTTTGGACTTGCTAAGTGAAAGGTCAAGATCACAGTGACCTTCAACATAGTAAATCGTAAACAATTGGTTTCCAGATGATAACTTGATAATGATTTGACTCACATTCATGAAACTTCATATATAGGTTGGCCTAGGTGAGTGGAAGACCCCTATTTATTTTAGACTCGCTAGGTCAAAGGTCAAGGTCACATTGACCTTGAACATAATAAATTGTAAACAATTGGTTTCCGGATGATAACTTGATAATGGTTCCACCCACGTTCATGAAACTTCATAGGTAGGTTGGCATTGGTGCAAGAAAGAGCCCTATTTATTTTGGAATCACTAGGTCAAAGGTCAAGGTCACAGTGACCCTTCACATAGTAAATTGTAAAGAACTGGTTTCCGGCCGATAAGTTGATAATGATTAAAACCCACTTTTGTGCTGTCACAACTCGACATTGGATCGGTGATCCTATCGGCATTTTTTCATTTTTACTTCTAGCATAGCTTTTGATTTCTTCTTGAAACAAGCTCATTGAGCTTATTCTAAGGAGGTGTCATGAGCTATATCAGGGGCACAGTCTTGAATTTGACTATGAGCCATTTAAGGCCTTGAAATCTTGGAAAATGGTTCATGAGGCCTCGTAAAGCCTTGAATATTCATGAAATAAAAATGCTGACAAAGCACATTATCATAACTATACAGTTTTATATGCCATAGGACCCTCTGGTTGTTACCCCATCCTCCCACTTTCCTTATAGGGAAGTGGGAGAAGAGGATAATGGCCACAAGGGGCTAGGACTAGTGTAGTGGGATCCTTGAATTTGGTTTTTGTAGGGCCTTGAAAAATATTGAGAAACAGCCTCAGATAACCTTGAATTTTGTCAGTCCTTGCAGTAGGAATCCTAATATAAATTATTGAAAAAATATTAAGAATATATTAGAAACTTTTTAGGAAATGGTTGTGTTAGGTAAAGGGTTAAGATGTCTCACGAGAACTTGGCTGAATAATTTGATTAGATGAGATGCATCTAAAGCTTGTTAGTGCTTGCTCGATCTGAGCAACTGACCATCTGATTTTGTTTCCCCGTCTCTAACTTGAGACCACTCTTGCCAAAAATCGTGAAACTTCACATGTACACTGCCTAAGGGAAAGGGGTGAATCCTATCAATTTGGGGTTCAAAGGGTCAAGGTCACAGGATTGTCAGATCCCAAAACAGTTTCACTGCTTAGAGGACAGGAATGAACCCTGGCATCTTGGGGGGGGGGGGGAATTCAAAGGCCAAGGTCACAAAAATTGTTTCCAGGCACAAACTCAAGAATGCTTTGGCCTAGGATCATTTGATGTGGTCAGCAAGTTCCTTTTTCTGGTAAAAGTGGACCATGTCACCAATGCTTTGGTGGGAGTCCTTTAAGGTGGGAAATTCAGATTGAAACATTTGGCTGTTCTTGATCTTGTGTGACAGTCACATGATATAGACATTGATGCTGAAAATGTCCTTAACTACCAATAAGTACATAAGTCTAATTATGCATCCTTGTTTGAAAAGTGATTTTTTCACCTGGATATTCTTAGTAAGAACACAATGTGCCCAGCCTAAATGAATACTTGTTAAAAGAAAAGTTGTGTTGATTGTCTGCAATTTTCAACAACAAACCATTTATCATTCACCCAAAACTAATGCATTAATTGTATATTGGTTAGTAGGACATGGTTTCTTCTTTACTGTATGCCAGCTCTGTTCTTCTGGTATAATTAAAAACATTAACCAATGTCTCAGGTGCAAGTCCTCTGAAGTGGGCAACACAAATAAAAAGAAGTTGTTAAACTCTATATTTGTGTTGGGGACCACATTATAGCCACAAATGCTGATAATAGCCAATTAATGTGTTCCTCTGTATCTGCTGTATTTTGAAAACAAGGGAGTGAATTTGCAAGTCGAGTGGTTAGTGCATTGGGCTTTAAACCAAAAGGTTGATTGGTTGTTCCTGATGAGCAGTAACATCATTGTGTCCTTGGACAAGACACTTAACCCTGTTCACACTGATGTCAAAATACAAAAATTTCAAGATCCACAATTTTCCCATGATGCAACCAGGAATTTAACCAATTCAGTCTTGTTTGACAGAGCTCAGTGAGCTCTGTCAAACGAGATTAAATTGGTTAACATTCTGGTTCCATTATTGGAAAAATTTTCAGATTGAAATTTTTATATTTTTATATTTTTGACATCAGTGTGCAAAGGGTTAATCCCAGTTGCCCAGGTTGGGAAATGATGGTGCCGTGCACTAAGGCATACTGCATGTCAGTGGTGTACTTGCCTTCAGCCACTGCTAATTTTCTGCAGAGTGAGTAAGTTGGACAGTCTGACCATTGGTGGTTCTCACCAGTTACTCTTGCTTTCTCCACTTTTAAAATTGTCCACTATGATGTGACCCATGGCTGTTGAAGTGCCATTAAACCCCAAATAAACAAACAAACAAAATTTAAAAAAAAACATTAGATTTTCATTGACGCTGAAATTTTTTCCAGTACCTTCAGGGCTGTTATGGTAGATTAGTTCTGTTGTAATTTTTTTTGTCATGCAAATGTTACTATTTTCTTTTCATTCCTGTTTGGTTTGTTGCAGTAGACATTTTCTTTATAAGATCTGTAGAGTAGATATTTATGCCCTTGGCTTCTAGATTAGTTACATGTTCTTTGTTGTTTTGTAATGTCTCAGTGTCAGCAGGCTGTCATTTTATCAAGTCAGTGTTTAGTAAAGCCAAGTAAAGAAATTTTTTTTTTAGATTTTCATTCCCCTTTTGCTGACAGGTATAACATTTTTAGATATTTTAGGTACACTTGTAGATGTACAGTAAGTAGTTCATTCTCTTGTGTGTTTTCTCTTTCGATTGATACAAAATCTTATTTAGTGATCTGGACAGACAATATTTTACTTTTTTTTAACTTCTAGGATATTCACCATTGTTCATCTTTATTGTTATGTATAAATTGGGTAATCATATGTGACAATGGAGTTATTATTAAAAGGGCTTCTTTGATTTCTATCCATTCCTGGATTTGTAGAAAACTGTTTAACATGAGAAATTCTTAAGCCCTCTGCACGCTCAAGTCCAAATACCTTAATTTCAAGTAGAAATTCATTAAATTTATTCCATGATGTAACTAGAAATTTAACCTATTCAATCTTGTTTGACAGAACACAGTTCCAATGGTTGGAATCTTTTGATATTCGGTATACAGCATCCATAGGGGGGTCAGATACAAGTTTGGTAAAATAAAGCCCATTGGTTCATATTTGGGCTCGATACAGGAGCCCAGACTTTTAACTAAGGGCAATATGGGGAATATTCTTTAAAAACCTTCTTCTTCAGAACCATCAGTCAGAGTCTTTTAATGTTTGGTATACATCATTGTTATGAGGGTCAGATTCAAGATTGTTCAAACCAAGTCCCTAGGTTAATATTTGGGCTTCCTATGGAAGCCCAAATTTTAACTTGGTTCAATATGGGGGATAAATTTTTAAAAATCTTCTTCTTCAGATCCACCAGTCAGAATGCTTTCATATTTGGTATACAACATCTCTAGGGGGGTCAGATTCAAGTCTGTTCAAATCGGGTCCCCAGGTTAATATTTGGACTTCAAATGGAAGCCCAAATTTTAACTTTTTTCAATATGGGGGATAATTTTTAAAAATCTTCTTCAGATCCACCAGTCAGAATGCTTTCATATTTGGTATACAACATCCCTAGGGGGGGGGGGGGGGTCAAATCGGGTCCCTAAGTACATATTTGGGCTTGCTGTGGTAGCCCAAATTTTAACATAGTGCAATATGAGGAAATTTCTTTAAAAATCTTCTTCAGATCCACCAGTCGGAATGCATTCATATTTGGTATACAACATCTCTAGGGAGGTCAGATGCAACTTTGTTCAAATCGAGACCCGGCATTAATATTTGAGCTCCCTATGGGAGCCAGAATTGGCCATGTAGCTGAAGAATTAGAAATTTTGTATTCGGTACCTTCTAGAGGTGTGTAACTAAGATTAATCCACATAGGCTGTATCAAGGGGAGCTCCACATTTTACATTATGATCAACTGAAGAAAAGGCATGATGCTTGGACTATTTTTGTCACTCCTGAGGGGCTCAAGGATTGACAATGTATCCTAAGAAGATGGATTTCTTAATGTAGACTCATTCTTGGACTCTGTTTATATTGTGTTCTGTTCAAGGTGAGCGCTTCAGGCCCTGTGGGGCCTCTTGTTTTTTATTTCCGTTTATGAAATGCAGTTTTGTGATATTCTGTTGGGAAAAACTGAGACAGATCTTCCCATCAGTATAGCATGTAATAGCATTACATCAGTAAAGGCAGAGATATACTAAGCTCTCATCATTGTTTTAACATAACAGCAAAACCGAAAAAAGTTTTAAATGTTTAGCTTCCTTGATCTATTTTCCAGAAAAATTTAAACATTCTTTTTTTCGATTACATTTGATCTCACATTGTAAATAAGTTTGTTTCAAGATGACAATTTCAATCTATTTTTCTAAGCAATATTCCCTCCTGCAAGTCCATGTTACATTCAGCAATTTTCTATTCTTCATGTAGTTCAAAAAGCAAATTAGTCATTCGTTTTGAATTCTTAAAGAAAGATGACATCTGAATCTGTTAAAATGCTAGTATATGATACATAGTTGGAATGGGCTGTCTTAGAGCCTGTTTCAGCTGTGAGCCACTTAACAGAACTTATTAACTCGAGGAAGAAGTCTCAAAGAATGATTAGAAATTTTCTCAGCCACTCATGTTGATCCTTGCACTGAAGCATCTTAATGCATTCATATTAATACACTTTTTTTTACAGAAAACTGACCAAAGTGGAAAAAAAGAAATCACAGTGTTGGATACAAAACGATCCAATGGCATAAATATTGGGTTAACAGTATTACCTCCACCACGAACTATCAAGGCAGCAATATTAAAAATGGATAGCTCTATCATGAATAAAGAAGGAATAGAGGTATGTTACTTAGTTCAATTTGTCCTCAACTTTTTTCTGCTCAGTAATTGGTGCCTACATAGTGACTGTTGATAAGTATATTATTTTCAATGTCAGGATGCAGTGAAAGGTTGGTTTAAAAGTTTTAACTTAACCCATTCACAGTGTGGTCAAAATTTCAAGAAGCAAATTTTTTCCCATAATGCAACTAGTAGTTTAACCTACTCAATCTTGTTTGATAGAGCTCATCAAGCTCTGTCAAACAAAATTGAATTGGTTAAATTTCTAGTGGCATCATGGAAAAAAATCAGCTGCTTCAGATTTTGATATCAGTGTGCAGAGGGTTAATTTCACCAGAGTCATTTGCTTTTTATCTCGGATAGATGTCATGGTTTGTACGCAAATCTTGGGGAAAACTCTGGAAAACTGGCAAAATCTTAAATAAAATGGTTGCTCCAATTTCACAGTGTGGAGAGATAAAGAAAAATATAATTTTTATTGTCAAGTCCCAAATTTCAATTTTCGAAACGATGACTTTTTTAACCAATTTTGAAATTCTGTTTTATTAGAAGAAATTTAACTCCTCCCCCCCCCCTCTCCCCCCATATTTCTTTTACTACCATAGACAAGTATTTATTTCATGTGAAGCTTCCGTTGAAGTTTGAGCTCTGTCAAACAAGATTGAATTAGTTAAATTCCTAGTTGAATTGTGGGGAAAATTTGTTGCTTGAAATTCTGACAGTGGTATACGTAGACGGTTAATTTTTGTTCAAAATGAAAATTACCTGCCATGGTAAAAAATATTAGTAGTGAATGATTTCATAAGTGAGATGTGTTTTACTATACCTTTGTGATATATTGAAAAATTTCAGAAGTCTGCTAAGTTATTCTTGAATTTCTCACAATCAAATCATGGCTGCTGCATAACTACATGACTTGATGAAAAATTATTGTCAACAACAGCAGTAACAAACCTCTACCAGGTAACAGTGTATTATGGTTGCAGGCTGGGGAGCATGGTGACTCAGTGGGTAGAGCATTGAACTTCAAAACTGAAAGCTCTATGGTTTGCTCCTGACCAGTAGTAACTGTGTTGTGTCCCAGGGCATGGCATTAGTCTTGATTGCCCATATATCAGTACGGTGGCATTGTGTACCAAGGCATTTTGCATATTGATGGTGCACTTGCCTTCAACCAATGCTAACTCTGCTTGTGCAGAGTTAGTATCTTGGGGAGTCTGATAGTTGCTTGCCACAGCTCATTGGTTCTCTCCAGATACTCCCTCTTCCGCCATACTCCGTCTGACATAAGCATAAGATGAACCCGTCTGTTGAAACTGTCATTAAACCCCAATACATAAATAAATATATTGAGGCTGTTAGAGAGTGAAGAAGCAGCAGAGCGCTAGGGTGTAAGGGATATGTGCCTCCAGCTGATATTCAGTAAGTTGAACATTCTTTACAGTTTCTGCTGTTTCATGATTGGCTTCTTTGGAACACCTGCTTTCTCCATTCATCATCCTGATGAACATGATATAACACTTGATGCTGGGAGTGCTGAAGACTCCAGTGAAGTATGCAAGTAGATGTGTACTGGTTATTTTCAAAAAGATGCATCATTGTTTGAGCAATTTTATCTCAATGACCATGTCACTCAGCTTATTTGGAAGCTTAATCTTCACTTTTACTGGTAAAATTCTGTTTTTTGATAATTCACTAGAGGGCTCTCATATATCTTTACAGCAGTGTGTTTAGAGAACAGCATTTTGTCAGTTCAGTGACACTTCAATGATAGAAACTCTAAAACTGATCAACAGTTTTCTGGAATTATTATATCAGCTTTCCTGCTAAAGCAGTTGATGATTTTCACTTTCAAATAAATTGTTTTATTTTACTTTTCTTCAGAAATTGCTATCCACCATGATTCCAACAGAGGAAGAAAAGTCTAAAATTCTCGAGGCTCAGATGGCCAATCCTGATATTCCACTTGGAACTGCTGAGCAGTTTCTACTTACCTTGTCCTCAATTAGCGAGCTGCAGGCACGGCTCGGATTGTGGCTGTTTAAGTTGGATTATGAAAATATAGAAAGGGTAAGTTTTTTTATGGTAATAACTTTGATATATTGTTTTCAGAATATTGACATTCTTAAAAGTCAGCAATAATTTCTTACAAATTGTTTTGCTCAACTCATATTTCCTCTCTTAACTGGTAGAGTACTGGAGGTCCATAGCAGGGCTCCATTCTGAAGCGTACATCACAACTTAAAGGCTTTATATTCTGTGGATGTGCTTCATGTTATCCTTCAAGTGAATTATTATACCTTCACTCTCGAAGAGAATGGGGTGAATACTGGATTACATGCATGCTTCCATCCGTGCATCCATCCATTTGTCCGTGTGTCCATATGTGCATTTGTCCATCTGCAGCAATATCTTACCAGTGAGTGGATGGTAGGGCTGTCACGATTTTTTAATTTAGGAATCGATTAATCGTCGCAAATAATCGATGATAATCGATTGATCATACCTAGATGACCCCCTCTTCTTCTCTTTGAAGTCGATAAAAATGAAGTTCAAGTCAGCTGACCTACCTCAAATAAACAACGAAGACGATCCTCTTTTAGTTACATTCAAAGCTTTGATGTTCTGAACTTTTGAACCATCAGTATAATAATCAAGACAGGTCGGCAGTTGCGAACTTCGCAACTGCCGGCCGGTCTTGATTATTACACTGACGGTTCAAAAGTTCAGAACATCAAAGCTTTGATGAATGTACCGAAAGACAAATGTTTCCCACAGCTTCTTGGGGTTTAACATCGATGTTCTTAACTCTTCACCTTTAGAAACAATATTTTTATCATCAAATTTTCTTTTAGTTATTAAATGTCTAAAACGGGATACAATTTACCGATTATTCGACAACAAAAAATACTAATCGATTTCGCCGTGACCGATCAACAATCGATTAATCGATTACTCGTGACAGCCCTAGTGGATGGATTGAATTGAAATTTGGTATGAATGTCCCTTATGACAAGCCACTCTGGCACATGTTATAAATAGTTGCTCACATTTTTTCAACAGAGTTATGGTCCTTGCTTTGTTTTTAATTCTTTTATGCTTCATATGCCCAGCACTGCAGTGGGGGATATGAATTTGCATTCAGCAAAAGCTCTTGTTTCATGTGTTGCGATTTGCCATGCAACAATTTACTTGAGAGTGCATGAAGGCACTCCCCCATAAATTATTACAAGGCAAAGACATGTGACCAAAAATAATCTAGCACTCTACCAGTTAATTTGCTGTGAATTTTCTTGAATCCCTAATACATTCACGTCATGGCAACCAAAGATTAGCTTTAACATGATTTTATGAAACTTTCAAGAAATATTGATGAAGAGTTAGCAAAATCATTGATACAGCTTGTAAAAATTAAAAACTCTCAGAATTTCTGAAACATAATTATTCCCTGCCATGCAGTGGGAGGGGGTAAGAGGAATGGGTTCTGTCGGCTCTTCCATTCATCCTGTCACTTGTGCTCCTTCCATCAATCCTTCCGAAACACATCCATCTTTCCCCATTTCTTGTCATCACATTTTTAAGGAAACCATTCAAAATAGTTTTGTCAATTTAATATAGAGCTTTTTGGTTATAAAATGAATGGGATTATGGGCCTGCAGTGTTCAAGTATTTATTTAAGTGTTATTGTCCTCATTTGACTTGCAATTTCGTGTCATCACTTTACCATTTCTTGTCATAACATTTCAAAGAAAACGATTCAAGATTATTCATCAGATAGTTGCATCTAAGCACTTAATTCTACAAACTGCACCTCAGAAGAAATCAGCGACAGTACTTGTCTTTTTCAAATTTCTCGGATGCCATAGAATTAAGAAAGGACGCTGGTTTTGTTTACATTGGCATGGCGGGTGTTCGAACCCACGTCGAGAGAGTTTCCTTCGGCACCAACCGCCTAGCAAAACTATACTGAACCACGCACACCACTCGGCCACCGACAGATCCCAAAATCAGTGGGGTTTTAGAGTTTCTTGATTTTGTGGGATCTGTCGGTGGCCGAGTGGTGTCAGTATAGTTTCGCTAGGCAGTTGGTGCCGAAGGAAACTCGGCGTGGGTTCGAACCCCCGCCATGCCAAGGTATTCAAGATTATTTTTCCAAATTTAATATATACCTTTTTGGTGATAATATCATGAACGGGATTGCAAACAGTGTCCAAGTATTTCTTGCCCTTATCAGACTTTGGTGGCAGTGGCTCGGCCATCCTATGGCATTGGAACGTGTTAATATTTTAATTATTTCCAGTGTTTCTTTTACCTTTCAGGAAGTGGCTGAGCCATTGATGGATTTGAAGAAAGGAATTCATAATTTACGAAGAAATAAAACTTTTAAATATATTTTGTCTGCAATATTAGCTATAGGAAATTTTTTGAATGGTGTTCAAGTGAGTTAATTATTTTCAGGCACTTTCATGCCCCTACTTTGAATCTATAGCATCTATCAGAAAGTGAGTTGTCATTTTTGGACAAACTATTACTGATTGGTATTTTCGGTATTGTAAACATTATGACTCCATTTGATAGTACATTTTCAAATTTTTCTCTAGGGGAACACCCCAGGACAGGATGTTCTCCCGAGGAAAAATTGACAACATAGACTTGTACATTGCACATCATACAAAGCAACACCATGACTGTTGACAACTTTGCTGGTGTACTCAAGTTATAAACCTAGTTATACAGTAGTAGAGCTTTTCCATTCATATGATCACAGTTTTGACGTGATTCAATGGCATCACAACATAAACGCACGTTCTGAAACAGAGAATTTTCATTGCAACCCGAAGTAATTTATATTAGTCTCCACAGTGCAGATGAGTTCTAGGTATCATGGTGGTAACTTATTTATCGATAGAGTTTAAAGTAATATTTGTTCATGAATTTATTTTCTGTGGAAAATTTTGGTTTTTATTAACAAAACATCTGAAGGATTTTGTGATTTACCCAGTAGGTGTTCAATACTGGGTCAACAATGAAGCTTGAAAACAGCTCATCGAGGCAAATGTACAAAACTGTATTGTAATACTTTAAAAAGGTACAAACATATTTTCACTTTTAATAATGCATTTTACATTCATTTTTAGCTCAACTTTGACGTAAGTCAAATTTGAGCTTATGCCATGACCAGTCGTCTGTCTGTCCATCTGTCCATCAACAATTCAATATGGCTTGGGCTAGAGACTGTATTTATGAACCGATCTTTATGAAACTTCTTGGGTACCTTTGTTATGACCGTGGGACGAGAACAAGTGTTTTGGGGTCCGATCTGAAATTCAAGTTGGCCACTGGCAGCCATTTTGTACAAAATTAGGTGCAATCAGATTTTTGTGCAGAACTTCCATATGAAAGCTCTGATTTGAATAATTTTTAGCTGTGACTAGCAGCTCTATAAGTGTCAATGTCGGTCTGTCTGTCGGTCGGTCGGCCGGTCGGTCTGTCTGTGACCAACGAGTTTCAAAAACTCAATAACTTTTGAAATACTTGATGGAATGACTTTTTATTTGGCATGTAAGTGTATCTTATTGATGTCTAGCCACTGTTCAATGCATGTGTTGTTCCAAATATTTTTCTTGGAGTTATGGCCCTTGATGAACATAGAATGTCGGTCGGTCTGTCTGTGACCAACGAGTTTCAAAACTCAATAACTTTTGAAATACTTGATGGAATGACTTTATATTTGGCATGTAAGTGTATCTTATTGATGTCTAGCCACTATTCAGTGCATGTGTTGTTCCAAATATTTTTCTTGGGAGTTATGGCCCTTGATGAACTTATTATTTTGTGAAATTGCACCACCCGTCGCAGCTACGGCGTCGATGTCGCGATTTTTTGTATGAATGTTTAGTACCATGGGATACATCACATATAATACAGGGTTTTTTCGTGCATAAATTATGCAAATTAGAGTAACTTTTATGTATTTAGTGTTACTTTCAGCACTGTAAGTGCAAATGCCAATACAGTTCGGGCTAGATGCCGTATTTATGAACCGATCTTTACCAAACTTCTTGGGTACCTTTTGTATCACCATGGGACGAGAATGAGTGTTTTGGGGTCCAGTACGAAATTCAAGATGGCTGATGGCAGCCATTTTGTACAAAATTAGGTGCAATCAGATTTTTGCGCAGAACTTCCATATGAAAGTGCTGATTTGAATAATTTTTTGTGTGAATGTTTAGTACCATGGGATACGTCACATATAGCACAGGTTTTTTTCTCGTGCAGAAATTATGCAAATTAGATGAACTTTGATTTATTCAGTGCTACTTGTACACAGTAAGTGCACATGTCAATACGGCTTGGGCTAGAGGCTGTATTTATGAACCGATCTTCACAAAACTTCTTGGGTACCTTTGTTATCACCTTGGGACGAGATTGAGTGTTTCTGGGTGCGGTCCAAAATTAAAGATGGCTGCCAGTGGCCATTTTGTACCGAAATTAGGTCCAATGAGTTTTTTGTCTCAACTTCTATACGGCTCGTATTTATGAACTGATCTTCGCGGAACTTCTCGGGTACCTTTGTTATCACCTTGGGACAGGAACGAGTGTGTTTTGGGGTGCCTTTGTTATTACTGTGCTATGAGAACAAATATTTTGGGGTTCAGTCAGACCCACTCTGGGACTCAAAGATTTCTTTTCTAGTTTAGCATCTGACTGTCACCCACCTTTACAATACTTTACCTATACATTTGTTACAGGCTACGGTCAGTATTTATGTACAAACCGTTACAATACTTTATATGTACCTTTGTTATCAGGTCATTACCTAGATGTTTGTCATTGCTGTGTCACATACTATACATGTACATGTCTTAACAAATTTAGCTATAGTGTCATTGACACTTTCAAATAATAATTTTTCAATAAATAAACGCTTAGATTGTAAACGTTTTGACTTTACTCTAAAAATGACACAGACAATTTCAAAACTGCCAATTTTTTCAACTGATATTTTCCCAGATTTTTTGCTCAATCAGATCTTTTTCCAGGATGCTCAGAATGACTTTCAATTCATGTGAGGTTCCCAGCAATTCTATTAACATGTCTTCATGTCAAGAGCATCTGTTGATACGAGTTAAAAAATTCCTTGGCTTCTCTCCCATTTACAAAAAATTAACAACTTAATAATAGCAATGGTAATTCAAGTCAAATTTCTTGTTTTCGGAGCAAGATCAAGCCATGTGGGCAATTGAAAAGTCATTTGCTCAATTTCTTTGGAAGCAAATGGTAGATGAATGAAATGAATGTTGGTCCAATTGGGTCTTCCTGAGTGCTTAATCATGGAAAATTATGAAATTGTAAACTTCAAAACAGAAGTAGACCTTGTCATGGAGCTTCCCAATGATCTCATGAGAATGTTGTAAGATACATAAGGTCATTATGTTTGTTCCCCTTCTTTCTGGTCTATGTGGTGGCAATTTATTTTTAGCTCAACTTTGACGAAGTCAAATTTGAGCTATTGTCATGGCCCGTCGTCCGTTGTCCGTCTGTCCGTCCGTCCGTCTGGCCGTCTGTCCGTACGTCAACAATTGGCTATGGCTCGGGCTAGAGGTCGTATTTATGAACCGATCTTTACGAAACTTCTTGTGTACCTTTGTTATGACCCTGGGACGGGAACGAGTGTTTTTAGGTGTGGTCCAAAATTCAAGATGGCTGCCAGTGGCCATTTTGTACCGATGATGCAAAAATCAGTTTTTTGTACAGAACTTCTGTATGAAAGTTCTGATTTGAATAAAGTTTTGTATAAATGTTTAGTACCATGGGATACATCACATATAATACGGGTTTTTTTCTCGTGCGTAAATTATGCAAATTAGACTGACTTTGATTTATTTAGTGTTACTTTCAAAGCTGTAAGTGCCAAGCTGCTATGGCTCGGGCTAGAGGCTGTATTTATGAACCGATCTTTACGAAACTTCTTGGGTACCTTTGTTATGACCGTGGGACGAGAACGAGTGTTTTTGGGTGCGGTCCAAAATTAAAGATGGCTGCCAGCCGCCATTTTGTACCGACGATGCAGAAATCTGTTTTTTGTACAAAACTTCCATATGAAAGCTCTGATTTGAATAATTTTTTGTATGAATGTTTAGTACCATGGGATACATCACATATAATACGGGTTTTTTTCTCGTACGTAAATTGTGCAAATTAGACTAATTTTGATGTTTTTTGGGGTTACTTTCAGCACTGTAAGTGCAAATGCCAATACGGCTCGGGCTAGAGGCCGTATTTATGAACCGATCTTTACGAAACTTCTTGGGTACCTTTGGTATCACCGTGGGACGAGAACGAGTGTTTTGGGGTCCGGTCTGAAATTCAAGATGGCCGATGGCAGCCATTTTGTACAAAATTAGGTGCAATCAGATTTTTGCACAGAACTTCCATATGAAAGCCCTGATTTGAATAATTTTTTTGTGTGAATGTTTAGTACCATGGGATGCATCACATATAATACGGGTTTTTTTCTCGTGCAGAAATTATGCAAATTAGATGAACTTTGATTTTTTCAGTGCGACTTACACACAGTAAGTACACATGTCAATACGGCTCAGACTAGAGTCTGTATTTATGAACTGATCTTCACGAAATGTCTTGGGTACCTTTGTTATCACCTTGGGACGAGAACGAGTGTTTCTGGGTGCGGTCTAAAATTCAAGATGGCTGCCAGTGGCCATTTTGTACCGAAATTAGGTCTAATCATTTTTTTGTACACATCTTCTATACAGCTCAGACTAGAGGCCATATTTATGAACCAATCTTTACGAAACTTCTTGGGTAACTTTGTTATCACCGTGGGATGAGAGCGAGTGTTTTTGGGTGTGGTCCAAAATTCAAGATGGCCACCAGCAGCCATTTTGTACCAAAATTAGTGCAATCAGTCTTTTGTATAGAACTTTTGTATGAAAGTTCTGATTTGAATAAATTTTTGTATGAATGTTTAGTAACATGGAATACATCACATATTGTAAGGGTTTTTTTTTCGTGCAGAAATTATGCAAATTAGATGAACTTTGATTTATTCAGTGCTACTTACACAATGTAAGCACACATGTCAATACGGCTCAGGGTAGAGGCTGTATTTATGAACCGATCTTCACAAAACTTCTTGGGTACCTTTGTTATCTCCTTGGGATGAGAATGAGTGTTTCTGGGTACTGTCCAAAATTCAAGATGGCTGCCAGTGGCCATTTTGTACCGAAATTAGGTCCAATCAGTTTTTTGTCACAAGTTCTATACAGCTCGTATTTATGAACTGATCTTCACAAAACTTCTTGAGTACTTTTGTTTTTACCTTGGGACAGGAACGAGTGTGTTTTGGGGTGCCTTTGTTATCACTGTGCTATGAGAACAAATATTTTGGGGTTCAGTCAGACCCACTCTGGGACTCAAAGATTTTTTCTAGTTCAGCATCTGACTGTCACCCACCTTTACAATACTTTACCTATACATTTGTTACAGGCAACGGTCAGTATTTATGTACAGACCGTTACAATACTTTATATGTACCTTTGTTATCAGGTCATTACCTAGATGTTTGTCATTGCTGTGTCACATACTATACATGTACATGTCTTTGTCTTGACAAGTTGAGCTACAGTGTCATTGACACTTTCATTAAAAATAGTACCAGTATTTAATCCAAAATGACTTCATATGTCTCTTTTAATACCTACAGTGATTTTTTTTAACCTTTTCTTCACTGATAATATGATTGATTTTTGGAAAGCTTTTTACAAGTGGTATGCCAAGAATCTGTCAAAGTGTTCCCAACCTACCATAGTGGCATATGTAGCTTATGATAGCAGGGCAGAAGCTGCTGGAGAATTACCAGTTTCACAAGCCATCAAGGCTGTGAAAAGCTCAAAGGTTGAATAAAATTGAACAGGCTTAATGAAGCAGGAAGGGAGGAGACAAAATATTCTTCCCCACTTTATTTTGCCACATGCTAAGTTTATGGCATGTATCTCCCATAGCTAAAGGTCCAAGGTTCTTCCCCTTGAAAACAAATTGTAACTTTTCAGGCCAATTGGAGCACCCTGTTTTTTAACTCACCTATGCAAAACTCAAGGGGAGCTTTAGAGATCACTTTCCATCCATTGTCTGCCATCTATTCATCATTTGGCTGCCCAGCAGAAACTTTACATTTTCATATTCTTCTCTCAAACTGGACCACATTTATCGAAATTTGATATGTACGACCCTTATATGTCAATTCAAGTTTGTTCAAATAAAGTTCACAAGCCCATGGAAAGCCCCGCAGGGAGCATAATTCTGTTAGTAAACTCCCCCTCCCCTAAAAAAACAAAAAAACAAAAAAGAACCAAAAGCTTAAAAGCTTATCGAGAACCACCCACCAGAATCTTTTGATATTTGTTATACAGTATCCTTAGGAGGGTCAGATTCAGATCTCTTCAAATTTGGGGAGCACTGGCGACATGAGACCGGTTTTCATTAGATCACCAAAGTTAAGCAGCATTGAGCCTGGTTAATCCTTGGACGAGTGACCATTGAGCGATTTATTCGGGTGCTTCCCTTAGTAGTGGCTAGTGTGCGATCAGCGAAGTTGGAGTGTGTGACTCTGAGACGTTGAATCTCATGCCAGCTCTGGACGTTGGTAATGTTCACCAGTACTACGCAATCCTTACTGTACCTAGGTGTAAAATAGGGACCTTTTGAGGCACTTGCCTTGCATGCCTGTCTGTGGAGCCCCGGCAGTACACTCCGTTGTTGAGCTGAGAATGTCATGGAATGGTCAAAGGGTGTGTAGGCCTATGATATGGGGTAATAATGCAAGTCAGATAGCACTGGGGTGGATTCTAGACGTTAACATTGCATTGCATTATTAAATCAAAACCCTGGGTTCATCTTAGGCTCACATAGGGAGCCCAAAGTTTAACTTAATGCAATATGAGATAAATTCTTAAAAAAAATTTTCATATCCACCAGTCAGACTCTTTTGATATTTGGTATACAGCATCCTTAGAAGGGTCAGATTCAAGTTTGTTCAAATGAAGACCCTGGGTTCATATCTGGGTTCCCTTTTGGAGTCTGAAGTTTAATTTAGTGCAATGTGCAAAAAATTCTTCAAAACTTTTCTTCTTCAGATCTTTCAGTCAGAATCTTTTGATATATGGTATACAGCATCCTAAGGGGGTCAGATACAAGTTTGTTCAAATCAAACCCCTAGATTCATATTTGGATCCCCTGTGAGGCTGAAGTTTAACAATTGCAATATGAGAAAAATTCTTTAAAAATCATCTTCAGACCCACCAGTCAGAATCATTTTGATACTTTGTATTTAACATCTTTAGGGGGGATCAGACTCAAATTTGTTGAAACTAGTCTCTGGCTTCATATTTTGCCTCACAATCGGAGTCCGAAATTTAACTTAGTACATGAGAAAAATACTTTAAAAATCTTCTTCACATCCACCAGTCATAATCTTTTTATATTCGGTATACATCATTCTTAGTAGAGCTGAAACGGTTAACCGATTAATCGATTAATCAATTATCAACATCTTGATCAATCCAAAAAGTAATTGATCGATTAACCGTTACTTTTGAACTACTGTATTATATGGGTTAATAAAGGAACAAACTTGTTCCAAAATAGGCAAACATTGTCACACTGACTCCCATCAATTATATGAGACAGAGTAAAGCATGCAAGGTACTTGCTGACATATTTGTTTACTTGCATAATCATCATACTGTATCAGTGGCTGGAAATGGTCATTCTAAACCCTTTACCCATTGTTGGTAGCAGATGATACTTGCAAAATAAATTTATAAATTACTAAAAAATTTCAATTTTTGTCTCAAAAACAAACTTATGAATGGAGATTTTTGTATATAGGCCTAGTTGGTTTTGCTTGTTACGTTGGGTACAGGGTTCATGCTGTAAATCATCAATGGTATGGCAATTAGTCTATATGGACAAGTGATTAATCGGTTAACCAAGGTTAATCCACATGATTAATCGATCAAGAAAACCCCTTAACAGTTTCAGCTCTAAGTCTTAGGAGGATCTGATTAAAGTTTGTTCTTATCAATTTCCTGGGTTCATATTTGGGCTCCCTGTAGGAGCCCAAAGCTTAACTTTGTGCAAGAAGATTCTTTCAAAATCTTCTTTAGATCCACTAGTCAGAATCTTGTGATATTTGGTATACAACATCCTTATAGGGGTCAGATAGAAATTTGTTCAAACCAAGTTCCAGGCTCCATATATTTGGGGTCCCTATGGGAATGTAAAGGCATGGCTATAGCAAAAAGAAATTCTAGGGCGACAGTACATAAACCACTTTCAGGGATTTCAAACATGAATGGCATATAGGGTTGACATTTCTCAGGAAAAGTGAGATACGTATGAGCCCATAGAATTGCCCTGTGGCTCTGCTGCTCCAGATAACGTCTTCCCACAAATAAAGATAGATCTAAAACAATCTGGAAATTTTTAGAGTAAGAGATAGGAGGACACAAGCAATTCAGAAAAAGACCACTTAACAGAATATGCTAGATCTGTAGATCTGAAGTGTTACCTAAAAAACTCTTTATTCAAAATTGAAAAACTTTGGGATTAACCAAAATGGCCGATGGATGTGGGAAATTGACACTAGGGAAGTTGACTCCAATTTCACATTTTAAGAGTCCCAGGTTTGTGCACCAGATATTCTGGTTCCAGATTGACTTCTTTTAGTTTGTTCATTGTTTTTTATGTGTTTTAACTTTTTAAAGAGCCCTAAGTGCCCAGCTAAATTGATAATTTTTCATCAGAATGAGGCCTGCTTTTACAGGCTATATTTGTCACTATGGTAAGTACATAAAGAAACAGTTTTACCTTAAAACTTGTTTTTTTTTAAAACTTACTTCGGTCAGTACTTTTAGCTTATAGTGTGTTAATGGAATAAGCTTGTTTTTGTTCCAAAGACAGATGATGAGGTTTTAATGATTTGAAATCACAAATCAGAAAGGAGAAAATTGTTATTTTCCATTTATATTGTTACTTAGTTGATGCTAATTAGTAAGATGTGTAGTTAATAGTATTTTTTGTCACTCAAGCTCTGATTTATTATTTCTAATAGGGAAGTGAGGTTTTTGAAAGCTGCCATTGTAAATGCTAATATGTTGTCAGAAGTAAGATATAAAATATTTTCTATTTATTCACTCTTTCAGTCAAGGGCTTTCAGTATAGATTATTTAACAAAGGTTCCTGAAGTGAAGGATACAGTTCATAAACATTCTCTCTTACATCATCTCTGTAGTATAGTGATGGAACAGTTCCCAGACAGCACTGACCTCTACTCTGAGATAGGCGAGATCTCTCGGTGTTCGAAAGTAAGTGAAAGCAGTCATATTTTCTAAAACATTCTCATGATTATCTTAAAAAATGTGACGGTAGAGTGCACACCACTGGTTTGTATACTTCTTAACTGGCAGAATGTTAAAATTATTTTTGGTCATAAAATTTGGTCCTATATCCTTTGCCTTGTTTCAATTTAGGCACTCTCCTATAAATTGTGACAAGGCAGATCTTGACAAACTAAATAATCTCACTTCAAAGATAAAATGAAGCATGTTCTTGAAATTTATTTATTTATTGGGGTTTACTGTCACTTTCAACAGCCAGGGTCACCTCATGTCAGATAGTTCTATGGGTACAGGAAGCTGGAGTACCAAGAGAGAATCATTGAGCAATGGCGAGCAACTGTCAGACTCCCCAGCATACTAACTCTACACAAGCAAGGTTATCATTGGTTGAAGACAAGTGCACCGTCAACCTACGTGGGCAATCAGGATGAAGTGCCTTGCCCAAGGACATAACACACTTACCCCTGGTGGGGATCGAACTGTGGGCCTTTTGGTTTGAAGTTCAATGCCATAACCACTCAGCCACCACTCTCCCAGCCACAAAATAATAAGTCTTTAATTTGCAGTACATGCATTTCAGAATAAAGTTCAAATATTGGCTTTCTGCACTCAACCAGTTAGTAGTAGATCCATGTTAACCACCTACTTCACATGACTAGTGGCACTTACAAAAATAAATTTCCACTGAGGGGCAGGCAGGAATTGAAAAAACCAACATTTGAATTGCAATTTTTATGAATAGCACTGTGCCATTATGGCCATTATGTTAGGCTAAAGGATAAAATGCATCATGTGTTTTCGTGAACATTACTATTGAGCATAGGGGCTGCGGTGGCTCAGTGGTAGAATATTGGACTTCTATGCTAGAGGTCCTGGGTTTGATCCCCGTCCGGGACGACCCGCGTTATGTCCTTGGGCAAGGCACTTTATCCCGGTTGCCTACATGGGGGCATGATGACTCTGTGAACTAAGGCGTATGTAACCCTGCTTGAGTGGAGCTTGAACAGAGTTAGAATGTTGAGGAGCTGGCAGTTGCCAGTTGCAGTTGCTCGTCAATGCTTGGTGGTTCTCTCCGGGTATTCTGGCTTCCTCCACCCGTAAAACTGTTACAGTCACGATTATTCATTGTGCATATAAGTATGTGACCTTATGCACCAATAAATAAATATAAATAAATAATACTATTTAGCATGTATTCAACAGGAGTTTTACCTTTTAACTGAATATTGTAATTAACTATTCATGGTGCTCCAGTTTTTATTGTTTTTGTGGTACAATGCAACCATTAAGTTCCCATCGAAAAATCAATATAGAACCCACATGGAAGTGCAGTGACTCAGGGGTTATGGAATTGGACTTCAAGCCAAAAGGTCCACAGTTTGATCCCCACCAGGGATAACTGTGTTGTGTCTTTGGGCAAGGCACTTAATCCCGATTGCCTACGTGGAGGCATGGTGGTTCTGTGTACTAAAGTGTACTGCACATCAATGGTGCACTTGTCTTCAGCCAATGCTAACCCAGCTTGTGTAGAGTTAGTATGTTTGGGAGTCTGATAGTTGCTTGCTGCTGCTCAGTGGTTCTCTCCAGGTACTCCAGTTTCCTCCACCTGTAAGTCTGTCCATCATGGGTAACCCTGGCTGTTGAAAGTGTCATTAAACCCCAATAATTTTTATGTGTACCCATACTATGTATGGTACACATAATGCCGGCATCCGGGGTGGCCATCTGTCTGTCCATCTGTCCATCCGGCGTCCGTATCCATTTCTTTGGCATTTGATAACTTGAAAAACTATTCAGCTCGGAACATCAGTAACCTGAAGATATATATAAAGTAACATGACAATTGGATTGATATTTTTTGAGTTATCTCATGCCAAAGGGATTGGAAGAATTCTCAATTTGAAGGATAAAGAGTTAATATCTCAGGATCAAATTATCAGATTTACACCAAAAACTATACAGCTTGGCACATCAGTAACCTGAACACAAATATAAAGTAACTTGGCAATCCAAGCAATATTTTTCAAGTTATCGAATGCCAAAGGGATTGGAGGAATTTTCAGTTTGAAGGATGAAGGGTTAATATCTCAGGATCAAAATAACAGATTTACTCCAAAAACTATACAGCTCGGAACATCAGTAACCTCTGTTCATGCTCAGGACCATCTGGTAGCTAAGGAGCCAAGGCCTCGATCATCGGGACGTACGGAGAAGAGAACCATCTCCGGAATGCTGTCCCACGAGCAGCAAGCAGCTAAAAACAGAAAACCGCTGCTCCTCAGGCCTCGATGACGGACTTGCTGTCGCAGATTGCGCAGCTGATCACAGCATTTCAGCAGGTGCGGGATCAGCTTCCCTCAGACTCGGATCCTGAGCTGTCAGACGGTGCTGGGTCAGTCCAATCGTCTGTTCACGCAGATGTAATGGACTGAGATTTGCAACTGATTCACTCGGATAGTGAAAGGGATAAGGAAGAGGATTACCCTTCCCTTTTCGGAGCAACACATACTACCTTGAGATTGTTCCACCGAATCAGCAAGCTGCGACAACAAGAGAGAAACCGCTGGCATCTCTAGATGCAGACTTTATACGGAGGAAGGAAGAAGTTCTTTCTTTCCCGGTTCAGTCTTGGCAGGTGTCGCAGGTTTTCGGCCATGTAGACAACGGCATATTTAACCTCTCAAGTGTGAGGAAAAAAGGCGGTTTCTTGTCAACATTTTCCATAAATATACCGTTCCTTGGACCATGTTCATTTAAAACGGTTGGAGAAGATGTGCAGAGAGCTCCACTGCATGCATTTGGATGAGCAGGCCAGGGATTTAGATATATCCTTACCTGCATCATTCAGTATTCGCTCAGATGTAATGGAAACTGCAATTTCATCGAATAGAGCAAATTTGGATGCAATGTCCTACGCAGATCACCTTACCAGAGCTATGGTGCAACGTCTCAATGGGAAGGAATTTGAGGACGTATGTACCTCTCTTAGAGTTCTTTCCAGGGCAATCATTATGCCACGTATAACTCGGCCCTGACAGTGGCTAATCTGGAGTTAATTAGACGTGATGCTGCCCTTGCGTCATCATCACTTATAGATGACAAGGTGAAAAGCTCTCTCCGGGTCGCTCCGGACATACTATCTTTGACAACAAGCTTTCGTTAGTATACAAACAAGCTACTAAGAAAGCGTGCAGTGCTCTGCTATTGAAGTCTGCGTCTCAACAACCTGCTTCAGCAGACCGGAGTAAGCGAGCACGTTCCAAATCAAATTCATTAAAAGGGAACTCCTCGCGAGTGTACAAGAAACCTTCATACAATTACTCCTCCAGAGGTCATCAATATAGCGACTTGGAAAAGGGGCATAAGTCTGATCGGGACTATCGGTTAGACACCCCTAAGCCAACGGGGCGTGGATATTCACGGGAGGACATAGTTTCTCCTCCCGTAAGCCTCGCAAGTCCTACAGGTGATGTTCAAGACCTCTATTGCTTGCCAGTTGGCAGAAGGTTATCAAACTTCGCGAGAAACTGGATAGCGGTCTCGGAAGATCAGTGGGTGAGAAGTGTAGTCTCGGATGGTTTACGGCTATCATTTCAAGTGAAACCCCCACTAACGAGATGTCCGTGTTGGACAAATCTTCTGGCAGATCCTTTCAAAAGAGAGTCTCTCCTAGTTGAGGTACAGGCTCTCTTATTAAAGGAAGCAATAGAGGTCGCCGAGAATCAAAATTCTCAGGGTTTTTACAGTCACCTGTTCCTCATACCGAAGCCAGATGGCTCGTTCCGACCGGTAATAGACTTGAGCTGGATAAACAAGCTTATCGTGGCTCCAAAGTTCTATATGGAGACATTTCGGTTGGTAAGAGCGAGCATTCAAGTGAACGACTATGCGGCAAGCATAGATCTAAAGGACGCTTACTTTCATTATCCTGGTTCATCCGGCATTCAGAAAGTATGAGGGAAGGTTTATCAGTTCAGAGCAATGTGCTTTGGTCTGAACCTGGCTCCCTGGGCATTCACTCGGATAATGAACTCGGTAATGTCATACTTCCGAGCTCATCCGTCTGTGGTAACGTCGGCTTACTTGGACGATATTCTGCAGAGATAGGCAACAGAATTATACTTCAAAAGGATGTTCAGAGTCTTCTTCTATTACTCCGACGTCTCAGTTTCATCGTAAATGAGAAGAAGTCGGATCTAGCTCTGTCCAAGTCGTTCATTCGCTTGGGAATGAGCTTCGAGACTCACAACAATCTGGTTCATCTGCCGTTACCCAGAGCGAAATTAGTCAGTTGTTATGCTCGCTTTTGTCTGCAATCAGACGCATTAACAGTGAGGGAATTCATGCGACTGATGGAGCTGTGTGGAGCGGGTGCGGATCTTATTCCGGTGGGCCACTTGCGCATGCGTCCCCTCCAGATATTCTTTACTCAGAACTGGAGTGTGAAGATGCATTCGCTCGAAACCAGTATTGTTTTGACGGACCTAGTAAAACAAAAGGTTCAGATTTGGGCAGATCTTCAGTGGTTAACTCAGGGAGTTCCGCTGCAACTGCCGGATCCGGTTTTCACGATTATGACGGATGCGAGTCAGATGGGCTGGGGTGCGATCCTAAGTCCCGCAGACTTGAAGTGTCAGGGTCTTTGGGACTCTTGGTTCCTGGAGAAACACATAAACATCAAAGAGATGATGTCAATATGGCTAGCACTTCAACATTGGATTCGCCTAATAGTGAACGTCCATGTTCAAATTCTGTCGGACAATTCGACCGTAGTTGCTTACCTCAACATTAGGGCGGCATTCATTCGATTCCATTATGCGAATTAACGGAGACGATTCTCCTATACATCAAGAATCATGGCGTTCATCTCTCTGTCCATCATATACCGGGTCATCTGAACGTACTAGCAGACTCACTCGCTCGGAAAGGTCGCCTGTTCCCATCAGAATGGACTCTCAACAAGCGAATATTCTGGACTCTCAACAAGCGAATATTCAGACAGATTTGCTACCAGTGTGATCATCCCATGATAGATCTTTTTGCGACACACCTGAACAATCAGTTACCGAGTTCATGTCGCCATGCCCAGCTCATCGATCGTACGCAGTAGACACTCTGTTGATCTCATGGGACAGGATGATAGGATATGCATATCCTCCGACTCCATTGATTAGCAGATTCTGTTAAAAGATCAAACGGTCTCATTGCAAAATCCTGCTAGTAGCACCTCTGTCGTCACAGAAACCTTGGATGAATCTTCTCAGGTGTCTGTTATGGGACATTCTCCGGAAGCTTCCTCCACGAGAGGACCTTCTTTATCAGGGGAAGTCACATGCACTGCATCACAACCCTGAAGGTCTCAACCTTCACGTATTTTCGCAGTCCTTCTTGCACGGAAAACAGCTTACAGGACGTGCAGTGGATGCAATTTCTAACTGCAGGAGGTCCTCCTCTTTGTTGAACTACACAGTGAAGTGGAGGGTTTTCTTCTGTTGGTGAAAGGATCAATCGATAGTTGTATACGATCCGTCCATACAAAATATTGCCGATTTCCTGGTCTACTTGTTTGACGTTCTCAAACTGCAGCCCGTCACTATTAAGTGCTATAGGTCTATGTTACCAGATACTTACGCTCATCATGATAACTTGGCTATTGGATCAAATACTTCATTATCCAAGCTAGTTAGAAATTACTCTATCAATAGACCTAGAACCCTCAGATTAATTCCTAAGTGGAATTTGGCTTGGGTTCTGTTGAAGCTCAAAGAAGCTCCTTTTGAGCCGTTGGACGTCGTCGAGTTCAAATTCTTGACCTATAAAACGATGTTTCTCTTAGCCTTTGCATCTGCTAGAAGAGTCAGTGAACTTCATGCTTTATCTGTTGATGAATCTCACTATCGTAGTGTGGGTAACCATTACCCTTACTATAGAAGTGGGGTTTTTGGCTAAGAATCAGATTCCAGACAAGCGGCCGGAGCCTATTGTCATTAAGACTCTACCATCTTCCAATCACCATAGACCTTTGCTGTGTCCAGTCAGGGCTATGTGCATTTATAAACGTCGATCAGATTTTGTTAGAAAAGGAAGAAAACGTTTCGTTCTTTCATTGATTCCTAACATCGCTAGATGGATTCAGTTGGCAATACGCATTGCCTATGAAAATCTGTCTTCGGATCAACATTCTGTTAATAAGATATCAGTGCAAGAGGTTGGTGTACTGTCCACTTCTTGGGCTTATTCCAACAGTATAGCCATTACTGATCTCATGAAGGCTGCATACTGGACACAGCCCTCTTCATTTACCAAGTTTTACCTGGGTCCATCTCCGGTGCCCTCAGATCTTTGGGTCCTCATTCTGTTGCTCAGAATGTCGTCCATTAATGGTTACATCTATAGGTATTTAGGCAGTCCGTTCCAGCATTGACGCTGTTCCGCTGCCCTCTTCATTCTGAGGATATTTACCTCAAAACAAGGGGAAGGTGGGGGGGTGAGTTTTTTCCCTTAAGATCATCTGGCTTTATAATGAAAAGCAAGGGAAGACCTTCTCCGGTGTCAGTAGTCCTGAGTCAGTGCTGGGATGGTTTTAATGTGTAGCTCGGTGTGAAGCAATAACTATGTCTCATTTATGTATGTTTTTAAAGTGTAGCTCACTGTGAAGCATTTGTATATGTCACGTGTCAAGCGGACGTTAATATACAATCCTCGGACACTTTTAAATGAGTATAAAGAGTCTCATTCTCTGGACTATCTTTATATATTGGTTTTCCTTCACCGAATTAGCATAATGGGTTATGCTGGCATTAAATGGAGAATTATATATTATGTAATACCCAAGTACATTGTTGGTGTTATGCCTTTCTCTTTTCTCGTAAAGGAGAAAGACATATATAATTCCTATAATCTCCTATTCTCCTGTAGGAGCTATCCTTTACCGAAGTAATTGGGAGATTGGATTTTCCTTTAAGTCCTAGGCCCTCCAGCCTTTTACGATTCAGCTAGTCTGGGCCATTGGTTGTTGTATAAAAATATGATAAATTTTAAGTAATTTGTATATTTTTTATACTTACCAATGGCCCAGACGGGTATGGCCCTCCCATGAGTGGGCACTCATACCTCCCCGCTGTTTATAACATTTAACAGGCAATCTGTAGAAAGAATGATGGTTGCTGCCAATATTGGTACCTTCCTGGATACTGCGCATGCGCAGATTTAAAAAGTATGGATTTTTTCAGTTTTGCATGCAAATTTTGGTGATTGGGGGGCAAAATTTGTGTTTGGCCCTGGATTAATTTTTGAGTTAGCACCAGCTAGTCTGGGCCATTGGTAAGTATAAAAAAATGTACAAATTACTTAAAATTTATCATTTCTTGCATATCCTAATTGTAGCATATTATGATTCTCATAAATATAGAAAGGGTAAAAGAGTTCTTACATTTTGACTTTTTGGGCTATGAACCTGAAAGTATACATACTTTATTTCTCAGTTTAATCTGATCTCAAATCTGTTGAACAAACAAGGTTTCCGTTGATTATTTTAATAGTACCCTGAAAGGATTTGGCATCTACCAGCTTCATATTCAGTTAGCATTTGCCATCTTCTGATTGACCCTTAAAGGCACTTTTGCCCCTTTGGCCTTTGTCAATTTTTATTCCTGTAGAACAGGTACCTCAACATGCAGTCTTTAGATAAATTTGTGAGGTCCATTTTATCTACCTTAGCGGTTGTTTCTTGGTACATCTTGGCAGCCTAAACAGGCAGAAGACTTGCCTAGACATAACTTTGAAGTCACAGAACTTAAACAGCCAATTCTTTATTACAATCTCCTTATATCAAATACATGGCGCAGTAGTGCATATTGATATATATCCAGTCGGATATGGATAAACAGAACATTATCAAAATAAAGCTTTCACGGAGAAGATGACACAATCATTAGAAGTTTTCTAAGCCATTTTTATGCCGCCAAGAATCTCTCAGGGGGAGGGGGGGGAGGGGGGTGACATTATGTTTACACCATGTCCAGCGGCATCTGTTGTCTGGTTCCGACATCCATCTGTTAACTTTTGGTTTCCGTCAAATAACTAAAGAACCGCTTATTTGATCAAATCATAATTTTAGGGGTAACTTGTGGATGACTAGACAATGCTTCCTTTCGATTTTGGTCCAGCTAGCCAATTCAATATGGTTGCCATGGCAGCTATATTGAATTTGGTTTCTGTCCAGTAACTAGTGAATGCTGACTTGAATCATTTTTACCTGCGTCGCCAGCGGCAGAGCAGGTCTAGTAACCGCTCGACTCCATCCGTGTTGGCTTGTTATTTTTTGATTATGCATTGTTGGTGTCTAGAGGAAGCATCCTTTTGATTTTGGGCGAGTCAGGTGATCCAAGATGGCCACCAGTGGCCAATTCATTATTGCTTCTATGGTGGCCATCTTGAATTTGGTTTCCATCCAATAACTAACAAATACTGACTCAAATCAATTTCAGTTTTTGGTTATGCATTATTGATGTCTAGAGAAAGCTTCCTTTCAATTTTGGTGCAGCTAGCCAATTCAATATGGCCACCATGGTGGCCATATTGAATTTGGTTTCAGTCCAATAACTAATGAATGCTGACTCAAATCATTTTATTGAAGCATTATTGGTGTCTACAGGAAGCTTCCTTTTGAGTTGGTTATGTCCCCAAGAGACTTACCTAACCTTTTATGACACCGTTGAGGGGGCATATGCCATGCTTTGCGTTGCTCTTGTTTCTCTCTTATTTTGCACACATTGAGCCGACTCAACCCACTTAAATTTGAATTATCCCAATGAACGATGCAACCCCTCCTCCAGTTATTTCTTCTAACGCACAGTTCTGAAGCATTATTGGTGTCTACAGGAAGCTTCCTTTTGAGTTGGTTATGTCCCCAAGAGACTTACCTAACCTTTTATGACACCGTTGAGGGGGCATATGCCATGCTTTGCATTGCTCTTGTTTCTCTCTTATTTTGCACACATTGAGCCGACTCAACCCACTTAAATTTGAATTATCCCAATGAACGATGCAACCCCTCCTCCAGTTATTTCTTCTAACACACAGTTCTGGCCACCTCAACCAGATGCGACGAGTCATACTCATCCAGGCGAGGGGCATGGGGTGTAGCAAAAATATAAGAAAATCTCCAGGTTTTTAAGGATTAAGGCATATTAAAACAGATTATGTAATGTGTTAACTACATATTGAGTTCTAATGGATAACATATTACACACTGTGTTGACACTGATGCCTTTGTTTTGTAAGTCAGTGTTTTACTCAACCTGCATATGTGTGCCCAGTATTTGTGAGCTGCCCAGTTTTTAGTACCCAGCTTTTGGAAACCAGCTACGTGGTGGTGTGCATGTGCAATTACATGCCTCAAACTCAAAGTCTATTTATGAAATATTTCAGATTTGATCACCCTGAATGTATCCGTTTGTCAGAATAACAAACCATAGGTTCCCTTTTCCAACCAACTCAAATAGTGCAGATGAGTGAATCTAAACTTAGGTGATGACCTGTTTGAGAGCTTGCTTGACTGGTTCCAGGTAATAACAGTGCCAGATTTCTTATAGAATTGGACTGGTGGCCTGAGAGCTTGGAAAATTTTGTCTGTAAAAAAGTACTGGAAGACCTAGATTTTTTTTCTTTCAATAGTGTATGAATTCCATGATATTTATTCAGTGTGTTAGGTAGAATTAATTAAGAGTGGCAAATGTGCACTTTTGGTGAAGAACAAGTTAATTCTCTTGTAATATTTACAGGTGGACTGGGAAGAATTGCTTCTGAAACTCAACCGACTAGAGTGTGATTGCAAAGCCTCATGGGATTACTTGCGGGCAATTGTAAAACATGAGGGCATGCAACTCAAGGTCAAGTAAGTGTGTAATAGCATTATTTCCACCTTTCCAAACACCAGTTAAAGATATCAGTACAAATATTTACTACTAAATCAGAAGAAAAAAAATGTTGTTAGGAGAACAAATGGAAAAATATGTTGTGCTTTTTTTTTCTTTTTATTGATTTTTTTTTTTTTAACTCTTAAGGGCCTAATTCCGACTTTAATCTCACTTTTCTTCAACAAAACAGGTTCCTCAACATGTAGTTTTGGGGTAAGCTTGCAAGTTAAATTTCGAAGTGCCATGGCAGTTGTTTCTAAGCAAGTCTTGGCTGCCTCATAGACAGCCAAAACTTGCAAAGAAACAACTGCAAAGTCATAGGATGTAGATTGTCAAAGTAAAGCAAAAATGTATAAAAAATCTCCAGTCCCTTTAGGGTTAAGGTATACTGTACCATGATCACAAAAATGGACAGAGAATTTTGATCGGACTGAGATTCTATTGCAATCCAGTTAAAATTATGTTTGCTTTTCTCCACACAGCACTATACAATCTCACTCATCGGGAAAAGAAATAGAGAAAATTTATTCTGTGTTGCTAATTTCATTTGTTTTTCTGGATTTATTTTTGAATTCACAATATTTTAGTTACTTATATAAATGATATCACTTTTGTGACAACGGTACTGTACCTCTTCATCTGCTAAGTATATTCTTGCATTTCTCATAAAATCAAGTCATGGGTGCTGTAAAGCAGCCAACACTTCAGTTCATTAAAAGTAAAATCGATTATTACACGTCTGTTACTTTTCCTCCAGTTCCATATTTATAAATCTATATGGAACATGTGTTCCATACAGATTTCCGTTGATGGATTATTTTTCCACCTGACATCATGGATCAATCAAAAGAACTAAACTCCAACCATATTTTTATACTATAAACCAATGGCCCAGACTAGTTGGTGCAAACTCAAAGTTATCAAGGGCCAAACACAAATTTTGAACCCCCAATCCCCCAAATTTGCTTGCAAAACCTAAAATTAAAAGTCCTATCTGGTCCTCCATACTTTTTAGCTGCGACTAGCAGCTCTATAATTGGCAATGTCAGTCTGTCTGTCAGTCGGTCTGTCGGTCTGTCTGTGACCAACGAGTTTCAAAACTCAATAACGTTTGAAATACTTGATGGAATGACTTTATATTGGGCACGTAAGTGTATCTTATTGATGTCTAGCCACTGTTCAATGCATGTGTTGTTCCAAATATTTTTCTTGGAGTTATGGCCCTTGATGAACTTAGAATTTTGTGACCAACGTGTTTCTAAAAGAATAACTTTCAAACTGCTTGGTGGAATGACTTCATATTTGATATGCAAGTGTATCTCATTCATGTCTAGCCCATGTCCGATGCAAATGTTGTTCCAAACATTTTTCTTGGTTTTTTTTCACCATCACCTGTAAATTGCCCCTGAGAATATTTCTTGGACTTGCAGATTGCACCACCCGTCACAGCTACGGCGTCGATGTCACGATTTTACCCTCCACGCATGCGCAGCCGTCAGGAAGTGACCGGAATTGGTGCCAACATCTTTCTTTGTTTGGCTCTAAAGTCAGTAACAATGTTCTGACACCTGTGCTTTAAAATCTCCTTTTTTGAGGATGCCAGACACAAATTAATGCAAGAATTGGTGGATCCAAGGCTATTATGGGATGATGGAAGTGTAGAATGGTGGTTTTATACATTCAGGGCTGTAACTTTATAATAATTATAAAATTATTTCATGTTTTCCAATTTCGGGACATACACCTGACGTCATCATTTTTGCTAATGATTAATCCACTGTTTCTTAAGTATTCCTTCCCTATCCTTCCATGAACCCTTCCTGTTAAACTCTAAAGCTTTTTGGCTATTTTTTATTGAAATTTTTTATTAAATTTTTTGGGAGTTTAACGTGTATTACAGAATATTTATTCTGTTTATCCCCATGATCACGTCCTCACCCTAGGGGTGTTAGGTCATTTAGTCTTGCATCTTCTATCCGATGTATTGTTTTTTCTTCGTATGAAGATCTAGCTTTGCATCAGGTAGCATTTAAATTGATGACTGACTCGAAATTATTCTCCAATTTTTTTTAGCTCACCGAAGGGAGCTAAACTTATCACTTGCCGTCCGTCGTCGTCCATCCGGCATCGTGAACATTTTTCAAACGACCTCCTCTGAAACCGCTAGGTCGATTTGCTCGAAACTTGGTATGGATGTTCATTACCATATGTCGATTCAAGTTTGTTCAAATGAAATGGACATGCCCACTTGGGTCTCCATAGGGGGCATAACTCCGATAGCACCCTATGTATATTAGAGAAATTACTAAAAAATCTTCTTCTCTCGCACAAATGGGCAAAATCATTTGATATTTGTTATACAGCATTATGGGGTGGATCTGATTCAAGTTTGTTCAAATCGGCCCCCTGGATTCATATTTGGGCTCACTATAGAAGCCCGAATTTGAACTTAGTGCTTTTCAGGCAAATTTCTTAAAAAATCTTCTTCTCCAGATCCAGCAGACAGAATCTTTTGATATTTGGTATGCAACATTTTGGGGTGGATCTGATTCAAGTTTGTTCAAATTGGCCCCCTGGATTCATATTTGGGCTCACTATAGAAGCCTGAATTTGCATTCAGGCAAATTTCTTAAATAAAAATCTTCTTCTCCAGATCCAGCAGGCAGAATCTTTTGATATTTGGTATGCAACATTGTGGGGTGGATCTGATTCAAATTTGTTCAAAGTGGCCCCCTGGATTCATATTTGGGCTCACTATAGAAGCCCGAATTCGAACTTAGTGCATTTCAGGCAAATTTCTTAAAAAATCTTCTTCTCAAGATCCAGCAGGCAGAATGTTTTGATATTTGGTATGCAACATTTTGGGGTGGATCTGATTCAAGTTTGTTCAAATTGGCCCCATGGATTCATATTTGGGCTCACTATAGAAGCCCGAATTTGAACTTAGTGCATTTCAGGCAAATTTCTTAAATAAAAATCTTCTTCTCCAGATCCAGCAGGCAGAATCTTTTGATATTTGGAATGCAACATTGTGGGGTGGATCTGTTTCAAATTTGTTCAAATCGGCCCCTGGATTCATATTTGGGCTCACTATAGAAGCCCAAATTCGAACTTAGTGCATTTCAGACAAATTTCTTAAAAAATCTTCTTCTCCAGATTCAGCAGGCAGAATCTTTTGATATTTGGTATGCAACATTTTGGGGTGGATCTCATTCAAGTTTGTTCAAATCGGCCCCCTGGATTCATATTTGGGCTCACTATAGAATCCTGAATTTGAACTTAGTGCATTTCAGGCAAATTTCTTAAAAAAAATCTTCTTCTCCAGATCCAGCAGGCAGAATCTTTTGATATTTGGTATGCAACATTGTGGGGTGGATCTGCTTCAAATTTGTTCAAATCGGCCCCCTGGATTCATATTTGCGCTCACTATAGAAGCCTGAATTCGAATTTAATGCATTTCAGGCAAATTTCTTTGAAAATCTTCTTCTCAAGATCCAGCAGGCAGAATCTTTTGATATTGGGTATGCAGCATGCTTGGGGAGGGGGGGGGGGGGGGGGGAGGGGGGATTCATGTTTATTCAAGCCAAGTCTCTGGATTCATATTTGGGCTCACTGTGGTAGCCCGAATTATAACTTAGTTCAATATGAGGAATTTTTCTTTAAAAATCTTCTTCTTCAGATTCAGCAGTCCGAATGTTTTGATATTTGGCATGCAGCATCCTTGGGGGGGGGGGGGGGGGGGAGGGGGGGGGGGGAATTCAAGTTTGTTCAAGCCAAGTCCCTGGGTTCATATTTGGGCTCACTGTGGGAGCCCGAATGATAACTTAGTTCAAAATGAGGAATTTTCTTTAAAAATCTTCTTCTTCAGATCCAGCAGATGAATGCTTTTGATATGTGGTGTGTAGCATCCTTAGGGGGTGAGATTCAAGTTTGTTCAAGCCAAGTCCCTGGGTTCATATTTGGGCTCACTGTGGGAGCCCGAATGATAACTTAGTTCAAAATGAGGAATTTTCTTTAAAAATCTTCTTCTTCAGATCCAGCAAATGAATGCTTTTGATATTTTTTATGCAGCATCCTTAGTGTGGGGGGGGGGGGGGGGGGAGATTCAAGTTTGTTCAAGCCATGTCCCTAGGTCCATATTTGGGCTCACTGTGGGAGCTCGAATTGTAACTTAGTTCAAAATGAGGAATTTTCTTTAAAAATCTTCTTCTTCAGATCCAGCAGTCGGAATGTTTTGATATTTGGTATGCAGCATCCTTAGGGGGGTGAGATTCAAGTTTGTTCAAGCCAAGTCCCTGGGTTCATATTTGGGCTCACTTTGGGAGCCTGAATGATAACTTAGTTCAAAATGAGGAATTTTGATATTTGGTATGCAGCATCCTTAGGGGGGTGAGATTCAAGTTTGTTCAAGCCAAGTCCCAGGATTCATATTTGGGCTCACTTTGGGAGCCCGAATGATAACTTAGTTCAAAATGAGGAATTTTCGTTAAAAATCTTCTTCTTCAGATCCAGCAGATGAATGCTTTTGATATGTGGTATGTAGCATCCTTGGGGAGGGTGGGGGGGGGGGAGATTCCAGTTTGTTTAAGCCAAGTCTCTGTGTCCATATTTGGGCTCCCTGTGGGTGCCCGAAGTATAACTTAGTTCAATATGAGGAATTTTTCTTTAAAAGTTTTCTTCAGATTCAGCAGTCGGAATGTTTTGATATTTGGCATGCAGCATCCTCAGGGTGTGGGGATGGGGGGGAAGATTCAAGTTTGTTCAAGCCAAGTCCCTGGATTCATATTTGGGCTCACTGTGGGAGCCCGAATGATAACTTAGTTCAAAATGAGGAATTTTCTTTAAAAATCTTCTTCTTCAGATCCAGCAGATGAATGCTTTTGATATATTTTATGCAGCATCCTTAGTGGGGGGGGGGGGGGGGGGGGGGGGGGGGGGGGGGGGGGTTAAGATTCAAGTTTGTTCAAGCCATGTCCCTAGGTCCATATTTGGGTTCACTGTGGGAGCTCGAATTGTAACTTAGTTCAAAATGAGGAATTTTCTTTAAAAATCTTCTTCTTCAGATCCAGCAGTCAGAATGTTTTGATATTTGGTATGCAGCATCCTTGGGAGGGGGGGGGGGGGGGGGGGGGGTGGCAATTCAAGTTTGTTCAAGCCAATTCCCTGGGTTCATATTTGGGCTCACTTTGGGAGCCTGAATGATAACTTAGTTCAAAATGAGGAATTTTCTTTAAAAATCTTCTTCTTCAGATCCAGCAGATGAATGCTTTTGATATGTGGTGTGTAGCATCCTTGGGGGGGGGGGGGGGGGGGGGGAGATTCCAGTTTGTTTAAGCCAAGTCTCTGGGTCCATATTTGGGCTCCCTGTGGGTGCCCGAATTATAACTTAGTTCAATATGAGGAATTATTCTTTAAAAATCTTCTTCAGATTCAGCAGTCGGATTGTTTTGATATTTGGCATGCAGCATCCTTGCGGAGGGGAGATTCACGTTTGTTCAAGCCAAGTCCCTGGGTTCATATTTGCCCGAATGATAACTTAGTTCAAAATGAGGAATTTTCTTTAAAAATCTTCTTCTTCAGATCCAGCAGATGAATGCTTTTGGTATTTTTATGCAGCATCCTTAGTGGGGGTGGGGGGGGGGGGGGGGGGGGGGGGGTAAGATTCAAGTTTGTTCAAGCCATGTCCCTAGGTCCATATTTGGGCTCACTGTGGGAGCTCGAATTGTAACTTAGTTCAAAATGAGGAATTTTCTTTAAAAATCTTCTTCTTCAGATCCAGCAGTCGGAATGTTTTGATATTTGGTATGCAGCATCCTTAGGGGGGTGAGATTCACATTTGTTCAAGCCAAGTCCCTGGGTTCATACTTGGGCTCACTTTGGGAGCCTGAATGATAACTTAGTTCAAAATGAGGAAGTTTCTTTAATAATCTTCTTCTTCGGATCCAGCAGATGAATGCTTTTGATATGTGATGTGTAGCATCCTTAGGGGGTGAGATTCCAGTTTGTTTAAGCCAAGTCTCTAGGTCCATATTTGGGCTCCCTGTGGGTGCCCGAATTATAACTTAGTTCGATATGAGGAATTTTTCTTTAAAAATCTTCTTCAGATTCAGCAGTCGGAATGTTTTGATATTTAGCGTGCAGCATCCTAAGAAGGGTGAGATTCAACTTTGTCCAACCCAAGTCCCTGGGTTCATATTTGGTTTCACTGTGGGAGCCCGAATGATAACTTAGTTCAAAATGAGGAATTTTTCTTTAAAAATCTTCTTCAGATTCAGCCGTTGGAATGTTTTAATATTTGGTATGCAGCATCCTTGGGGGGTGAGATTCAAGTTTGTCCAAGCCAAGTCCCTGGGTTCATATTTGGTCTCACTGTGGGAGCCTGAATGATAACTTAGTTCAAAATGAGGAATTTTTCTTTAAAAATCTTCTTCAGATTCAGCAGTTGGAATGTTTTGATATTTGGTATGCAGCATCCTTAGGGGGGTGAGATTCAAGTTTGTTCAAGCCAAGTCCCTGGGTTCATATTTGGACTCACTTTGGGAGCCCGAATGATAACTTAGTTCAAAATGAGGAATTTTCTTTAAAAATCTTCTTCTTCAGATCCAGCAGATGAATGCTTTGATATGTGGTGTGTAGCATCCTCAGGGGGATGAGATTCCAGTTTGTTTAAGCCAAGTCTCTGGGTCCATATTTGGGCTCCCTGGGTGGGTGACTGAATTATAACTGAGTTCAATATGAGGAATTTTTCTTTAAAAATCTTCTTCAGATTCAGCAGTCCGAATGTTTTGATATTTGACATGCAGCATCCTTGGGGGGGGGGGGGGGGGGGGGGGGGGGAAATATTTGGGCTCACTGTGGGAGCCTGAATGATAACTTAGTTCAAAATGAAGAATTTTCTTTAAAAATCTTCTTCTTCAGATCCAGCAGATGAATGCTTTTGATATTTTTTATGCAGGATCCTTAGTAGGGGGGTAAGATTCAAGTTTGTTCAAGCCATGTCCCTAGGTCCATATTTGGGCTCACTGTGGGAGCTCAAATTGTAACTAAGTTCAAAATGAGGAATTTTTTTTTTAAATCTTCTTCTTCAGATCCAGCAGTCGGAATGTTTTGATATTTGGTGTGCAGCGTCCTTAGGGGGTGAGATTCAAGTTTGTTGAAGCCAAGTCCCTGGGTTCATATATGGGCACCCTGTGGGAGCCCGAATTATAACTTAGTTCAATATGAGGAATATTCTTTAAAAATCTTTTTTTTTTAGATCCACTGGTCAGAATCTTTGGATATTTGGTATAAGCTTTTCTTAGGAGGAGCAGATGCAACTTGTTGAAATCAGTTCTCTAGGTTGATATTTAGGCGGCCATGTCAGGTGAGCGCCCTCATGCCCCCTGGGGCCTCTTGTTATTATCACCTGTTTCTCGTCCTAAATCCAGTTGGATAGTGCATAGATAGGCTGAGATATTCCTTGGCATCAAGACAATTTATGTCATTGTGGATGCCATAGTAGCCTTCTGTACCGTTACAGCTGTCTTGTGGGTTAGGCTCTATCCGCTGTCTTTTGGGAATAAAACCGAAAAAGATACTGTGTTTTCGGTTTGTTTTTCCTAAGTGTCATAGACTTGAGTCTTATTGTTACACCATAGTAGCCTAGCTAAAATCATGAGCGAGATTATTTCAGTATTATGCAGTGGCATAACTGAATTTATTATCTCTTGGGACTGTGGTCTCTTTGGGAATTCAGGGCTGTTTACATAGTGGCTCTTCATTTCCTACTTTGTGCAGCGATAATTGTACATCTCCGTTAAGTGAGCCTTCAGGGTTGCAACTTACACCGATATATCTGTCTTCACGTAGATGAAGACTTATAAGCCATGGCTAGCATTGTAAGTCTCTTTAGTGAGCTTCTAGGGCCTCAGTTATCAGCTTTTAATGGTCTTCAGGTACAGGAAGTCCTTTAGCTGCTTCAGCTAGGCTAAGTTCGTTGTCCTATTGGACATGATACTATTTGTTAGAGGAGATTATTCTCTTCAAACCGGTATGGTTTGGTGTGAGTTATTCTGTAAATACGGTGTATTTGTTCATCATGTCCTTCTCCGCCCTTAGTGTCATTATGGAGTCGGTCAGACGTGAGGGAGCCTTGCAGTTCCTACACTATTTGATGACTAAAACAAGAACGATTCAAGTAATGTGGGTGAGGGGGGGGGGGGGGGGGGGTTCAATATAATTTTAAATCCCCCCCCTCCCCATCGCCAATGTGTTAAGAGGCGATTACCGGGCAGGACGTAGTTTTCTTTCCGTAAGCCTTGTATGTGTTTAAGGATATGCATGGATTTCATGACTTCTCGATTGGCAGCTGGGTCGTGTTCTATGGTGACCTCATGGGCACATCCACTTTTTAGTTGGTTTGTTTCCTGTGATTGTTCGTTTGTATGTCATATACGAGCATCTGATTCATCATCAATAAATTGCTAGCCTTTGTGTACCTGTATGGCTGTCTAGTCAGTTAACTGGTATTCAGATGATTACATGCAGGATTTCAATGCTCGCGTCTATAATAAGTGTATTATTAGATAGACACATTATTGTATGTTATGGACCTTAGAAACAATGAAATATTTTGGGGGCGGTCTGTGACGAGTCTGTTAATCATAGCTTGTTCCATTTCTAAATCCAGGTTTCTATAAGTTTCGGTACCCAAATCGAATATAACTTTTCTATGCATTCTCGTATATTCGCACGTGTCTGGGAGTGTTATTTATCGGAATTTATTGTACACGTGAACAGGGTCCCCTGTGGGTTGCCTCGGAAGTGTGTTTACTCTCCAGAGATCATCCATTGTGATTTTGTTGGACATGTATATGTTGTACATATTATATCACGTGTTTTCAACCTATCTACGTATGCTGACTCTTCTAAATCCAGGTTTCTATAAGTTTCGGTACCCAAATCGAATATAACTTTTCTGTGCATTCTCATATATTCACACGTGTCTGGGAGTGTTATTTATCGGAATTTATTGTACACGTGAACAGGGTCCCCTGTGGGTTGCCTCGGAAGTGTGTTTACTCTCCAGAGATCGTCCATTGTGATTTTGTTGGACATGTATATGTTGTTCATATTATATCACCGGTTTTCGACCTATCTACGTATGTTGACTCTGGTATATGTTACAAGCGGGCGCTATTAATTACCGGGATCGGCGCGATAGCCTTAGCTTCTGAAGTGGTGTTAAGCACCAAATTATTAATAATAATTAATACCTGGGTGCCTGTTCGGCAAATATATATTGTTATTTGGTTCGGCTTTTACTGATTCCAGAGTGCTCCCCTCTTTGTTTTTGAAGAAGATTCTTTCAAAAAAGGGTGGGAGGGATTTTTTTAAATCTCCTCTGGCTTGATAAGTGTGTAACTATGAGTGAAGCTGTTTTGTCTGTAGATTATATCCTGGATACAGCTTGTTTATTATTGTATATGGCGTATGTTTGTGGGGGGTTAACTTCTCACTCTCAAATACCCCATCCTAATTTTTGGGGCTTAGTCCGGACTAGCCTTAAAACTGGAAACTTGTTACATCCAATTAGCATAGTCATTCATGCTAAGAATTCGGAATTACTTGAATTTGGCTCCTTATTTATGATATGTCTTCTCTATTACTGTATAGAGAGACATACATGTAATTCCTTTTAAATTTAATTTCCTTTCACCTTGGATTGCAGGCTTTGGAACTATTTTGGTCTGCAAATTCTGAAGTCCTAGGCCCTCTGTCTTTTTACGATTCAGCTAGTCTAGGCCATTGGTGTATAGAATAAAAAATTGATAAATTTAAAGTAATTTGTATATTTTTTATACTTACCAATGGCCCAGACGGATATGGCCCTCCCATGAGTGTGCACTCATACCTCCCCGCTAAGTTATTATGTATTATGTAGTACTCTCTTCTACAAAGAATGATGTTGGTGCCAATTCCGGTCACTTCCTGACGGCTTGCATGCGCGGAGAGTAAAAGTATGGAGAACCAGATAGGACTTTTAATTTTCGGTTTTGCAAGCAAATTTGGGGGATTGGGGGTTCAAAATTTGTGTTTGGCCCTTGATAACTTTGAGTTTGCACCAGCTAGTCTGGGCCATTGGTAAGTATAAAAATATACAAATTACTTTAAATTTATCATTTTTTATAATCTGTCATTGAAACATCGCATTCTGACCTAGATCAATTAGAAAGCTGTGATGACAGCCAATAAATTAAATGTCATTTGAAAAATATTTTTATTCAAATCCACCAAAATTAATGAAAGAAAGCTTATTCTATAAATGGAGAGTGAGTTTATAACACTTGAGTTCTGACTTTGAAGCATACATTTCTCGGATAATGGCAGCTAATTTCTTAAAAATACAAATACATTTTCTTTTTGAATACAATTTTGATGTATATTTTTCTGTTTATGGATCAAATCTGTCACAAGTGTTTGCCAGTCACACATGAGTGTTGTTATTATTTCAAGCAGATGGCAGAACTGACAAATTCTAAAATAAGACCCAACTTTTTAAATTAATGGATTTTGCAATTTATTCAAATTATTGACTGGTTAAAAATGCACCCACCTGTCATACGCACCAACATTCAGGCTACGACTGAAGTAAAAAATTTTTAAATGTGCTGAGCAACTTCATCCATAGTATGATGCAGACACTATGTTGTTGTAAAGTGTTAATGTTTGGGTTAACCACCACAGAGAAACACAGTTTATTTTGACAAAAGTATAAAATACCAGTATTAAAAATAGATCACTCATTGAAATGAAGGTGAGGTCATGTGTTGGTTAAACTTGAAAGGCTGGGCAAAAAAATTGCTCGCTTTGACGGGTCATTTTCAGCCTTTGAATAGTTAACAGTCAGTTGCCTTATAGCACAGGTCTCGCCCCTAAGTAGAAATGAAACTAGGAATCCTACGAATATTCGTTTCGACCATTTTGCAGTTATGGTTGAAAGAGAATAATCATTTGGGTGTCCAAATCATCCCCAAATAACCTGGTCCCAACTGTCCATGGGACAATTTGGCCATCATTCGTCAGAAACGAAACACAATCTCATGGCTTATATACCTAAAAGTTATTCAATAAATATCGACTGGAGGTTGAAAACAACTTATCAGTGGTATGTTGGATTTTAATATTTGCCTATGACAGCCTATTGCTGGAATGTTTTCAAAGAGAATGTTCCAAAACATAATGCAGGCAGTAGTGCTATGGGTCGATATGGGTATGCCTAAATACTGCAATGACACAAGATGATATTGAATCATCTAAAATCACAAAGATTTTTTTTGTTTTAGGTGATCAATCGACCACACTGATAAATATGTCTTTTATTTCAAAAGATGTTTTTGTATTTCAGAATGTCAGGTTTTTTGGCAGATGCAGCTGAGCGAATCATGATCATCAGGATTGTGTTCAAGAGGGTCACAAATAGGTTTGTAGTTATTATTCATTAGGCCTAAAAAAAGATAAAAATCGGTTCTGCAGGCCCTACCACATGCACTACCACCACCTCCCATGCTATTCTGTAGATTATGAGGCCTAAAACATAAAACAAACCAAGAACATAAACTTTTGATGGCAAAGAAATAATGACAAAAATAAAAAATAAAATAAAAAACTGTCCGCCCACATGCAATTTTACAAAACAATGGCCTGAGAAAAAGAAGATCTACTTGTGGGGCCTTATTAGCTCACCTTACTGAAAGTCACTGTCAACTACTGCCATCACTTGGCATCTGTCATCTGTTAACTTTGCTTATCAATCTTCTTCTTCAAAACCACTGACCCAAACCCAACCAAAATTGGCACAAATTATCATTGGGGATACCCTTCCAAGTTTGTTCGATAGAAGTTGCTTAGCCTGATCAGCTGGGAGCAGTAAAATTCTTCAAAAATCTTCTCATAAACCACCAGTCATAATACTTTGAAATTTGGCATGCATCTTTCTTATGTACTCCATATTCAAGTTTGTTCAAAGAAAGTTTCTCTGCCAATATTTGGGTTTGAGATGGGAGGAGAAAATTTCTAATTTCCAAACTGGTTGGCCAGTTTGAATCATATTTGGTATGTGGTAGTATAAGGGGACATGTACGTGATCTTTAGTGAGTGGGGGAGGTGTGGTGTAGATTCTATTTTGTTCAAATCAAGTCCAGGTTCTATTTGGTCTCCCTATGCATACCTTAGTGCAGTTTGAGGAATATTATTTAAAAATCATCTTTGTCGAATTTTTTTATATTTGGTATACGGCACACTTATGGAGGACAGATTCTAGTTTGTTCAAATCAAATCCCTGGGTTCATTTTTTAACTTTGTGCAATATGAGGAATGTTCCTCAAAGATCTTCTTCGGACCGACCATGTATAATCTTTGAGATTTGCTAAGAAAACAAATTTCTATTTCAAAAGAACATACTGTTTTCATTAATAATTCCATTAATAATACAAATACACAACCAGAAAGACGTAATTTGTCCTGAAAAAAATTGTCTAAGTTGTCTCCTTGTTGACTGCCATTTCGCAATTATGGCTATAAATTGGCAATGCCCAACAACAAAACTTTTATCAAAAGCTTTCAATATTCTGAGGATACTTTGATGTGTGGAGAAAGTGAATAAGGTGATGATGTGCACATTTTTCGAAGCAATACAAATTGAATATTTACAATATATTTTAATTATTATTGACATTATAAGTTATATTGATGAATTGACGGTATTATAGGGGCACGGTAGCTCAGTAGGTAGAGGTGCAGGCTGCAAGCCGAGAGGTCCTCGGTTCGAATGCCACCTGTGGCAACCACGTTGTGTCCTTGGGCAAGACACTTCACCCCCATTGCCCATGTGGGGTCACTGTGGCATTGTGTACTAAGGCGTTCTGCACTTTTGATGTGAAAAATCCAGAAAAATGAAGCAGCTTGCTAGTCACTCCGTTGATGAAACAATTATGAAACGTATGACATCATTTCAAGTATTTCTGTGACATCAGACTCTAACATTTGCTACAGGAGCCATAAACTAAAAGAAACTGCTCCAGCTCTCATCCAATCAGAGGGCAAGGATTTTACTCTTATTGGAACATAAAAGCAGTACCAATATTGGAAAGTTGATACTGTTTAACTTTTTTGTGCTAGGTAAATACCATAATATTTGATATAGTGAAAGCTTTTATGCTGTGACTGCAGTCGCTGTGTTTCAGTTTTCATGTCTTCAACTGCCGTCTGTTGAAGGATAACTGCATTGATTGTCCTCATGCCATCCTGATGAGGGTAGAATCAGTTGCGATGATTTTCACTCACATTCCATCAATCCAGATGTGTAGAGATCAGTGAACCCTCATCTCTACTTATTTGTCCTGTTGCTAACAGTCTGTCACATTTAGATACAGGTGATATTTTCTAATTCCACTATTGTACTGTATGACAATGGTGCACTTTTCTTCAACCAACACTAACTGTGCTTGTGCAGAGTTAGTACGTTGAGAAGTCTGACAGTTGTGGGCCACTGCTCGGTGGTTCTCATCAGGTATTCAAGCTTCCCACGAAACAGTCCGACATGAGGTGACACTAGCTGTTGGAAGTGACATTAAACCCAAATAAAAAATTCAACTATTGCCCAAGCTACATTATGAATTAAAACAGCTGAGCAGTCCATGAAAATATTTATCAAATTTTGTTTAAAAATGTATCTTTCAGGTTCCATAAACTTCTGTTTTGGATGGGTTTACCTCCACATAACGCTCGTGATATGAAAATAAACTATTTCTGTAAGGTTGTGAGTGAATTTTCATTAGAATATAGGACCACAAGGGACAAAGTTATGCAGCAGTTAGAGAAAAAGAATAATCAGAGGGAAAGAAAGAAAACAAGGGGCAAAATGATAGTCGATGTAAGTGTTTTTGTGAACAATAAAAACAGAACTTGACTATGTTAAAATTTTAATATCAACCAATTCTAAACATATTAACCCTTTACTTAATACAAATTGTGTGCAATTATTTCCAAAAGATTCTCTGAAGAACTAAAAAAAAATAATTTTTTGCCTAAAAAACATAGCTTATGACCCCCCTCATTGGATCAAGCTCAATGAGCTTGATCCAATGAGGGGTCATAGGGGCTGTTTTCTAGGCAAAAGTTGAAAATATATTAAACTTTGAATGATGATTTTGTGAATAATGTTGTGGTTTATGGCTGTTGAACTAGGTAAAGGGTTTTACTTATTTACAAAAAGAAATCGGATTTAATAATTATTTTCCTCCACCTCCACTAAACAATGTTATGACTCACATGAATTCAGGTAATGGACTGCCAACATATTGTAACACCAAAGTTCCATACTAAAAGTTACGACTTTCCGTCTGGCATCCATTGTTAAGTATATTGTTGGAAGGTTTTTATACAGTGTTTGAGTTCATTCAATCTTTAGATTCTGAGGCGAGCTGTCACTCTTGCATGCCTTCGGCTCTGCAATTTTTCCTTTTTGCTAGTAGACAACAGCATGTATAGGTTCTGCCAAGTGAGCTTAATTTTAACCTTTAACTAATGAATCGTCCGCATAATAAATAAATTGTGCAGAAGATAAAAATTCAACAAAACCAGTTCATGTGACCTCCTCATTGGAACGAGCTCGTCGAGCTCGTTCCAGTGAGCGGACACATGGTACAGTTTTGTTGGAATTGTTTTGTGGGAAAAAAATTAAGCTTTATGCTTGCTTCTGAATCCTTTTTCTCTCAGTTATATTGTTGTGGTTTTCATTATAGTTGTAGTTTCTTTAAATAATGTATCTGTATAACTATGGAAATAAAATTATGTTTAAACTGAACAAAACTAACTATAATAACAAAAATTTTGATATGTGTTTTCTGTAATGGTTTGAAATCTTTTCTCACTTGCATTCCATGGAGAATCATCTGATTGATGTACGATTGCTCCATCAAAATTGCATTTCAGGGATTATACCAAATTAACTAGGAAACTAATTTTGGTGGACAAAGTGTAATCTGAACTTGAGGCTAACATTGTCTTTCAAAATAATTGTTAATTGACCCACTACTGAAACAGTTGAACACTTTTATAACTGGTTGAGTGTTAAAAGCCCATATCTGGGATCTTCAGAAAAATATTGATGTCCAACAAGATTATGAACAACATCAGACACCCTTAACCCTTTACCCAACGCAGACGATACCAAAATTTATTATTTTAAATACAATTTTTTTTCAATTTTTCAAAAAATTTCAACAAAACCATATCATGTGACCCCTTGTTGGAACGAGCTTGACAAGCTCGTTCCAACGAGGGGTCACATGATATGGTTTTGTTGAAATTTTTTGAAAAATAATATTTTTTCAACTGCTGAATTTGGATATTACGCGGGCGGATGCGGGCGATTCGTTGGGTAAAGGGTTAAAATGCTACTGAATTATGATTAGTGAATCAGATAGCAAGGAGTGACCTGTTGTCAGTTTCTGGAGTAATTTGACATCAGTGGATCAAAGACTAACCACTGATGTCAAATTTTCTTTGAAAATTTGTTCATGTTCATCAATATTATGTTTTATTTCGCTCCACATTTATGAAATCAAATGGGGAATGAGAATTAGTCATTTGGCAATTTAAAATGCGACTACTATAGCCTACTTCTATGATAGCGTAATTTCATAAAATTGTGAGTTGGGTGGTTTACAAAGTAGAATTGAATTTATCTTCTCCATTTTTGAAATCCTTTATTTCATTAAATTAAAAGGAATGGTTTGATAAAAAGTTTCTGAATTTCTTTCACAAAAATTAATCTAGGACTCCGTCAACCCAGTCCTTCATGTGAGTAAATTTTGCGGGATGTAAAAAACTGCACTCACAAATGAAACTGCAAGTGCAGATCACACTCGCAAAATTACAGAAATCATCAGTTAGGTTTTGCATGTGTTGGAATACTTTAAACAAGATTTTGAAGTGTGTGGATGGATGGTATTGATGAAATACAAATCTTTCAACTGAGAAATGAACAAAACTAAACTTAAATCAGTCCCCATGGCAAACTGGTCAAACTCAAAAAGAGCCCTCACTCTCAGCTAATTTCGTGCATTACCAGAATTGCAGAATTGCAGCACATATATTGCACCAAAATTAAGTAATCAACCTTTTTTCACCTTTGGTGTTTGTTTCAAATCCTGTATGGTCTTCAAATGACTATTTTAGCAATATAGAAAGTGTGACAACTGGCATTTTAATTTGAAGTAAACTTCGAGAAATGTAAGAAAACAAACAAAAATGCTTGCACGTATTTCTGACACAGATTTCAGGAGATATTTTATTAACTTCACACACAAGAGAAGATGGTAAAATTATTTGTTACACTACAATTGATTTATTGTAGCAGAGGATTTCACTATTGATTGGCCAATAAAATCACACTCTACTGTCAGCTTTGTAAAAATTACCAATCAGGATACAACTTGCCATGCGCAAAGAAAGCTCTGATAATGTTTTCACTAATACAGTAGACCCAGCAAAGTACGCAATCTATTTTCAGAAGATGTACCCCCTGTGGGAACCCCAGGAAGTTAGGCAGTGCTTGTTTACTGTGGTAAACAAGCATCATTTTAGTGGTAAAATAGGACCCAGTCATTAATTCTTGGGGTGCAAGTCCTCTAAAATAGGCAATGTAGGACATAAATGATTGACTGACCTTGACTTTATCTCCTTGTTGTGGTCACGATTAGCCATTGTGCAGAAGTATGTAACCTTAAACACCAATAAATAAATAATTTGGAAGACATAGGCAAATTATAGAAAGTTATATAATTTATTTATGTCATACTGATCTGGTGAATTAAAAAAATAATTTTAATCATCCTACTGTGACTGGTTCTCACATGATGTGTTCAGTTGCCAATGTTTTGAAGCTCAGCTTGACTATTTTGTTTTTAGAGTTCGTCTTTTTGCAATCACAGGCACTTGCGAGTGCAATAGCACCCATCTCAAATGAAGGACTGTCAACCACAGTTCAGATTAAGTTTAGTGAATGAAGTTTAGAAATTTCATATCAACTCGTGACTGATTTGAGATGCTCTAATTATTACATATATTCGAGACAAGAAAAAAAGTATAATAAACTTTGAGGAGCAATTTTTTTAGTATTATCGACTTTAATCGCAAACAAATTATTGTAAATTCATATTTCGAGTCAAGCTGTATGAATTTGCATAATTTCATGTTCTTACTGTTGCCAGCATCATGTCAGGATGTCACAATTCAGACATGGGGTGAAATGAAAAGTTCACACATGCAGTCAATAGCGTGTATGTCCACCGTTAGCCTCTTGGATGGCAAGACATCGTTGGCGCATGGACCTGATAAGTCTCTGGATGTCACCCTGTGGTGTTGTGTTCCACTCCTGCCTTAGAACATTACATAAATCGCCTAACTTCTGGTGATCAAGAAGCTGTACCCGATCATCCAGAGATGGTAAATAGTGGCCACAGTGACTCTGAACTCAACAGCACGCTCATCTGGAGGTATCCCAGCCTCATGCATACCAATGGTACGCAACCTCTGATTTTCGATTAACCATGGCATTTTTTAAAATGTCCGAAAACAAAAACTAGTGTGTTTTCTCAATAACCCAGGCTCTCTAGCACAACATAACTCAAAGAAAATCGTCGGTCACCCATTCAATTTGACATTCTTGTGTAGCACGGGCTATTTTGAAATCCATAGCAAAATTGTATGCGGTTGGGTGGACAACAGCAACATGTCATAAAACTCTTTGCACGACTTCTTGTTCACAAAAATGCAATGTTAGAACTATTATATTTCATCCTTTATGCTATTTTATCACATTTGTTTCTATTATACTTTCTTTTTTGACTCAGTATATTTAATTTAGCTGTTTCCAACGGCATTAAATAAAACAAAGCAACTGATTTTGAAATTAATATCTTGCTGATATTTTCTAATATTTTTTGTATTTTATGGGGAAGAATGTAATACATATAGGTTATTACCTCCTTGTTGGTTTCCGAGATGGTGTATTGAAGTTGATACCTCGCCTCTGAGCATGTATCGACCCCATCCTAACGGACTCGTCGATATAGGCCCAGCGATGATGTCTCAACTTCAATACGCCATCTCGGAAACTCACATGGTGGTAATAACCAATTTATCTTACAATGTTCCTCCCTTTCTTGACTTGGTCGCATGATGAAGGGATTGAGTACAGTTTTTAATGGCATCTGTTTTGACAATCATTCAGCATGTATGAATTGATTTTTTATGAATGAAAATCATAACATAATGATATTGCATTCTTGTGCTGTGCATGACATAATCCACATTCATTGTTCTTGTACTATAGCTGCTGAAGTTTATAGTAGGGTTTCAACAGTTTGTTTCTTTGTTTTGTTTTTCATGTTAACTCTTTACCTAACACAAAAAGCAGATGACACTTGCAAACAAAATTCTTGAATAACTATTTTTAGCTCCCTGAAGGTAGCTAAACTTATCACTTGCCGTCCGTCGTTGTCGTCCGTCCAGCGTCATGAACATTTTTCAAATGACTTCTCCTCTGAAACCGCTAGGTCGATGTGCTAGAAACTTGGTATGGATGTTCATTACCATACCAAATATGGGGGGCTCTGTATGGGGCATAACTCTGATAGCACTGTATGAATTATAGAAAAATTATTAAAAAATCTTCTTCTCCAGAACCAGTGGGCAGAATCTTTTGATACTTGGTATGCAGCATCTTGGTATGGGTCTGATTCAAGTTTGTTCAAATCGGCCCCCTGGATTCATATTTGGGCTCACTATAGAAGCCCAAATTCGAACTTAGTTCATTTCAGGCAAATTTCTTAAAAAAATCTTCTTCTCCAGATCCAGCAGGCAGAATCTTTTGATGTTTGGTATGCAACATTGTGGGGTGGATCTGATTCAAGTTTGTTCAAATCGGCCCCCTGGATTCACATTTGGCCTCAGTATAGAAGCCCGAATTCGAACTTAGTGCATTTCAGGCAAATTTCTTAAAAAATCTTCTTCTCAAGATCCAGCAGGCAGAATCTTTTGATATTTAGTATTCAACATTGTGGGGTGGATCTGATTCAAGTTTGTTCAAATCGGCCCCCTGGATTCATATTTGGGCTCACTATAAAAGCTTGAATTCGAACTTAGTGCATTTCAGGCAAATTTCTTAAAAAATCTTCTTCTCCAGATCCAGCAGGCAGAATCTTTTGATATTTGGTATGCAACATTGTGGGGTGGATCTGATTCAAGTTTCTTCAAATCGGCCCCCTGGGTTTATATTTAGACTTAGTATAGGAGCCCAATTTGAACTTAGTGCATTTCAGGCAAATTTCTTTAAACATCTTCTTCTCAAGATCCAGCAGGCAGAATCTTTTGATATTGGGTATGCAGCATGCTTAGGGGGGTGAGATTCAAGTTTGTTCAAGCCAAGTCCCTGGGTTCATATTTGGGCTCACTGTGGTAGCCAGAATTATAAACTTAGTTCAAAATGAGGAATTTTCTTTAAAAATCTTCTTCTTCAGATCCAGCAGTTGGAATGTTTTGATATTTAGTATGCAGCATCCTTAGGGGGTGAGATTCCTGTTTGTTCAAGCCATGTCCCTAGGTCCATATTTGAGCTCACTGTGGGAGCCCGAATGATAATTTGGTTCAAAATGAGGAATTTTCTTTAAAAATCTTCTTCTTCAGATCCAGCAGTCGGAATGTTTTGATATTTGGTATGCAGCATCCTTAGGGGGGTGAGATTCAAGTCTGTTCAACCCATGTCCCTGGGTCTATATTTGGGCTCACTGTGGTAGCCAGAATTATAACTTAGTTCAAAATGAGGAATTTTCTTTAAAAATCTTCTTCTTCAGATCCAGCAGTTGGAATGTTTTGATATTTAGTATGCAGCATCCTTAGGGGGTGAGATTCAAGTTTGTTCAAGCCATGTCCCTAGGTCCATATTTGAGCTCACTGTGGGAGCCCGAATGATAATTTGGTTCAAAATGAGGAATTTTCTTTAAAAATCTTCTTCTTCAGATCCAGCAGTCGGAATGTTTTGATATTTGGTATGCAGCATCCTTAGGGGGTGAGATTCAAGTTTGTTCAAGCCATGTCCCTGGGTCCATATTTGGGCTCACTGTGGGAGCTTGAATTGTAACTCAGTTCGAAATGAGGAATTTTCTTAAAAAATCTTCTTCTTCAGATCCAGCACGTCGGAATGTTTTGATATGTGGTGTGTAGCATCCTTAGGGGGGTGAGATTCAACTTTGTTAAAGCCAAGTCCTGGGGTCCATATTTGGGCTCCCTGTGGGAGCCCGAATTATAACTTAATCAATTTGAGGAATTTTTCTTTATAAAAATCTTCTTCAGATTCAGCAGTCGGAATGTTTTGATATTTGACATGCAGCATCCTTAGGGGGTGAGATTCAAGTTTGTTCAAGCCAAGTCCCTGGGTTCACTGTGGGAGCCCGAATGATAACTTAGTTCAAAATGAGGAATTTTCTTTAAAAGTCTTCTTCTTCAGATCCAGCAGATGAATGCTTTTGATATTTGGTATGTAACATCCTTAGGGGTTAAGATTCAAGTTTGTTCAAGCCATGGCCCTAGTTCCATAAAATTTGTGTCTCATGACTTCATTCCTTTGTAGTGTTGATGAACCACCACTTTGGCCGGTGAGTGATTAAGGCTCCTTGGGGCCTCTTGTTTTTATTTTTTGTCTAAAAAACATAGGTTATGACCTCTGATTGGAATGAGCTCAATGAGTGCAAGTAACAGTGTACGTAATCTTAGTGCCTTCTTCAAATCTACCATGTCTATGGACAGACATGTTACAAATATGTGCAATAAGGCTTTCAGGGGTCTCTACAAAGTTAAACAGATAAGACAGTTCCTCACGAAAGACTCCACAAAAACCCTAGATCATGCCTTTGTAACTTCACATTTTTATTATTGTAATGTCTTACTGTTCAACCTTCCACAATATCATTACTCTCGCCTGCAGATGGTACTAAATGCATCAGCCTGAGTGGTATGCAGGGTATCATGATCTCAACACATCACTCCTGTTCTGAGGGATATGCACTGGCTGGCAGTCAAGTACAGAATAATTTTCGAAACTTTATTTTTGGTTTTTAAGACACAAAACAACATGTCACCAGCCAACTTAGAAGAACTCCTTAATACCAAGAATGTGTGTCAATACAACCTGGGGTCCGATGGTAAAATGCTACTACATGTTCCAAAACATAGGTGTAAGATATTTGGAGATAGGTCATTCTCATTTGTTGGCCCTCACTTGTGGAATAATTTACCAGAACACCTAAAAAGACTGTCATATGTCAACCCTTTCAAGAAAGATCTCAAAACACACCTGTTTCAAAAAGCCTATAAATGATGTTGTGGACTGTAAGATACTGTATATATTCCGTTTGTATATTTGCACGAGTTCCGTAACATGTACAGCGCCTTAGAATATGGTTCTACATCTTCTGAACTATAATTTTGGTGCTATATAAATGTGTATATTATTATTATTATTATAACCTATGTTTTTGAGACAAAAAATGAAAAAATAATGAAAATGAATTGGCGATTTTTGTGACTAGCACTGGCCGATTTTGGCTGTTACTTTGAATAAAAGGTTAAACACATGGTAAGCCTTTAAAAATATTTTCATGGCAGAAAATGACCTAATCTAATTTATTTTGTTGAACTGGTGTGTTATTTATCATCATTTAATTACTGTTATCAAAAACAGTGTCCTCGACGTGTTATAATCGATGCCAATTTAGTGTAGATAAACATTGTTCTCTTTCTGAATTGAATGACCACATGTTCGGTGGTTGCTACACTCAGTACAGGTTTGTATTTTGTCTAGACGTTTTTACTTGTATAAGGGGAATACATTCTTGTGAGATGAATTTATTTATATGTGGAGTTATACAAACTTGAATTATTTTTTTCTCTTTTGACACTGAAGACTGAAAATTTCTCTAAATCAAAAGAAGCACAAAGTGATGATGATTTGAAGAGGCATCTATTGGGTAATGGCTATGCTAGTGCTGATGAAAGGGGCTATTTTCCAGGACATAGGTCTAGGCGGAAATTAGGTAAGTATACTAATTTTGATGTGCTTATTATTGCACTCATTACCTGCAGAGAAGATTTAGCAGAGGTCTCTGTCTGTTCATCCATCTGTATGAGCATCTTGCCTTATAGCTCGGTTATGGATAATCAAATATGATTTTCCATTGGTATGCTGAGAAACCAGCATGGGGAAAAGGATCTCCACCTATGACAAGTTCTGTCCACTCTTTCTTGCCAGAGGTGGGGCCCTTATTGCACTTAGAAAATAGTGATATTTTGCTGCTGCCATATGTACACATTTTGCATTTCACTTGTTGGCACAATGCAGATCAATTAGGTCACTAGTTTTTCTCTCTACTGAACACATTTGTCAAATCCATGCACACCAAGATAAATAAGGCTAAAAAACGGAAGATTTTGATTCTCAGGCACCTCCCTCATGGAAATTGAACCCTCTCGTTGACCATTTTTATGGGCTTGCAGTGTGTTCCAAAAATATGTGTAGTATGAAATCATGAGACTTTAAAATTTTACCTTTTTTGATTTGTGTTTATTCGTTTGCACATGTTTTCAACAAAGCTGGATCAAAATACTGCTGTGTCTTTTTGTTATAATTGTTTTGTGAACATCCAGTTTGCTTTGTTCTTCAAAAAATAACTCAAATGTTATGTGGATGGTATTTATATTTTTGAAAAAGGTCCATTAATATAACTGAACGCAAATGTATTTAAGGCCTAAAAAAGTACACAAATTGTTTCTCAGGCCCTCCCGCATGATCCTTTTGGCTGCCGCATGCTCTCTTTTTATAACCAATGCAAACCTGAAAAAATAAAAATTAAAAAAAAATTAATGGTTTATGTCTGATATTTTACCAAAGTTAATAAAATTGATAAATTTGTCCCTTGAGTGCAACAAGGCTTTGCCATGCTTTAGCATTGCAAAGCCTTCTTGCACTCAAGGATCAAAATACACCACCACCCATGCTATTCTGTAGAATATGAGTCCTAAAACATAAAACAAACCAAGAACATGAACTTTTGATGGCAAAGAAATAATTACAAAAATAAAAACTCACCCAACTGCCCGCCCGTCCACTTGCCCATATGCAATTTTACAAAATATGGCATGAGAAACAGATGATCTACTTTGTGGAACCTAATATTTCTTTATTAACTGGTTGAGTGCTAGATTATTTTTGGAAGTTGGAATTTGTTCATATAAATTTGCATTATTAAAAATTATTGGAGAGTGCCTTAAGGCACTCTCCAATAATTTTTAATAATTCAAATCTATATGAACACAGTTGTGTTTGCTTATGACTGAATAGGAAATTTGTGTAAAGAATATTAAGACTTTAGTATGGTACCCTCATGTTTCTTGAAAGCCATGATAGTGGCTTCCAGCACTCAACCAGTTAACTACTTGAATGATGGACATCCATATTAGGGCAGTTGTTTTTCTGAAGGGCAGGTACCACAACTTTAAGGCTTTATCTTCTGTGGATGTGCTTCATAAACTCGATGAAGTGAGATTATTTAACCTGTATGGATTTGCCTTGTTATAATTTCTGAGAGGGTAGGGCAATGCAAAGCGTGTGCTAATGCTTCCGACCTGCCAAAAATTTTCTAAGTCAAAAGAGTAAAAAAGGGCGATAACTCTGGAAAAAATGTGTAGAAGAAACTCACTCTACACAGGTATCGTTTCCCTATGATGCTCTATCACACCACCAAATATTCAAATTTGAGTAGGAGTGGCTGAGATACAAGGGGAAATGTTGGTACGGATGGACCACTAGATAAACCTTCAACTTTTCAAGTTGGGGGCATAACAAGGCAAGACCATGTGAACAATTTTAAAAATAATTTTGCACTGGTTGTCAAACACAAAAAATATAAAATAAAAATAAAAGCCTCCCTCCAGTTAGGATTAACTGCTGAGCCATTAGACTCAAAGGGAGCGGTATAGTAAAAAGTATGTAAAATCATCCAGCCCCAAGAGTAAAAAGATATTGTGTTTCCATTGTATTTTGTTAGATTTCAAAATTCATAGTTTATTAGGTTTTTTTTTAAAAATTTCAAATCCGATTGGCTTTTGAAGATGAGGGTGATAGCCCTCCTTCAAACTGCAGGCCTTGTATTGGTATGAGTAATATTTACCTGCCTGTCACTATTGGATGGGCTAGGGGGTTACACACCTTCATTTTAGTGGTGATGAGGCCTGCCCATCTGCGTTCATTTGTCCTACAAAAACTCTCCTTCACTGGTTATTTCATGTTGATCTGAAAATGTGATATGTAACATTTCTTGAAGCATTACCACACATCACACGGAATGTCAATCCTGCTGAAAAATATAAAATAATGACTCTTGATTCATTTTATTTATTTTTTATTGATTTGAAATGCAAGTTGTTTTAAAAATTCAGATGTAATTTTAACATGAAAGCATATAAAGTTTTTATGTATAAAAACTTGGTTTTACAATTGTATTTTTAAATGAATCTCACACTGCTGTACATGGAAATACATTTGAGGACATTTTGAAATATAACCTGAAAGTTGAGAAAATTATTTTTTCCAGCTGCAAGAAATTTCAAGCTATTAAGATTCATGTATTTTTTTTTTACTTTCTGACAGACTCTAAATATGGACCATCAAGAGGCTGTATAACAACTGATTCAGAAATGTATGATACGGGTGATGATGAAATCCTTGAGGCATGTGTTCGATCAGCAACGGCAGCATCAAATAGGGCACCAAAAGAGAGAAAACGAGCTAGGGGACAAAGAAAATCTTGTAAGTACTCAAATATTCTATGTCACTTTAAAGGGATGCTATGTTTTTAACAGATACATGGTGATAAATTTTTCTTATCAGTGTGGATAGAATCCGACTGCATGAAATGGCACAGACAGGAAATGGTGGGTGATTACAATAATTTCCTGTTTCTCCTGGTTTCTTTAAAACTGTACTATTAACAAATGAGTAATGCTGAGAATTTGTTTGGTTCTGCAATTTAAACTTACCTTTAAAGGCTTGGACTGGTGGTCTGAAATGTTAGTATATTACATCCTGAAGGTGTAGTGGCTTGGCAGTGGCTTCTGGTGAAGTCTTGACCAGAAACCACTGTTAGAGTGTTTTAACTATTGTGTGAATGATTACTTTTCGAAGGTACCTGTTTAACCCTTTACCCAACGAATTGGCCACATCCGTCCGCATAATATGCAAATTCAGCTGTTGAAAAAATATTATTTTTCAAAAAATTTCAACAAAACCATATTTTTTTAAAAATGTTGAAATTTTTTGAAAAATGTCAAAAAATGATATTTAAAATAATAATTTTTGATATCGTCTGCATTGGGTAAAGGGTTAAAGACAAGAAAAGTTGTCAAAACTTGGAATTAATGATGGTTCAAGTATTCAGAAGATTATTTGGTATTGGTGGATGGACAGAAGCCCACACTTTCAATTGCTTGCCCAGTGGCAACTTTGTTTACTTATTTGTGTTTAATGACACTTTCAACAGCCAGGGTCACCACGTGTCAGACAGTTTTATGGGTAGAGGAAGCTGTAGAGAACCACTGTGTAACTGTCAGACTCCCCAATTTACTAACTACACACAATCAGGTTTGGCATTTGTTGCAGACAAGTGCACTATCGAAATGCAGTACACCTTAGTACACAACACCACCATGCCCCCACATGGGCAATCAGGATTAAGTGCCTTGCCCAACTACACAATGCAGTTACCCCTGGTGGGGATCGAATTGTGGACCTGTCAGTTTTAAGTCCAATGCATGGCAACTTGAGATCACAACAAGAAAATCTAGAATCAAGTACCACCAGGTAGTCTCTTAAGTGCTCCATGAACTGCAGATATGCTTGTTGGGTCCTTGCCTTTCTGCTGGTCTAGCAAATTAGTGAATAGGTGTATGATTACCTGTTGAGGAAGCTGGGGTGTGGGTTGTATAGCAAGTCAACTTGTGGACACTAAATGTCTAAAACAAATGTTGGTTTGATCATTTTGGATAACTCAGGTTGGAATATTTGTACTTATTGTGTTTCCGTGGATCTGTTGTAATTTATCTGATTTGAATATTAATTCAGTGTGATGGAAAGTTAAACACTAAAGGGGCTAATTCTGACTTTAATCAGTTTTTTTCTTCTACAAAACAGGTGCCCCAACATGCAATCTTTGGAAAACCTTTCAAATTACAAAAGTACCTTGGCAGTTGTTTCTAGGAAAGACTTGCTGGGAAACAATTGCAAACTCACAGGATGTGGACTGACAAAAGTGTAGCAAAAATGTATAAAATGATTCAGGCCACCAACAATTCAGAGTGTATGCATTTTCAGAGCAATGCAGTGCATCCCATCCAATGAAGTGTGACGTTACAGAATATACTTGTTAATTGCATATTACATTCAAACACCAAACTATTTACCATACTTTTAGAAAACATTTGACTTATTAATTGCATATAGCTTATAGAGTATTCCCTGATAACTGAATAATAAATACTGCGATCTATCAAAAAATTATACAGACATTTCCAAAATTCCTCAACATTGCAGACCCTTTTGGCCTTAGTACTTCTAGTATAAGCATGTAACATATTATATTTCATTGGATGGAGCTTGATGAGCCAGTAAAAGAAGCTATAATCAAATAAATGTACAATTTATGCCACTACTGTAGGAAAAGTGTCAAAAAAATATTTGTGCTTGCCAAATAGAATGAAATGTGATAATCAAATAAAAAATCATACACTTTTGAATTTCTGTAGTTTGTGTGGCCTGAATTAACCCTTTATCCAACGTTAACAGCCAAAACCAACCAGTGCTATTCACAAAATTCTCCATTCAATTTTTATTACCTTTTCATTTTTCACTGCTTAAAATTCCGATGATTTGTTTCTCAGCACTGGTTCCAGATTTGCCCCAAAATCCTGTTAAAGTTTGGAAACTTCATTTGAAATCCTTGAAAAGTTACGGAAATGTCCTGGAATTTCATCTTAAATTGGTGTACAAACCCTGACTAGAAGGATCTGCCCACCCACCTACCCACCACCCATGAGAACTCTTGGAGATGAACCGGTGCTTCACTACTTTATAAAACAAGTTCTGTTTTACTGATATAATTGGACCCAGAAACCATAACCTGATGTGTGAGTCCTCTAAAGTGGGCAGGTGTATCAGAACTGATTGGCTAAACTTGACTTCATAATTGCACAACCATCATGCCATAGCCATAGATGTTGAAAATGACATAAAACACCAATCAACATTAGAGGTAGGCTTTTTTTATGTTTTTCAGTTCAATTCGAGTTTTTGCAGCAAATCAGAAAACTGAACCATAAGACCCAGCAAAAACCAGCCAAACAGTTTTACTATGGTTGTGTATAAACTGATCAATATATCAGACTAGGAGGGAACTCGACCATTGACCCCTATGAGCTCTTGTCACTTAGTCTATCCAGGGATGTTGCAACATGGGGGGTGGGGGTGGGCCCCCCCCCCCAATCCTGGCCAAAATTTCCTATAGTTGGAAATTCGGAGGGAAAGTCATGGGTTGTTGGAAATTCCATCTATCTGGATTTTAGAGCTTCTTTGGTGATGCTGATGTCTCCTTTACTTCCCAAAATTCTAACTCGGTTTCAAATCTGCAAAAATTCCAACTGTTACTATTTACAAGTACAGTGAATGCAATATCGAGCTTAATAAATAGGCATGATTTGAATATGTACGAGATTTCTATAGTATGTTTACTTATCATAATGAAAAAAATCCTCGAAATGCACTTCAAGAAAATCACATCATGTAAAATCGTTATCCTGAGTTAATTCCATCATTCACAGTTACAAAATGATGAAACATCAAAAATTGAACATTCCTGCATAAGATCTGATTTAATGTTAGGACAGAGTGAATTGCTCAAAGTTCTCAGCTTGAGGATTTGTTTAGCAAATATTCAATTTCTAGAATAATACCAAATAATAACAACCTGATAATACAATCATAAATGTGTTGGCTTTTCAGTTACTAGAATCAGTTTTATGCCCCCTTTCATGTCTTCATTTTCAACATTTTTTTCAGTGAATTTCTAACTAGGGAGAGGGACTGGGAGAGGGTTTCCCCCACCTGGTCCCTCCCCAATTGGAAATTCACTACCCTACACCCCCCCAACCCCCCTCCCCCACCCCTCCCCAATCGGAAACCTCTAGCCATGTCCCTGAGTCTATCTTGTAAAGGGGCGAATATGCCTTGTTATCATCACATGTTCTCCCTTGTGAACTCGTCTGGTGACTGAGCCAATAAGGGAGAGAATGTGACAATGATAATACAGCATAGATTAGATGAACTATATATATTTGATCCCCTAATTTATGTTTTTTTACATTTATGTTTTTTACAGACTCAATAGGCTTAGCAACTGATCTCCTAGAACCTGTAAGAATGATCAATGGGAAATTAAGTTAATCCAAATGGAGATACTTACAGACAGGGCTTGTTGTGGAGGGTGTTGACATCCAAACAATTGCGGATATTTTCCCAGTTAATTAGAGGCCTAGTGTTACTTACTATATGTTCTTAACACAAAAAAACTGAACCAAAACCAAGGTTTTTCCCTGAAACCAAACCAAGTCCAAATCTGAAAATCCCCCCCCCCCCCCCCCCCCCAGCTCTAATCAGCATAAACAGGAACAACTGCCAAGGTGATTTAACGTTTACAGGGACTACTCATTTAAGGGCAGGAATCCAAGATGTAGATTCAGTTATTTTGTAAGACTAAAACTTAACCCCCAGGACATAGACAGGTTAAATAAAGTGGGAAGCAAGAAATATTTTTTCCTCTCCACTTCATTTCACCTCTAGCTCAGTAAAGAGAATGTATTCCCTATAGGTGAAGGTCAGGGATCTTCACCAGGGATAAGGAATATCAGGGTGTGAGAGCTTGGACCAGTTAAAGGGATTTCAGACATGAATGTATGCAAGGTTGACATTTTTCAAAAATTGTGGATGGGACTAGTCCCCACAATCTACGTCGCTGTCCCTGATTGCTGCATTAAAAATAATTAGTCTTATTGTCAGCATTTATGTTTTAATTTTTCAGCTTTTTGGGATTTGATGAGTAACTAGGTAATATAAAGCATTAGAAATTCTGATTGCAAATCATCTTTTGTTACTGCTTATAGTTGTTTTGCCAGTTCTCTGTTCAATGTTAATACTATTATTGTGTACATGGCAACTCCTGTATTAATATTTTGATAATGAGATGCTGTTCCAGACAATATCATTTTGCCTTGTTAAATTGTTTTATTCATTATTGCATACATTTTAATAGCTCATATTATTGTTCTTAATTGTTACAAGTTAAACTAACCTTTTTTGTATGCTGATAGTTCCTTTAGATGAAGAAATGCTGCAAAGAGATATACGTGCTCGAGTTCTGTAAGTTTCACCGAAAAAAAGAGAATGGTTTTAGTGATGACAAATACCAAACTGACTGCTTCGGTTTTTTGTCACTGAATGAAAAACAGACTTCAGTTTTTGGGTTTTTTTAGCGCACTGTGTGAAATGAAAGCCATAATTTAAGGGGTTAGTTTATGTTCAAGACATCTACTTTTGTTTTCATCTATTCAAATCTTTTATCATATTCCAGTCAAAAGACAAAAAAATAGCATCTGCTTGTTCATCTTAGACATATCTTTGCTCTGGTTATATGGATTGTCCAGTCTGAGAGAGACAGGAGAGTTTCCCCATTTTATTTCTTTTCTTCAAATGTCCATGTCCATCAAACTTTTAACAGTTTTGACATATCATACCTGTTTGGAAAGAATGATTAATAGGCTCAGCTGTGCAGAGTAGAATTGTTGATGTGGCCTTCATTTGATCACTTCATCAGATGCGGTAATAAAGAGCTTGTATCATAACCTGTTAGCAGGTTATGCTATATAACATGATGGTAACCTATAAAAAACAGTTGTTGTTGCTTTTCCATCTTCTGTGTTATTAATATGCCACCTGTGCTGTTTACATCTTTCTTCACAGAATTTCTGCCAAAATATTTAGCAACAAGGAACACTCGATCTCACTTTGGTCTCTTATTTCAACGAAATGATGAATGGAATATTACTGTTTGTTTGCATGTCTATTTTAAAGGATTATGCATCTAAGCAACAAAATTTGTTTATTGTCATTGTCGTTCCTTTAACAACCCTCTAAGTACAATGATAGTGTGCTGAGACATATGGCAAGTTCGTGACATGTATGCCTCGAACCATAATGACTTGGGTTCAGGATCTAATCGTGCTCAATTAGTAAGGACCCAGTGGTTCTATCTAGCTACTTGAACATCCTCAACTCTGAACCCCACACCTCAACTTCCCTATCCCCAGTGTACATGCCATTCAGAGCATTATGATACTTGAATAAACAAATACATGTTGAATAAATCCTATTCAACCCTTTATCCAACACACGATATCAAAATTTATTATTTCATTATTGTTTTTCAACAACATTCAATAAAACCATATTATGTTACCACCCGTTGGAAGTATCTCCAAGAGCTCGTTCCAATGAGGGGGTCACATGATATGGTTTTGTTGAATATTTTGACAAATAATTTTTTTTCAACTGCTTAATTTGTAAATTACGTGGGCAGATGTTGTCATTTTGTTAGGTAAAGGGTTAACCCTTTACCCAACGAATCGCCCGCATCCGCCCGCGTAATATGCAAATTCAGCAGTTGAAAAAATATTATTTTTCAAAAAATTTCAACAAAACCATATCATGTGACCCCTCGTTGGAACGAGCTCGTCGAGCTCGTTCCAACGAGGGGTCACATGATATGGTTTTGTTGAAATTTTTTGAAAAATTTGAAAAAATGATATTTAAAATAATAAATTTTGATATCGTCTGCGTTGGGTAAAGGGTTAAGTTGCACAGTATTGTTTACATTTGCAATTATATTGCTCTGCAATGCATTTGTTAAAGTCACTCATTCCTGTAGGTATTGCAGATATACACTTGGGGATTTCACAACAATCTGTTTCATTACTTTGCTTGAATTCTAACCACAACTTAATACACTGAAAAAAAATATTCTGACTGTGGATTCAGACAGTTCAAAAACTCCAAATATTTTGTTTCCCATGTTTGTTCTGGTAAAAATGCCTGGGTTCAGTGGTGATACATTTTAGTGACTTTTTAGAAGCAGTCAGTTTGGATGAGTGTAAAGGTTTGTACATCAAAGCATACTTAACTATTCAGTTCTGTTTATAATATAAAGAAAAATTCTAAATTTTTTGTACAGCTTAAAAGTAAACAGATATTAAAAAAGTTAAAGATCTTTTCATTAAAGTCTTTATCAGATTAATGTAAGCATTGACTTTATGAAATGATATCTTACAAATGGCAGTTTAGAACAAACTTACATCAGAGGAATTAAAATATTCCAGCTGTGAAAAAATGTGGTGCAGTGGCTGATGGCTTAGGAGGTGGGACTTCTGGCTGAGAAAAGGGTTTGTACAGGTTCTAGAAAGTGCTTAAAAACATTTGAATTTTTAAACTGAAATTCCACACCATTGTGAGTGCAGATATATTTGTCTTTTCTGGTTGATGCCATGAAACGTCCTTGAAAAATTAATGTTGGTAACTGCTTGCTTCATTTATGTCAAATTTGTAATTATAAGGTGTAGTATTTTATCAGTGGTATCTCTTGTCCACTGAAATATGCTTCTATTATATGACAATTACAAATTGCTCCTCAATGCCTGTCTCAAATGAGGGTCAACTGACGACATAGATGTGCAAACATTTTTGAGGTAACAGTTTTACAAATATATAGTAAATACTTTTGAGAGCTTTTGCACTGGACATTCTGGATACATGCCGGGTATTCCAAAATTTCTTTTTAAATGCACGTGTCTGGTGTGATATTCAGTTTTCAAATATCCACTGTCATAAAATGACAAATTATTACAGTATTCAATCAATCCATGTTGTCATATTCCATCTCACTGATCGGACGAGAACAGCCATATTAAATAAGATGCCTACGGCATCTTGTTTGATCTGGCTGATCTAGTCCCCATCAAGGGGGAGTGGCTCAGTGGTAGACTGTTGGACTTCTATGCTAGAGGTTCCGAGTTCAATCCCTGTCCGGGATGACCTGCGTTGTGTCCTTGGGCAAGGCACTTTATCCCGATTGCCTACATGGGGGCACGATGACGCCGCATTACTAATGCATACTGCACTTCGATGGTGCATATGTTTTCAACTGCTGTAACCCTGCTTGAGCTGAGCTTGAACAGAGTTAGAATGTTGAGGTGCTGACAGTTGCTCGTCTATGGTCGGTGGTTCTCTCTGGGTACTTCGGCTTCCTCCACCTGTAAAACTATTACGGTCACGATTAGCCATTGTGCATAAGTATGTGACCTTAAACACCAATAAATAAATAAATAAGTCCCCATCCACACAGAAGAACACAACGATCCAGATCAGTTCACTGTTGTAATAATCTGTAGTTATCATACACTGATTCTCTAATACTCTTGAAACTGATCCCAAAGATCATTGTTTCAGGTGCACCTACTGATGATTTGGAAAATATGTAGCAGAATTGTTAACAAATGTATTGAAATAAATAATGGCGAAGGTCTTAGAAAGTGGTTGAAAATTCCCCAGAAAACGCCTGAAAAATCTGTTGATTTTTTTCTTCTTAGGAGTGTACAAATTAAACCCTGGAGAGGTGGCCTGTTGGAATGTTACTTGCATTGCATTTTTGAGCAAAGACTTTTTACCCCCTTTAACCACATGAAGCTTGATGGCACAGTATTCAAGATTGTGTAACATGCTAATTGATTGATTTCATGTGGACCTTCGACTTTTTCCACTCATAAAACTGCCTTGTTGAAAGTGCCTGTACACACCAGTAATTATAAACAAACAAATGGTATGGGGTGGGGGACAGATGATGGGTGGGGGGGGGGGGGGGGGGGGGGGGGGGGGAGGGGGGAATTTACAATAATTTTAGTAATTTTAGTTTTATTTGTTCCATTATTATAGTTTGAAATAAACAGCCTTAATCATTAGCAGCTGATTTTCGAATAAATGGCTTTGAAATTTAATGATATTTTTTTTGGTAATTTTAATTATCAACATTGAAATTAAAATGCATGAATGAAATAGTTGAAGTATGCTTTGGTATTGATTGGTCCCAGGTAGTCGTTTGTACACTGGTCTCATTACCTAACAGCTGTAATTTTGATAATATTTCAGATCATGAGGTTGAATTATCAAGTACTGATTCCTGCTGGTATGGGATGCTTGAATATCTTGGTTAACTCTTTTCCTGACATGACTAGGAGACGACACTGGCAAACAGTTTTCTTGATCAAGCTATTGAAAAAAATATATCTTGTTTCTCGCGTACCTCTCATCATTAAAATTCTGCAAAAAAAAAAAACCCTGTCATGATCAAAATTCTGCAAAATCCTCTTTTTTTTCCTTTTTTATTCTTAACCTGTCAAAAGTTACACTGATTAAAGCAGATTCTTTTTTTAAACTTTGATGTGTAATAAGTATGATACAGACTCCCAATTGCAAAAAACAACTGCTAAATTACAAATGATTTCCAGGAGAGTAAACATCTTAAATTTCTGTGACACTTCCAACTGTTTTGGGGATATTGAAAGGAAAAAAATAAGGCTCTCTGCTTGGAGAAATTCAGGAAAAAATTACCTAAGAAACAAGAATTTTTTTTCAATAGCCCTAGCTAAAATATTTCATTTTTATGTTTCGAAAACATAACTAATGGCCCCACTGGAATGAGTTCAAGGAGATCATTCCACAGAGGGGTCATAAGCTATTGTTTGGAAGCATAAATCAAAACAACAAAATTTGAATGTCAATTTTTTGTATTTAGTACTTGGCAGGTTTGGCCAGTACATAAGATAAAGGTTTAAAAAGATTCCCAGAAGTATCAGCAATGTAATGTTTTTCTGACTGAGCTCTCAAAGCTTTTTCCAGCAAGATATAATTGATCGCATTTTGGCCGGTTCAGTGCTGAATACTGGTAATTTTGAAAATGTAGTTTATTCACAAATCATTTGTTACCCTTAATTAATATTTTTTTTCTGTTCCTAAAATTTAAATATTGAAAATGTTTGAAGAAGTACCTATTGGCACCCATTAAACCTTTACTCAATGTAACACTCAAAACCAGGCAGTGCTATGTCATAAAAATTACCATTCAATTTACATAATTTTTATCTTTTTTTGTCTCAACAACATAGCTTATGACCCCTCATTGGAACGAGCTCTTTGAGCTCGTTCCAATGAGGGGTCATAGGCTATGTTTTTTATGCATAAATGAAAATATTTAGTTATTCAAGAATTTGTGTTTGCAAGTGTCTTCTTCTTTTTGTGTTAGGTAAAGGGTTAACTAGTTCGAAAATATTTTTTATGCCCTAAAGAAATGCATATGGGCTGAAAACCATTTTGACATCATTGGCCACAGAGTTTGGCAATTTGATCTCATACTTGCATATATCACCAGTGTTTACAGATGTTTGGTAGTTGAGATGGGTCTTTGTCTATGAAATTTGTGTATGTTGAAACTGACCACAATGAATGCATGATTCACTGATCCATACCCTTTGTGTACATGACTGGATGTCCTGTAAAGCCTTAACACGAAAAATATGTCTTTTATGTTCTCTAATTTAAAGAACCTAATAAAGATTTATTCCATTGACAGGATAGTAAATCAGATGCAGCTGAATGTCAAGGAGTAATGTTATATATCCTGTTCCACCCCCCACCCCCCATCTGCCAATATACACCCTTCAAAGAAGTGGAGGTTATATTATCATTAACCTGTACATCTGTCAATCCATCTGAAATTCTTGTGTTTGTGTGTGCTTCTCCTCCTACATTTTTAACCGAATTCGATGAAACTTCTCCGACATACCCACTAGCAAGTGAATATACACATACTCACAAATTTTCAATCTATGACCGCCTAATTAAGAATATATAATTTGAATTTCTATATAATTCCTGTGGGGGCAACCCCCTACATTATGACATGATTTCGATAAAAATTCTGAAATGGGGCTTCAAATGCATGCAAGATTCAAAATTGATTCTGGGAAATGATTCTCTAAAAGAAAACAATGAAAAATAATTTGATTCTCGCAAAATGTTCATTTGATTCTTGTCATAGATTCTGAAAGTGTCCTTAAAGCTTTATCCTGAAGAATTCTACTTGTTTACTTTCTCATAAGATAACTCATGGATTTAGCAGTGGTTTCTGGTGAAGTCTTAGCTGACTATGCAGGAAGCCATGACTTCACTAGATACCATTACCTTCCATCAGGAAGACCACCAAAAGCCTGTATGATGGAACCTGTTTTCTATGACAAGAAACACACCACAATTTGAAGTCACACCTTAACCCTCTGCTCTCGGCTGTCAAAATACCAAACTTTCAAGCATCAAATTTTTCCCATGATACAACTAGGAATTTAATCAATTCAATCTTGTTTGACAGAGCTCAAAGAGCTCTGTTAAACAAGATTGAATTGCTTAAATTCCTAGATGCATAATAAGAAAAACTTGAAGGTTGAAATTTTGGTTTCTGCCATCAGAGTGCAGAGGGATGAGGGTTAAACTGTAGTAAATATATCAATATATTACTCTGGAATATATATTGCTGCACTTTCTGACATCATCTGGCCCTGGCTGTAGAAAGTGACATTAACCCCCCCCTCCCCCCCCCCCCCCCCCCCCAAAAAAAAAGAAGCAATATTGGTTCACTCACAAGGGTGTAACAGAACTATCCAATTCTAAATTATTTAAGAATTCAAAGTTCACGAGAATCAGAACTGATTCTCGTGAATCTGGATAAATTTTAAAGCTTGTCAAACATGACTGTGAAAATACTCATATTCCAGAATTGTTAAAGCTGCGATAATTTCAACTCATCTTGAACATACCTTTAGTATAAATACAAATTTCTGTATGAAGTTCTTCTACAATCACCTCACCCTCCATATATGATTTGATTTTGATGAAACTTCTTATATATTGTAACTTGCAAGTGGACATTTGCACATTTCCAAATTTTCAAACGACAGCAATATTGAAGACTATCTCCCCTGAAACTTTGATTTAATCAGATTTCTATACTGTTCTATATGAAATTTTTGAGTATGCAACTCCTCCATTTCTGAACTAATTTTGATTATACATCACAGACATACCCCCAAGCATGTGAACATTCCAAAATTTTAAAGCTCCAGATTCTCAAAGGCCAAAAGTCAGGGATATTACAGGGTTGACTAAGGGACATTCAAGGCCTTGAAATCCTGGAAAATATATCTGGAAGCCTTGAAAGGCCTTGAATATTCACAAAGTAAAAATGCTGATGAAACGTATAATCATAATTATATTGTACCAGAGTTCATGAAGGCAAAGTCCAAAGGACTCTCTGCAGTCTCTGGCCATTACCCCCATCCTCCCACTTCCCTTGTGGGGAACTGGAAGGATGGAGTAATGACCAGAGGTCCTAGTTAGGGGCAAGGCCATGAAATTCCTTGAAATTGGCCATTGTAGAGCCTTGAAAAATGCTGAAATATATCAAGAGACAGCTGTGAATAGCCGTGAATTTTATCAATCCTTGTGCAGCATGGTGGCTCAGTAGGTAGAGATGCAGGCTGCAAGCCGAGAGGTCCTCGGTTTGAATCCCACCTCTGGCAACTGCATTGTGTCCATGGATAAGACACTTAATCCCAATTGCCCATCTGGGGGGCGTTGGCATTGTGTACTAAGGCATACTGCATGCCAATGGTGCACTTGTCTTCAACCAGTGCTAACCCTGCTTGTGTGGAGTTAGTACATTGGGGAGTCTGACAGTTACCTGTTATTACTAGGTGGTTCTCTAGGTACTCCGGCTTCCTCCGCCCATAAAACTGTCTGACTCGAGGTGACCCAGGCATCAAAAGTATCATTAAACCCCAATAAATAAATATCAATCCTTGTCTGCAGGAGACCTGAATTAATCATCTTCAGTTGTATTTCTAGTTTTCCATGCATTCTTATCATTGAAGAATGTTAAGCAAGTGGTTACATTAAAAGATGATAAAATCTTCTGATTTGATGAGAATGTTTGTGATGGTTTTTATCAATTATTAACCTATATTATTATGGCCCCACAAAGTAGATCTTCTGTTTCTCTGGCCATTTTTTGTAGAATTGAATGTGGGCGGGCAGTTTTTTATTTTATTTTTTATTTTTGTAATTATTTCTTTGTCATCAAAACTTCTTGTTCTTGGTTTGTTTTATGTTTTAGACCTCATACTCAACAGAATGGGTGATGGTCTCTTTCGTCCCTTGAGTGCAAGAAGGCTTTGCAATGCTAAAGCAGCATTGCAAAGCCTTCTTGCACTCAAGGGACAAATTTATCAGTTTTATTAACTTGGATAAAAGAACAGACATAAACCATTTCATTTTTTTTTCAAGTTTGCATTGATTATAAAAGGGAACATGTGGCAGCTAAAATGACCATGTGGGAGGGCCTGAGAAACAGATTTTTAACTTTTTTAGGCCTATACTTCAAACTTTATCTTTCAAAACTGAAATATCCTCCCTACATTTTCTGTGTGCACACTTGATTTGACAGATTGTGTGATAATTCTGCTGTGAACCCCACTGATTGTTTTTATTATACTCTGTAACCTTTATCCCTGTGCTCGCCGTCTTTTAATTTCCACAAAGCACAATTGTGTTTTTACTCTGGAAGACTAGGTTTGCTGTATGGTTTGAATGGGGCATCATTTTTTAGTTTGTCAAAAATTGCACATTGTCATATTTCAGTCACATTGTTTAAAAGATTTTTTTTAATATAAATAATATTTCAGGAAGTTTTCTTAGTTTAATCCTTTCTCCAACATGAATAGCGGATGACACTTGCCAACAGATTTCCTGAATAACTAAAAGTTGTTCTATTTTGGTCTCAAAAAAACATAACTTATAATTTCCCATTGGAATGAGCTCTGAGGGGTCATTAGCATTGTTTTTAGCTCAACTTTGATTTAGTCAAATTTGAGGTTATGCCATGGCCCGTCATCCATCTGTCTGTCTGTCCATCAATACAGCTAGGGCCAAAGGCCGTATTTATGAACCGATTTTTATGAAACTTCTTGGGTACCTTTGTTATCACCGTGGGACGTGAATTAGTGTTTTTGGGTGCAGTCCAAAATTCAAGATGGCCACCAGCAGCCATTTTGTACTGAAATTAGTGCAATCAGTTTTTTGTGCTGAACTTCTGTATGAAAGTTCTGATTTGAATAAATTTTTGTATGAATGTTTAGTTACATGGAATACATCACATATAAATCGGGTTTTTTCTCGTGCAGAAATTATGCAAATTAGATGAATTTTGATTTATTCAGTGCTACTTATACACACTAAGTACACATGTCAATACGGCTCGGGCTAGGGGCTGTATTTATGAACCGATCTTCACGAAACTTCTTGGGTACCTTTGTTATCACCTTGGGACGAGAATGAGTGTTTTGGGGTGCAGTCCAAAATTCAAGATGTCTGCTGGTGTCCATTTTGTACCGAAATTAGGTACAATCAGTTTTTTGTACAGAACTTCTAGGATTATGTTTGTTATCATCATGGGATGGTAACGAGTGCTTTTGGGCTCGGCCAAAAATTCAAAATGCCTGTCGGCAGTTACATTTATAGAAAATGTGTGTATTACATTTTTTGTCCAGAACCTGTAAAGAAGATTTTTTATGTCCGTAATATTTGCTATAAATTTATTGGATGCCTTTGTTATCACTGTGGTATGAGAACAAATATGTTTGGATTCAGTCAGACCCACTCTGGGACTCAAAAAGGGAGATAATTAAAAATCTTTTCCAAAAACACCAGACAAAATAATGTTTCTTGAATTCAGCATCCCTAGGATGTGTATATTCAAATGCGTTGAAGCCAAGTTCCTGTGTTAATATTTGGTGTTGTTTGGGGAGGGTAAACATTATTAGCACAACCCGATTTTCTATTTCCAATGAGAAAAATAAAACCTCACCTGTGGGAAAACCTAAGAGCTAAAGATAAAAAAATTCAAATACCTATATTTTAAGAAGGACTGGACAAATATTTATTATGAGTCAACCTTAGGAGGGTTTGCATCAAACAGGCCAAAACAATTGCTAACATTTGGCTTATGGTGCACCATACATTGTAACCTTAACCCCATGGAGATTTCTTTTCTAGTTTAGCATCTAACTGTCACCCATCTTTGCAATACTTTTCCTGTACATTTGTTACAGTCTACGGTCAGTATTTATGTACAGACCATTACAATACTTTACATGTACCTTTGTTATCAGGTTATTACCTAGATGTGCGTCATTGCTGTGTCACATACTATACATGTACATGTTTTACACAAGTTGAGCTACAGTGTCATTGACACTTTCATTTAGGATGAAAAATGAATAATAATAATAATACTTGAATAGGACCGTGTGAAGCTTCGAGATTTGATTTGATTTCGAATCTTAAGTTGCTATTCGATTTGATTTGAATTGGCTGCATGATTCGTTTCCATTTGAATTTTTTTCATTGGAATTGGAATATAGCTTGGCACCAGTCATCTTCATCGTCTCACAGTACGTATAGTTCTGGTAGGAATTGTACATAAATAATAATGAAAATAAAAACTGAGTGTAGTTTCCACTATCTAAACAGAAACAATATCTGTACCCATGCCACCAGCAATTCCAGTCTCACTAGACACTACCACTGTTGAAATTTTTTTTAAAGTTTCCAAGCAGCATTAATGGTGAGCTGTTGCTAGTGGCTAGCCCTGTGCAGTGCCTAGTGCCGAAGATTCTCACACCTGCTTCTGTTTTTGAAATATAATCCTTACTGGGTAAAATTCCAGCTGCATCACAAAGGTGATGTCTTCAATGAAGGCATGCCTTGGTGATGTAGTTGGAATATTTTATCAGTCAGAACTTGAGCCATCACTGCCGGAAACTAGTTTACAGTACACACCCCACCCCTCCCCTCTCCCCAGTCGGTCATCTCTAAGATGCCCCTGATTCGGTTTGATTTGGGGTTCAATTCGAAGAAAAATTTGTTTTAACCTGAGGTTTACCAAGTTACCAAGACTTGAATTCAAATTTAGTTTTAGGTTTGTAAATTCTACATAAATAGAAAGATCCTTTTTATCTCAATACTACTTAAATAATGCAAAAAATCAAATTTCGATGGAAAAATTGATAATTTGTTGTGATTTTATAGCCACAGCATTACTGGGCTAACAAGGTTCATATGAGTCATGCAAAGTACTTGGAATTCCAGAACCATGAAAGTGCTTGAAAATTGAAAAATTTTGGAAAAAATCCTGGAAAGTGCTTGAAAAAATATTTCTTGTCCTGTTTTAATCACAGAGGGTGATATAATTATAAAATGCAGCTATATATTATATGTGTTTTTAGCTCAACTTTGGCAAAGCCAAATTTGAGCTTTTGTCATGGCCCGTCGTCCGTCTGTCCGTACGTCAACAATTGGATACGGCTCGGGCTGGAGGCCGTATTTATGAACCGATCTTTACAAAACTTCTTGGGTACCTTTGTTATGACCGTGGGACGAGAACGAGTGTTTTTGAGTGCGGCCTGAAATTCAAGATGGCTGCCAGCCGCCATTTTGTACCGACGATGCAGAAATCTGTTTTTTGTACAGAACTTCCATACGAAAGCTCTGATTTGAATAACTTTTTGTATGAATGTTTAGTACCATGGGATACATATATATAATACGGGTTTTTTTCTTGTGCGTAAATTGTGCAAATTAGACTAATTTTGATGTTTTTTGGTGTCACTTTCAGCACTGTAAGAGCGAATGCCAATACAGCTCGGGCTAGAGGCCGTATTTATGAACCGATCTTTACGAAACTTCTTGGGTACCTTTGGTATCACCGTGGGACGAGAACGAGTGTTTTTGGGTCCGGTCCGAAATTCAAGATGGCCGATGGCAGCCATTTTGTACAAAATTAGGTGCAATCAGATTTTTGTACAGAACTTCCATATGAAAGCGCTCATTTGAATAATTATTTGTGTGAATGGTTAGTACCATGGGATACATCACATATAATACAGGTTTTTTTCTCGTGCAGAAATTATGCAAATTAGATGAACTTTGATTTTTTCAGTGCGACTTACACACAATAAGTACACATGTCAATACGGCTCAGACTAGAGTGTGTATTTATGAACTGATCTTCACGAAATGTCTTGGGTACCTTTATTATCACCTTGGGACGAGAACGAGTGTTTCTGGGTGCGGTCTAAAATTCAAGATGTCTGCCAGTGGCCATTTTGTACTGAAATTAGGTCTAATCTGTTTTTTGTACACAACTTCTATACGGCTCAGACTAGAGGCCATATTTATCAACCAATCTTTATGAAACTTCTTGGGTACCTTTGTTATTACCGTGGGATGAGAGCGAGTGTTTTTGGGTGTGGTCCGAAATTCAAGAGGGCCACCAGCAGCCATTTTGTACCAAAATTAGTGCAATCAGTTTTTTGTACAGAACTTCTGTATGAAAATTCTGATTTGAATAAATTTTTGTATGAATGTTTAGTAACATGGAATACATCACATATTGTAAGGGGTTTTTTATTCGTGCAGAAATTATGCAAATTAGATGAACTTTGATTTATTCAGTGCTACTTACACAATGTGAGCACACATATCAATACGGCTCAGGGTAGAGGCTGTATTTATGAATCAATCTTCACAAAACTTCTTCGGTACCTTTGTTATCACCTTGGGACGAGAATGAGTGTTTCTGGGTATGGTCCAAAATTTAAGATGGCTGCCAGTGGCCATTTTGTACCGAAATTAGGTCCAATCAGTTTTTTGTCACAAGTTCTATACAGCTCGTATTTATGAACTGTTTCTTCACAAAACTTCTTGGGTACCTTTGTTTTCACCTTGGGACAGGAATGAGTGTGTTTTGGGGTGCCTTTGTTATCTCTGTGCTATGAGAACAAATATTTTGGAGTTCAGTCAGACCCACTCTGGGACTCAAAGATTTTTTTCTAGTTTAGCATCTGACTGTCACCCACCTTTACAATACTTTACCTATACATTTGTTACAGGCAACGGTCAGTATTTATGTACAGACCGTTACAATACTTTATATGTACCTTTGTTATCAGGTCACTACCTAGATGTTTGTCATTGCTGTGTCACATACTATACATGTACATGTCTTTGTCTTGACAAGTTGAACTACAGTGTCATTGACACTTTCATTTTACTTTCTGTACCCAGGAAGGAAAATTTGTTATTAGGTCACTTGACATTTTTTGGAAAACTCTTTGAGAGCTTCCCAAGAAATGATCTCAAAGGTTGGAATTTACAAACTGGGTAAAAAGGGACAGAAATTCTACAACTCATATTGGGTGATACTGTGGCATGCATATGTGCTTAGATTCTGAGGCATGCAATCTCACCTGCCCATCTAGGGCATGCCTCACTCCATCACTAGTGTGGCCCTAGCGAATCTCACCTTCACAAGTGTTGATCACTTTACCAATAAAATGCCTCCTCATCAAGGGTCATTATTCACCACAATTAAATGTGAGTAAGACTGAACTTAAAACAAACTCATCGATTGCCAGGGCACACAGCGCCACACCATAACTCATGTTAGGTTTGTGAAATAGTAGTCCTAACTAGGACAACCCCATCCCCAGACATTACCTCTCCTCCCATTTACTTGTAGGGAAGTGGGAGAAGGTAATGACCAGTGGATCCCAGTTAGGACTATAGAAGTAGCACTCCTTGACCTGTTAAGAGGAGTGATTTTTCACTCCTCTGTGGATTTCAGAATCTAAGGAATGATGTGTATGAGATCAGAGATGATTCAAATAAATCCACGTGGAGGTCATGGAAAGTGCTTTAAAAATTTCTTAAAGTTGCTGGAAAGTTCTTGATTTTTTTCATGCAGATGTGTACCAACAATATCTTTTGAAATTGAACAATTGTCCTTAAATTTAAAATATGTTACCAGTATATTCTTTTATTATGCCTTTCTTACACCAAAGACAAGTAACTAGGACAACCCAACCCCCAGACATTACCTCCCATTTACTTGTAGGGAAGTGGGAGAAGGTAATGACCAGTGGATCCCAGTTATATTATAACTCCTAGGGAAAAAGTGGAATGGTTTACTGAAGATGTTAGAGCTGTTAAACAACAGCATCGCAGACTTGAGCGTCTTTACAATAAAACGAAGCTTGAGGTTCACCGGTAGATGTTCTGCCACCAAAGAAATACAACTAATAAGATCATCAAATAGGTGAAGAAGGAGTACTACAATTCTCTTATAGAGGAATCATCTAATACAAGGGTGCTGTTCTCGCTAACCAATAGTTACCTTGGTAAAGAACAAAAAGTCATTCTCCCAGATCATCTAAATACTGAAGAAATTCTGGAAAAATTCAGCGCTTATTTCGTAACTAAAATTCATGTAATTCTGGATAGTATACCATCATGTGAACCACCAGAGTTTAAGCATCTTGGCATAAAAAGTGATTTTTCTAATTTTCACTCTGTCTCAGAAGAAGACATTCGAAAAATAATTCTTTCATCATCCAATAAATCCAGTGATCTAGATCAAATTCCAACATTCCTTTTGAAAGAGACAATTGATTATCTTCTGCCAGCCGTAACATCTATTACATCTGCATCCCTACATGAGGGGTTGGTTCCAAACCCATTGAAAAAAAGCACTTGTTTCTCCACTCATCAAGAAACCATCTCTTGATCCTGACAACCTGAAGAATTATCGACCAGTATCGAACCTCTCTTTTCTGTCTAAATTGTAGGGAAGGGTTGTTGCTTTACAACTCAAAAATCATCTGCATGAAAATGATCTTTTAGAGCCTTTCCAGTCTGCAACAAAGTCAACCACAGTACAGAAACAGCCTAAATTGTGAGTCAACAATGACATTGTTAATGTCTGATGGTAAGGCTGTACTGCTTCTTCTTTTGGATTTGTCAGCAGCATTCGACACAGTTGACCAAGGTATTGTCATGCAGACATTGACACAGCATGGCATCTGTGGAACTGTCTTATTGTGGTTTGCATCATATCTAGAAGGTCGCAGTCAACAAATATATATCAATAAGATCGGTTCAAAAAGCAGGACGTTAAAGTGTGGTGTTCCTCAGGGCTCAGTTCTTGGACCACTCTTGTTTACTCTGTACACTTCTTCTCTAGGCCGCCCTCTCAAAAAGCATGGCATATCATATCATCTGTATGCAGACAACACCCAACTGTACATCACATTCAACCCATCTGTTATAAGTGACTCATTCACTGCAGTCAATAACATGGAAACTTGCATAAATCTCGTGCAGGAATGGATGATAGACTTTACACTGAAAATGAATGACTCTAAAACTGAATTCTTAGTGATATCAGGGGTTCGCATGCCTACACCCTCTGTTACATCAATTCTGGTTGGAAACAACATCACTATGAAAAGTGAATCGGTCCGGAATATTGGACTGATTATAGACTCAAATTTAAAACTAGACATCCTTATCAATAAAATATGTCAAAAATGCTACTGGCAGTTTCGTAATGTTGGAAGACTGCGACCTTATCTTAACCAGTCAGCACTTGCAAAACTTGTGCACTCCTTCATCACCTCACAACTAGTCTATTGTAATTCAGAGTTAGTGGGGCTGTCCAAGTGCCTGGTTCAGAAGCTTCAAAAAGTTCAGAATACTGTTGCTAGGATAATTACTGGTACCAAACGCTCTGAACACATAACACCTGTTTTAAGACAACTACATTGGCTTCCAGTTAAACAGAGAATTGATTTCAAAATATTGATCTTAGTATTCAAATGTATCCACAAACTGCCTCCAGTTTACCTGCAAGAGCTCCTCTCTGTATATAAACCATCACACAGTCTCAGATCTAAAAACCAAATTCAACTAGTTGTACCTTTTAGCAGATCTAATCAGGCTCATGTTTGTGTGTTCTCCATCGTGGATCCCAGATTGTGGAATTCCCTGCCAATTAGTGTCAGAATTTCAGAAACTCTCGTCTTCAAAAGAAATCTTAAAACTTTCCTATTTACTGAAGCATTCTACTGAACCTCTCTAAGAGGCAACCAAAACAGATGTGACTCCTTATTTCAGAAGAGTGTATTTTTTTCTGTCAAGTGTTTTAGGGCACTATTTGTGGTTTTACGCTCTAGAAAATCAATTATTATTATTAACAAATGTCCAGATTTCAGTTAACCATTTATATAATTGATTGATAGAAAGATGCAAGAGTAATTCTAACCAATTATTGATTGCAAATTTGATACTACACTGTTGAAATGGTTTCTATGCTGCATTCAATTCAGCAATCAGAAGAACTTTCCTGTCACTCGTGATATGCTAATAATAATTGTCCCTATATCCCGATAAATTCTGTCTACTAATTGGTCAGAATGCCTAGGACAAATAGCCATGGCAAAGGGTGCACCCAATATCTATGCAAGGTATATGAGAACATGCAACATCCAGGGTATAAGGGCACGTGAAATATCAGAGGTATATGGTTTACATGAATGTTTTTCGCTTTTCCTTGTTTTGATATACAAATCAAACCCAAAAACCTGAAAATAGTCACAAATATCATCAGATTTCTGACAATTCGATCATACTTATTTGGTCATCAAGATTTGTTCATGTGTCTGCCTTATTACAATTTATGGGAGAGTGCCAAGAGGCACTCTCCCATAAATTGTAACAAGACAAACCCATACAGACTAAGTAATTTCACTTCGAAGATAATAGAAGCATATCTACAAAATATGACACCTTTTGCCTGGGGTACCTGCCCTTCATAATTAAAGCCCAAATATGGACTTCCAGTGCTGTACCAGTTAAATTGCCATATACCATACATGTTGGCAGAGATAAATTATAATATTCTGAAATCAGTCTTGCCATTTATCTTCATTTATTGTCCGGTCATAAACCACCTAATTGTGAAACGCATACCTCGTTCCCATTTGCCCCCCCCCCCCCCCCTCATAATAGTTAGTTTGTATAAAGCTTAAGCCAAGCAAACCAACTTGGAATAGAATTGTTCGCTTGAAAATGAAAAGGAATTTTTGATTCTCTTCGAGTGTAATGATGGAAGTCTCTCAGTAGATGTTGCAGTGGTCATTTTTGTTTTTTTTCATTCAGGGTTTGGAATCTAAATGTTTGACTAACAGAGGGCAAGGTCTATTTATAATGTCATTGCTTTTATGTCGAATAATTTGCTTTTGTAAAACAATAACTGAGAAATAAGGTAGAATTTTTGTCTTAGAAAGGCAGGGCTTTATGTTATGGAACATCCACTAATGTTTTGTTGACCTTAAATACATTGTGGTGCAGGTGTAAACAAAACATAAAAATGTTCGCATTTGATTTGAAAGATAAAATTACTTATTGTTTTCAGTTTGTAAAGTTAATAGTTTTCTATTGTTTAACCTTTACCCAACACAGACAGGTTTAAAATTTATTATTTTAAATATTATTTTTAAAATTTTTAAACAAAATTTCCACAAAACCATTTCACGTGACCCCTCATTGGAATGAAACAGGCATGGAAAAGATGAGCTCGTTCCAAAGAGGGGTCTCATGATATGATTTTTTAAAAAATATTTTGATGCTTTTCAACTGCTGAATTTGCATATGTGTCTGGATGTTGTCAATTTGTTAGGTAAAGGGTTAACTCAGACTGAGTTAAATGTAAACCTCAGATTCATGAATTTTGACGCATCATTGAATACATAATGTTTTATTCTGTAGTTTAGCATTGAATGCAATGCTCATTGACTTTTTATATAAAGAGTACTAGTGTTCTATGTCAATTTTTATACCCCCTACATGGGGGCACGATGACGCCGTGAACTAAGGCGTACTGCACGTCGATGGTGCACATGTCTACAACCACTGTAACTCTGCTTGAGCAGAGCTTGAACAGAGTTAGAATGTTGAGGGGCTGACAGTTGCTCGTCGATGCTCGTCGATGCTCGGTGGTTCTCTCCGTGTACTCCAGCTTCCTCCACCTGTAAAACTGTCACAGTCACAATTAGCCATTGTGCATAAGTATGTGACCTTAAACACCAATAAATAAATAAATTTTGGAGTTCATAAATTAAAATACAGTGAAGGCCACTTAATTGGATACCTCTTAAAGCAGAAACCCTGTAAATATTAATATATAACTTTCAAACACTGAACCATTTTCCATACCTTCCCACGTGGGAACCCTGGGAAGTGAAGCAATGCTTGTTTACTATAGTGAACAAGCTCTGTTTTACTTGTAAAATAGGACCCAGTCACCAGTGCTTGGGGTGGATGTCCTCTATTGGATATCCTTTCAAATGGTCAACCTGTATATAAACAATTGACTAATCTTGGGAGTGAGTTTGGTTAATCATGTCCAAATTATGCTTATTTTCAGTGGCAAGAGATTTTGTTTCCCGGGCAGAAAATATATCCGCCAGTCCTTCAGCAGTATGCAAGGAGTTGATCATGTTATTATAAATACAGAACACAAATCTGGTAGACTATGGGGGATGACCCTTGGTGGAGGTTCCTGTATTTCACATGCACCTTTGGTGCTGGTGAAATACACGAAAAACTCCACCTCAGGTCATTGATTCCTCTCCCCAGCACTCCACTCAACATTGTGTTCTGTCTTATTGAAATCGGATGAGTTTACAGTGTAATTCCTGTGGACTTCCACATGCTCTTTCTGCTTTCTTTTTCTCTACCAGTCACGATGCAACCATCAAGTGTTTTCAACAAACATGGATGACATCTTTTCCACACATGTGTGCACATCAGCTGGCATCTCTATGACATTGCTTAACCCTTTATCTAACATACGTAATGACCTTATCTGCCCAACACTGTTCACAGAAATCATCATTCAGATGTGGATATTTTTAATATATTGTCTTCCAAAACAGCTTATGGCCCTCTAGGCCTATAAAAAGAAAATGTCTTGTTTCTCATGCAATTTACTCACCATTTTATGATGAGGGAGGGAAGTTGTTTTTTTTAATACAGTAAAAAATTTTCCATTACAGCTGCAAATTTAACAAACTAGATCTTATTTGACAGAGCTCAGTGACATTTGTCAAACAAGATATAGTTGGTTAAATTTAGTCCTTCACTGGCAATGGAGCTTCATCAGAGATTTCTGGGTAAAAATAAAAATTGTTGCACATTCTCAGGGTTGAGGGAGGTGTTTGAGAAACTAGAATTTTTTTGTTAATAGCCTTATTGAAATGGATCCTTGTTTCAATCAGAGATCATAAGCTATGTTTTTTGACCCAAGAGAATGCCAATTTTTAGTTATTGAAGAAATTTTTGGTACAGTTGTGTTAACAACCAAGACCTATGGTTTGGCGATGATCAGAGTGCGTCCATGCAGGCATGGGGTGGAGGGGGGGGGGGGGGGCATCTGGGCATCCTGGTACTGTTAGTGCAGTAACTTGAATAAACGTTCTCCGATTTGACTAATATTTGCCATACAAGTCTTTTTCAATAATATCTCAAGTGAGTTCAAAGACTGTCCCAGCTTGATTTTTTTTGTTATGGGCCTTAATTAGTCAATTTTTACCAATTTTGTGCTTGTTAGCACAATAACTTGAACAAACGATCTCCAATTTGACTAATATTTGCCATACAGATCTTTTGAACTAATATCTCGATCAAATTTGAAAACTGGTCTGGCCTGATTTTTCATTACAGAGTTATGGGCCTTAATTAGTAAATTTTTACAAATTTTGAGCTCATTAGGGCAATAACTTGAACAAACATTCTCCAATTTTGACTAATATTTGCCATACAGGTCTTTTGCAATAATATCTCGAGCGTGTTCGAAAACTGGCCCAGCTTGATTTTCATTACAGAGTTGTGGGCCTTAATTAAATAATTTTAGAAATTCGGAACTTGTTAGGGTTATAACTTGAACAAAGGTTCCAGATTTGACAACTGGCAAATGATTGATAACTGGGTTATGGACATGCAACACTCCAGTTGCCACCACAACCCGACACCTGCATCTCTGTTGCACACCTCGTGTTTTGCAATTGTTGTTGTGTCATGTTACAGATGTCAAGAGTTAACAACAAAGCATTTTTAAATATGCAGTTCTTCGGGCTCATTCCAGTGTGTGGTCACAAGCTATGTTTTTGAGTCAAAAAATTAAAATGTTTAGTTATGCACTATTCAGGAGAAAAATTCAAGTGTCATTCCTAGCTGTGTTAGGTAAAGGGTTAATAGAGATACTCACAGTAGCAGCAATCTTACTTCTATCAGTACTTCATGTTCACTGTGGGATGTGTGTGACCCTCTTAAATTCTCTTGTCTGTGTGAAATTAATTTTCTACTTTCTTTCTGTTGGCAGGGGTTCTTCATGTTATATTATTCAGAATCTTTTTTAGCCATTATGGCTTAAAGAATGCCTATAGGTTTTCTCCTATAAATAAAAATAGAACACGCTCCAGATTGAATTGGGAAAATCTTTCAGGTTGGATTTTTTAATATTTTGATATCAGTGTGCAGAAGGTTAAACAAATGAGGGGCTAAAGTGAAAATAAGCATGCATTCATTGAAAGGTAGATATATTTGTAGCTTTACACCTTTTTGTAAAAACAAAATTTTACATTCTAAAATTGTTTTTATTATGACCATTCGATGTGCCTGGTCTGATTTCACTTCATTTGTAGTTCATTCTCTTTCAGTGCACAATCGGTGGTAAGTTATGGGCATTTTTGGTGTATAAAAATGCATCCTCCCTGGGATATCCCATAGAAACCTCATAAAGAAGAATGATACTTGCTGAACGACTGAACTTGACTTTATATTTATACAGTTATCACAATGTAGCCAAGTTGCAGCAAGTGAACAGCATCATGTGATTTATTTTGCTGTGAAGTAATACAAAAACCAGTTTGGCTGATTATTTTGTCATAAACACATCCTCACCCCCCCCCCCCCTTCCATTATCAACTCCATTGGTTGCTCATTTTTGTTTCAATTGGATAACCTATAGCTTTGGTAGGAGAGGGAGTGAAAGACTGTAAATCCTGTTTATTTTTGTTGACACAGCCCAAATTGTTTCCCAAGTTTCAATTCATGATACACATTAGTGTGAAATTTGGTTGCCATAAACTCCCTGTTCAAAACAGTGTTTTAATTATTTTACCCCAAAACATCTGAATAGCCAACAGTAGTTAATTCGGGCTGTTCTGGTTTGCTACAAAGTGCAAAGGCCATGCTTATGTTTTGATAGAAATGTATACTTTCTCAGTATATTACAATCTGTTCATTTAACCAGCAGCCGCCAAGAATTGATATAATAAAAAACATGTGCACCACCAGTTCTGATTATTATCTGAAAGAGTGCTGAGTTATGTTTAGTAATCAAAAATTGTTCACAAGTCTTTGCCTTGTTACAATATATGGGAGAGTACCTAAATATGGACTCTCCTATAAATTGTAACCACGAAAATCCATACAGAGTAAATAATTTACGTTCAAAGATAGTATGAAGGACATCCACACAGTTTGAAGCCTTTGAGTTGCAGTGCCTGCACATTGGAGTAAAGCCCAAATATGGGCATCAAGTACTCAACCAGTTAAGGATTAGTTTGCATCATGAGGCCAAGGACAGAAAAAAGTAGGTCACTGTAAGTGAGAAAGATAAAGAGATTTCAAGAAGCAAATTATGTATTTTCACACACCTCCTCATCCTTTTTTGATGTGTACAGCTCCTAAGCTTTTTTACCCCAGTCTTACCCCATTTATTATGTGTGATTATGTGATGTCTTCATACCTATTGCAGTTCATCTGAGGTCACAGTGTCTATTACCAGAGGAACTGTTTATCATTAATTGGGTTTTTCACTGATTTTGCTCTAAAATGTGACATAAGAAATTTCTGAGGAGATGTTTTAACTCTTTTCTCCTGTACGAAAAAAAACAGCAAATCAATGTTATGATTTTGTGATGTTTAAGATCTGTGGCATTAAGAAATGCCTGGCCTCTGTTACAGTGCCTGGGCTCAGTGATGATCTCTAGGCCCATGGTGTCAAACTTTTGGTATGATTCTTGAATGTGCGAGAGGGATCTAATGAGCATTTTTTTATCACATTAATGTACGATTATAAAACTCTGATCACACATAGTGTTGTGATTAGACTGTGTTTTCCGACTATTGTCTATGTTAAATTTTTAATGAAATGACATTTATCCAATGTTAAAATATGACATGTGAAACCACCATACCCTTTTCTAAATTTTACAAATTCAAAACAAGTTTGCCTGATATTTTTTATACAATTCTGTTTCATGCCTGATGATATCAGTGAATTTAATAAGCTTAACTAAGAACTTGATCAAAAGACTTTGGCAATGACAAATATAATGACAAGGACATGCACTGAAAAATCCATGCACACAAAACTTGTATAAAATCAGCATACATTGCTGTATAAAAGCAGTTCAAAGAGAACACAGACACTGTATTGAACACTATTCCATGTGTCTGTTAGTCATAAAACTTATTACAAGTATTATACATATAGTAGCTTCTGTATTAATATTCTCAGTTCCAATTGATAGGTATTTTTTTTTTTTATTATTCTTTGTACTTCTCCAAAATAAATTGTCATTTGAAGCCTTCTGGACAAAAGTTATCCCAGTACCACTGGCTCCCAACCCTTTCCCAAAGAGGGCAGAAGAATCCCTGAAGGTCCTTGAAAGAGTTGGAAACTTCTCGACAAAAGTCTGGAATGTTTTTTTCTCAGCGGTGTTTGGACCCAGAATTAGAATCCATCTATGGTTCTTGACCTTATGTTTGATGAGTAGGCTGCTGAACAGCAGAGTTTGATGGGATGTAAACAGTATGTTTGTTATCTAACAAAACTTGTCTTTGGAGCTTGCATTTTGTGGTGTGGTGATGTCCAGCACTGAAAGACCCAGCCACTAGAAATCTTCTCATATATAGTTTGATAATGTGTTGTGTAGTCACATTAAATCAGCTATAAATTGAAAATAGAATGTTTTCATTTTTGGAATTCACTAAAAAAAAAACCTCCCTGCAGTCTATTCAGTGAGGGGCCATAAGTTGAGTTTAAATGCTTTTTGAGAATATTACTGCCTGGTTTCGGCCATTGCATCGGGTAAAGGGTTGATACATATGAGATTTACACTGGAGCTGTACAGTGTACAGGGTTAGTTACTCTGCTAATAATGAAGTTTTTTTTTTATAATCAGAAAGTGTGACTAACCCTGTGCAATGCACAGGGTTAATCACACTTTCTAGTTATAAAAAATTGGTAACTGCCGTATCACACGCTACGTGAAAATGTTCACTCACTAAGGCTGTGCAATTTGCAGGGTTAGTCACATAATAGAGATGATCTTATAATCAGTAAGAAAAGAGTGATTAACGTTGTGCATTGCACAGTGTTAGTTGATAAGCCAACTTACACTGACTTACCATAGGCATTGTACAGGATTAGTTGATCTCATACACCACATGAAAATATACACTCACTAAGGCTATAGAAATGCACAGGGTTTGTTGGTTACATGTTACATGGGGTGCAGGATTCAAAGAACTAACGAAAATACTTGTAGTGGATTGTAGATTGTTAAAAATGAAAACATATTCTATTGACATATTCTGTTTTCAGTTAATAGCTTGTTCAGAACTCTTCCTTGGAGGTTGCATTTTGTGAAGTAGAGATGTCCAGCACTGAAAGACCCAGCTATTTTAAATTTTTCTCATATGTAATTTAATAATGTGTTGTGTAGGCACATTTACCATTTTCTACACTGTAGAATAATGTTCACAGTCTTAAATTATTGCATTATTTTCATTGTATATCAGTTATCACTGATGGTATGTATTTCAAAGATTCCAAGTAGATTTTTTTTTCTATTTTATGTATTCCAGTTAGCTGAAAACTTACTATGGAATATCCTTATTAACCCTTTACCTAACGAATCTCCCACATCCGCCCACATAATACGCAAATTGAGCAGTTGAAAAAATTTAATTTTTCAAAATATTTCAACAAAACCATATCATGTGACACCTCATTGGAACGAGCTCATTGAGATCGTTCCAATGAGGGGTTGCATGATATGGTTTTGTTGAAATTTTTTTTAAAATTTAAAAAAATGATATTTAAAATAATAAATTTTGATATCGTATGCGTTGAGTAAAGGGTTAAATGCATATTTTTTCAACACCACACCACTTACCAAATATACAGCAGAAATTTTGACTTGTTAATTTGTTGAAAGATTAAAAAAACTCTTGTAAATGGAAGATTAAAAATTTTGTCTGCTACAAACTTGTGAGGAAGATGTCTCATCCTACGTACTACAATTTCTGTTTAACCATTTACATAACATGACTTGAGGATGTCACTTGCAAAAGAATTGATTAAATAACCAAACTTTTTCATTTTGTTTTTGAAGAACATCGCTTGCAAGCTCATTCCAAGAGTGTTATAAGCTATATTGTGGGGGCAATTTTTTTTTAAATTTGAAAGGAGATGTTTGTGAATTGTGCTGACCAGATAAGGTTATTATGTTTGGTAAAAGGTTGAAGAATTGAGTTTTACACTCATTGTACTATTTGAAAACCTCAAAAAGCTCTTTCTAACCAGATATAATTAACCCTTGTTATTAGAAGTTGGTGAATGACTGCTTTACCACCAAACCGTGCTCATTTGTTCTTCAATATGACAGATTTTTTCTGATATTTTACTTATCTAGAAGGATCAAACAAATAGTTTCCTGCAGTTTTCTACTTGATTATGTTAGGGAAGTGTCCAATCTTCTGTCTTTATTTCTGGTTATGATCAGGCAGTCCCATTCTTGAGTTCATCTGAGCGAAGTTCAATAGGAGCTTCATTGATCTCATTCCTTCCGTCATCTGTCCGTCCATCCTTGTCTGTCCAGCATGAACTGTATATTTTCAACTTTTCCTCAAAAACTACTGGACCAGATTTAACCAATTTTGATATGCATGTTCGTTATCATGGGTCAATTCAAGTTTACCACATCTGCTGGGGGCAACACAGGAAGCATAACTCTGTTAGTACTCCCTAAAAAATGTTAAAATCTTCTCCAGAACCGCCAATCAGAATCTTTCAATATTTGGTATACAGCATCCTTAGGAGGGTCAGGTACAGGTTTGTTCAAATCAAGACCCAGGGTTTATATTTTGGCTCCATATGGAAGCCCAAAGTTCACATTTGTGCAGTATGGGAAAAATTCTGTAACAATCTTCTTCAGATCCGTTGATATTTAGTATACAGCAACCTTTTTGAGTGGATTCAAGTTTATTCAGATCAAGCCCTGGGTTCATATTTAGGCTCCCTATTGGGGCCCAATTTTTAATTTAGTGCAATGTGAGGAATGTTGTTTGAAAATCTTCTTCTGATCCACCAGTCAGTATCTCTTGATATTTGGTATTCTACATCCTTATGGGGTCAGATTCTAGTTTGTTCAAATCAGGTCCCAGGGTCCGTATGGGAGACCAAGTTTTAACTTAATGCAATATGAGGAATATTCTTTAAAATCATCTTCTTCAGATCCACCGCTCAGAATATTTTGATATTTGGCATCCTTTGGAGGCTCAAATTCAGGTTTGTTCAAATCAAGACCATGGGTTTGTATTTGGGCTCCCCATAGAAGCCTGAAGTTTAGTAGCATGCAATATGAGAAAAATTCTTTAAAAATCTTCAGATCCACTAGTCAGTCTTTTAATATTTGATATGCAAAGCCTTATTGGGATCAGATTCAAATGTGTTTAAATCAAGTCCTGTTGTCATATTCAGGATCCCTATGGAACTGATTTTTAACTTAGTGCAATATGAGGAATATTCTTTAAAAATCTTCAAATCCACCTGTCAAAATCTTCCAAATATTTGATACATGGTATCCTCATGGTGCTCAGATTCAAGTTTGTTCAAATCAAATTCCTGAGTTCATATTTGGGCTCCCTATCAGAGAACAAATCACAGTGTAATGTGGTGAATATTCTTTAAACATCATATTCTTCACATCCAATATCAGAATCGTTTGATAATTGGTATACATTATCTTTAAGGGAGTCAGATTCAACTTTGTTCAAATCAGGTCTCTTATGTGAGTCCAAATTTTAACTTTGTGCAGTAAATATGTGAGGAATATTCTTTAAAATATTTTTATTCATAGCCACCAGTCAAAATATTTTGATATTTAATATTCAGTAGGTACAGATTCAATCAAATGCCTGGGTTCTTGTTTGTGCTCTATAGTGTAAACTTGCCATAGATGCTGAATGTTACCTCAAATCCTTCTTCAAACAACTTTCTCAGGAGACCGATTAAGGTCTTGTTTTGAGTTGACTTCTGTTTGATTACAGAAAGCTTTCTGTTGATAATCTGTGTGCTCTTATATCCAGTATGGCCGCAATGGTGGACATCTTGAAATGCATTTTGCCTATAATTTGAAAATGTTTTGGCCAACGGATTCCATTCTTTATGGTAGATTAACCCCTTGTATGCCTCTGGCGGATATTCCTGTACAGGTCAGGATTTCTCTTGCCCCTGAAATATGTATAATTTTGTATATTTAATCCAATTTCCACCCTGTAAATTGAGACTTTTTCACCACTGATTTCTTCAAGTTAAATTTGGATGTATTTTTCATCAAATCTAGTCATGGCTGCTTCACAGCCGCCATGACTAGATTTGATGATAAACATTTTGAAAATACTCAGCAAGTAAGAGTTAAGATTGATTGAAAGAAGGTTCCATCTCATAATCATGCACACACAGATCAAATATGGCTTCTATGCCAGAATCTTTATACAACTTCAAATGCTTTATACAGACTTATCTCTATAACCATTTATCCCTGTGGGAACCTAATTCACAGTTCTATGAATTGAGAAAGGTTTGCACTCCATGTTGAGAGGTACTGTCAAGGTAGAAACATTGTTCAACATGTGTTTTTATTGTAAATTACTGTCTGAGCTGATCTTGAAACAATATAAATATAGCGAGTAAACATATGTCCTAAAAACAAGTAAACAAAAACACTGAACTGTCAACAGCTAACTGATATTATTTTTTTTTCTTTTACAGTAAGGAGGACCCTTAAAGGTGGACTTTCCAAAGAAGAACTGGCAACATTGTCCACATTCTCAGATCATGTTTGAAGAACAAAAGAAGAGAAAATATGTCACAAACCTTCACTTCATGAATTCAGGACAAACCTGTGTACAAATTTTAACATCTGTTTAACAACTAATTTTATAATCTAACACAATTCAATTATTTCATTATATGTAACATGTTGTTCATCTCTCCTCCAAATCTTAACTTGTTACCCCAACAGTGTGAACTCAATTCTGTTGCAGTTTTTCACAAAAATGAAGAAATTATTAAATAGAGCTTGGTGGTAGTGAAATTTCAGGCTTGGTGTTGATATTGATATTTTAGGGAAGAAGGAGGGAAGGTAATTAACCCTTTACCCAATGGACAGGATATCAGAATTTATTATTTGAATTTTTTATTGAATTTTAGAAAAAAGTTCAACAAACTATATCATGTGATGCCTCATTGGAAGAAGCTCGGCGACATGGTTTTTGGAAATTTTCTGAATTTTTTTTTCAGCTGCTTATAATTTGTACATTACCTGGGCAGATTGGCAAATTTATTAGGTAAAGGGTTAACTCCTTGCAAGCTGCTGGTGGATTATCACTATTTCTGGGAGAGACTCCCTATTTTCCAGAATAAATTTTTATTAAATGAGTTTACAAATGGGGAATTTCTACAGAATATCACTATTAAAGATGATCGTCTTCTTTGAGCCATTTAAAAATTAAAATATTATTTTTGAATTCAGAAGCTTAACCTGTCTGATGCTCTCAACTGATGATGATTAGACTTAGCAATTTTAAGAAATAATAATTCAAACAAATAATAATTGTATTATTTGTCAAATTTAATGAATACTAATTGAATCATTTGTGAAAATGTTGGAAATAACACAGGTACCCTCAACCAGTCATTTGATGTAATAAAAACTGACAGAAAATGCCCCCTGGGGTTTTTTCTCTCAGCTTGATAATACATCAAATCAGGAGTGTCTGTGGAAATAAGTACTCCACACATTATTTTTGTTCTTGTCAGTCAGTAGTGGTTAATGTTCTGTTGGCTCAACTATTTTTAGCTAAAAGCAGCAGTATTTTTCAATATACTGAAATATCAGTGTTTTGAGATTCCACTGGTATAGAAAGTTAGTATTGGCATGATATATCAATATTGCACAGTATCATTGGTACATGTATACCACCAAGCTCTATTTTAGGTCCGTGTTAAAATCACTTAACCCTTAGGGGCCTGGACAATTGTCCTGAATTCACACCTGACCACAGGATGTACACATCCAGTGGCTTAACAGTGATTTCTAGTCAAGTCTTGGCAGCCTTAACAGGCAGCCAAGACTATACTAGAAACCACTGAATATGTAATTATTTATTGTCAGCAGGACCTACTCATGATGGCATGTTGAGAGCTCCTGTTCTGAGGTCATAAAAGTCGGAAATAGGCCTTTAAGTGTTAAAATTTGGAAAATATGTATCTGGTGTGTGTGATTACTCTTTACCTCATTTGTGTGTCAGGAAAGAGGTCCTCCATCTTTCTAGTCTCTGTGATGTTTCATTGTATTTTTATGCAGAAACGAATGCATGGTTTTATATTGAAATGAGTGATGGTTGCAGTAATTGTGAGAGTTATAATTGAGGGGTGAGCTGCTCCTTGTGACAGGTAAGCAGCCCATGGACAGCTGTTTGTTTGTTTTTTTATCTCTAAAGTCTGATTATATAATGATGAGAATCTTAGAAAGCACTTAATTATCGTTAATTTAACTGGTAAAATGTCTAAAGTTCATTTCTGACTACCTTTCAGTCTTTAGAGCAGGTGCATCACTTCATTTTTTTCTCTTAACCAAAGCTTTTGCCACTACTTGTTTCACTAGGTAGATCGTCAACTCTGGCCAAGTTGATAATGAAATTTGTCAAGTGAAAAGGTCTTGTCCAGATTGTATTTATTTATCTCTTGATAAATAATCCAAACCTAGATGCCAAAATGGATCAATATACAAACAGTGCTTCCTATAAGGCCTTGAATTACATTGTTAACCCTTTACCCCATCCAGACATATCAAACTTTGCTATTTAAAAAATATATTTTCCAATTTTTAAAAAAAATCTCAACAAAAATATATCTATTGAGGTTAACTGAAAATATATATAACTGAGGTTACTGAAAATGTTTTTGTTTCATTTCTCATCTCTTGAGTCACTAGAAACAATCATATGATGACTTACGAATACAACTGCCTACACCTTCCACTACTTCTGCAATATTATAATCATGCTTTAATGTTTCTAAAGCATGATTCTAAAGGTAAAAATAGAAGCATTAGATCTGGAATAGCGTAATTCAAGTGTTAAATTTACAGTTAGACAGAAAAATTAATATTTCAACTTGCAATTATAAGGCCAGAAGGTGAAAATAATACTATGTTCACGCCACTTATTAAATACGACTCTTGTATCCATGCTGTTATACTGACATAGAAGAGGCCATTTATATAAATTAGGGTGAAATTGTTTTTAGAATTTTGAATTAAATGTTTTCTTCACAGCTGATCAAACAGAAGTTTTTCCTGTACTGGTTTTCAGAACATACACAGAACGACACACACATGTCGTATTTACTCTATGTATTGGGACACTCTATGATTTGGGACACACATTTTTTCCAGAAAACTATATTTTTTTTATGTTCCAAAGTTTGGGACATTTAGGAGATTTGTTTCCAGTTGACCCGTCGCTAGTAGCAGATGACACTCATAAAAAAAATTCTTGAGTAACTAAAAAATTTCAGTTTTTGCTTCCAAAACATAGCTTATGATCCCTCATTGGAATGTGCGCAATGCGCACGTTCCAATGATGGATCATAAGCTATGTTTTGGAAGCAAAAAATGAAAATATAAAAAAAATTGGACAGCGATTTTCATATATAGTGATGGAAAACGAATCACACACAACTTTATTCAGCATCAAATCAAGACCAGGCTGTGTTCTTTCCCCATTTTCTAAGAATTGGGACACCTGTGAAAATAAGTATTTTTAGCTGTCCCAATACATAGAGTAAATAAGGTAAATGTGTTAATCGATGTGGCACGAGTGCCAGCATGGACGGATAGAACGAGTGGCCTCAGGCCTCAAGTTTTATCCTTCAGTGAGGCACAAGTGCCATATCGCTTAACCCATTCACATGTGTGTGTTGTTCTGTGTTTATTACATGCCTTCACATCTATAAAAACAATTATTATAAGGACACTCAGCTATTCATTTGTCAACTATCAACAAAAACAACACATTTTATCACCAACCAAATTTGCGAGGGGAACCCGTATTACCATTTCGTCCCCTGAGTTCCAATGTGTTCTATGTGCCAACTGGCACATAGAACCCATTGGAAATCTGGGGACAATTTTCAGCTATCGCTAGCGATTCAAATTGTAATTGTTTTGCTCGATTTGTAGAAAATTTCAGTGAAATTTTGCTTTTATTTAAAAATAGTCCAACGGTTTCCGTTCAGCACATATGTGCTTGACTCTATTGAACTTTTCATCAAATCAAGTCATGACTTAATTTTATGAGAAATTCAAGCGAATACTTAAGTTAGAGGTGTAGAAGTGTTGATGCAAAGATTGCTATAATAAAAAATGTCTTGCTCAAAATTATGTAGAGTAAGATTTTCTCTCAAAAAATGCTAATTTTGGGAAGAATGTCCTCACTTTCTTCATGAATTCTGATAAAAATGGTTCAAAAAGAAACTGTGTGTATGGCATTGGAAATGCATGAAAATAAAAACTCATATTATGTTGCTTTTGGGCAAAGAACTACAAGTGTTTATGCATAATCTCAACAAAATGTTAAAGTGGATATTACTCTATTGTTTATTGTACATGTTGTAAATACATAAAAAAAGTTATTTTATGTTGAAGAATTATTTTACTATTTCGAATGCTGTTATGTATAAATTGGCTGATATTTGAACATAAGTTTCGAGTCAATATTATTAATTTAATTTTTTTTTTGTGAAATAATTTTATTAGATGTTTTAAATATACACAGCTGTCTCGTGTAAATCTATATTATAATGTCTGGCACTGGATTATTCAGAATCAGTACATCACAACTATGAAATAAAAAACTTTTCTGGCTTAATTGATAAATTTCTTGTCTCATCATGTGATCCACTGGGGCCCAGTTGATTCACTAATGGAACTACACAGCTACATGATGGAATGTCAATTTGCTTAGTCAACCAGGACAGAACAAGTGCCATTACTGTAAATTTTGCTGAGATTGTCTGAACAGCATGAGTGATGTTATTTCAAAATGTCTGCCAACCACCAAAATGTTGTTCCTGTGTGATTACTGAGCATTTATTGGACAATAGTTTGAGCTCAACTTTTCAGAATCTGATCAAGAATACATATAAGCACTCTTCAAACAGTGTTAAAAACTTAAATTAATGATTAATAACAATCTTTTCATCCAACAAAACATCCAAAGCAGTGGCCAGAAATAATACATATAATTAGGTGATCCTTAACTCTTGTTCGTCTGATGTCGAAATATCCAAATTTTAAGATTAACAGAGGGGGTGCAGTGGCTCAGTCATAGACTGTAGGACTTCTATGCTAGAGGTCCCGAGTTTGATCCCTATCTGGGACTACCCACGTTGTGTCCTTGGGCAAGGCACTTTATCCCGGTTGCCTATATGGGGGCACGATGACGCCGTGTACTAAGGCGTACTGCACGCCGATGGTGCACATGTCTTCAACCACTGTAACCCTGCTTGAGCAGAGCTTGAACAGAGTTAGAATGTTGAGGAGCTGACAGTTGCTCAACGATGCTCGGTGGTTCTCTCCGGGTACTCCGTCTTCCTCCCCCTGTAAAGCTGTCATGGTCACGATTAGCCATTGTGCTTAAGTATGTGACCTTTAACACCATTAAATAAATAAATAAAATAATAAGATTAACAGTTTTCCAATAATGCAGCTAGGAATTTAACAAATTCAGTATTGTTTGATAGGGCTCAATGAGCTCTGTCAAACAAGAATGAATTGATTAAATTCCTAGTTGCATTATTGGAAAAAATTTCTGCGTGAAATGCAGAGGGTAATGACTTGGAAAATTTTTTAATTTTAATTTCCATTTGCCACAATCTGTAAGTCTAGTTGCTTAGCAATGATTTCTAGTTAAGTCTTGGCTGCCTATATCTGTATCACAGAGTGGGTTGCCTTTGTTGAGACATCTCCCAATAATATGAAATGAATCTGGGAAACTATTTACATGTTTATTTGTATTTACCCATCAAATTTCAAAGTATCATAGATATTCAGTTTCTCATCAGTTGAATGGTACTGTACATAAATCATACAACTGGTATCATCATTGGTAAAGACCCATATCAGAATGACTTCGATCGCTTTCACAGTTATAAATCAAACACCTCCATATTGTGTCTATCAGGTACAACTTCAGATATCCCTCAACAAATCAAGACTTCAGACAATAGAAGAGAATTTCCCATGACAACTACAGTTGAGGCTGCACAAGTGAGAATTCACACCAGACCAGAAACAAAATTAACCCCAGCCAAACAGTAGATGCAAGAAAGTGCAGTGCATTAAACACATCAGCAGATTAATCTGTGAAATTACCTGTAGGAACCCCAGGAAGTGAAGCAGTACTTGTTGACTTTCGTAAACAAGCTCTGTTTTACTAAGATAGGACCCAGTAACCAATGCCTGGGGTGGAAGTCCTCTAAAATGGGTATAAACCATTGGCCAGACTTTACTTTATATCCATGTTGCAGTTACGATTAGCCATTGTGTAGAACTATGTGACCTTAAACACCAATAAATAATAATTAATAAATTTCCCCATGGAATCCAGAGGAATTCACCTATGAAATGTTTTAAAATAGCTCTGGATGAGTAAATTCCAGCCACCAAAATGTCAGCCAACTCATCATCATAAACATCAATTTCAGTTGTCATCTTATGAATACAGAACATTTACCCTTTACCTAACGAATCGGCCACAACTGCCCGTGTATTTTACAAATTATGTAGTTAAAAAAATATATATTTAAAAAAATTTCAATGGAACCATATCATGTGACCCCTCCTTGGAACCAGCTCGACCGGCTCGTTCCAATGAGGGGTCACATGATATGATTCTGTTGAAATTTTTTGAAAAATTTGAAAAAACAAATATTAAAATAATAAATTTTGATATCGACTGCGTTGGGTAAAGGGTTAAAAGAGAATATATTATAGTGATAAATAATTCTAGACAGCTAGATCCAACAGGCTCTTCAAGTTTATTTAGTAGTATCTGGTCACAATAAAAACTTTGTCATCTCAGGGCATTGGGCTTGAAAAATTTTTCAATCCTTTAATATGAGGAAACTATTTTAACTGAATGTACTTTTTCTTGTCTTGTCTGTGTGAGGAAATTTGGAAACAGTATTTTTACAATCAGTAATCATTACTATTTAATATGAAAATTATTGAAGAATTATTCAGTTCATTATATATCATTTGACAGAGCTGTTAGATTACAGTTGAAAAAGGTACAGCGGAGCCCACTTATTGAATAACCCTGTTAATTGAATTCATAACTTCTAAAAACAAAACCATTTACCATAGTTTCAGTACAAGTTTGAGCCCTTATCTCCATACCCAGTGCACATAATAGCAAAATTTGTTATTTTTGTCAAATGCTTCAATAAAAGTCAACAAAAAGATATGATGTGACCCCTTCATTAGAATGAGCTCAATGTGCACATTCCAATGAGGGGTCACAGGATATGGTTTTGTTGAAATTTTCTGAAAATTTTTTTTTTTTTTTTCAACTGCTCAGTTTGTAAATATCTCTGATATGGCATATTCATTAGGTGAAGAGTTAATTGCATATAACTTACAGAACAAACGCCTGTTAACTGAAGTAAAATCTTGTAATTTGTTGAGAAATTACCTTAACCATTTTACCTGACGCATAGGATATAAAAATTTATTATTTTAATTATTGTTTTTTTTAATTTTTCAATAAATTTCACCAAAACCATATCATGTAACCCCTCATTGGAAGGAGCTCATTCCAATGAGAGGCTCCATGATATGGTTTTATTAAAAGTTTTTGAAATCTTTTTTTTCCAACGGCTAAATTTGAAAATTACGCAGGGAGATGTGGCCAATTTGTTAAGTGAAGAGTTAATTGTCACCAATGGTAACTGAATTCTTAATTTTTTACTACATCTCCATAGGAATTTGTCTCCGAGCTTTCCAAGGTTAGTGACAGGTGGAGGTATTAGATGTATATAAAAACTGTTAACTGATATTTTTTCACTCTCCTCAGAAGTGGCACAGTCCTTGTTTACTGTGGTAAACAAATTCTGTTTCATTGGTAAAATAGGAAGTAGTTATCAAGTGGAGTGGAGCTGCATAGGTACAAACAATTGGCTAAACCTGGCTTAACCCTCAAGGGCATAATTCTGACTTTAATCACATTTTCTACAACAAAACAGGTGCCCCAACATGCAGTTTTGGGGTTAGCTTGCAAGTTACATTCAAAGTGCCATGACAGATGTTTCTAAGAAAGTCTTGGCTGCCTATGTAGACAGCCAAGACTTGCCAAGAAACAACTTTAAATTCATAGGATGTGGACTGTCAAAATAAAGCAAACATGTATTAAAAAAACTGCATTTCCTTAATACTTGTTTTGGGGTTCTCATATAGACATAGATCTTGAAAGTGACCCTAAACACCACTAAATAATAATAATAATAATTTATTAACAAAAAGTAGGTTAACACAGTCTGGAAAACATAATATATCTGTTGATTTTTTAGCTACAGTTAAAACTAAAAGTCCTCTCATGAAATGCACACAAATAGCATGTCGATCTGCGCATTAATCTACATGCTATGACCATATTAAGGCTATCAGATTCTGTACATATGGCCTGTGCACAAGCAGTGTTTCAGCAAATGGACCTCCGGGTAACCCAGAGGTCCATTGGCAGAAACATTGCCTATGTTTGATGTGAGTAACCAGAGAACCTGCCGTGCTTTGGATGCCATTCGATATGGCAATTGCATGCAATTCCTGCGTGCGATTAAGCCTAGATAAGAGCACACAGTTTGTGACAGGACTTCTAGTTTTTAACTGTAACTTCAATAAAAGTCAGGGTGAATTCTTGCCATCACTTGGCATCTGACATCCGTTAACTTTGCATATCAGTCTTCTTTGGAACCTCTGTACCAAACCCAGCCAAACTTGGTATAAATTATCTTTGGGGATATCCTCTCAAGTTTATTCAATAGAAGATGCTATGCCAAATAGGCTGGGGGCAGTGCTTGAAAAGCCCCAAATTCTTCAAAAATATTCTCATGAAGCACTGGTTACAATGCTTTGAAATTTGTTATGTAGCTTCCTTATATGCTCAAGATTCAAGTTTCATAAAGCTTGTCGGGCAATATTTGGGCTCGTGCTGGGAGGGACAGTATTTTGACCCACCCAAAATTTAAATTTTTTGAACCAGTGGAAAACAGACAGCATTTTTCAGGGCCTTTTCAGTGACAGTCATTGCCGTAGAAACACATGTACATGCTGATACTTCCCTTTTTTCTCAATCTTTCTGTTCCCTCAACAGTAATGTCATTCCTTGTAGACAACTTGATCCAGGTGAGCGTTTTAGGCTCACTTGAGCCTCTGATTTTTTTCTTTTTTTTAATTTTACTTTCAATTGACAATATTAAATTGTATTTGTTTTGAGTTTCTTGATGGAGAACTTTTAATTATATTGTGCCATTGCTGTTTAAGATTCTTGTAGATGGCAGTTAAGAATATCAAGAATAACTTTTTAAACAGTAGCCTAATGCCCCTAAGTCTTTCAGATCAAACAGAATTTGAAAAGGATGTTTTTGTCTCATTGTATAAAATGAATGTAGACTGGTGTATTTTTAGTTAGCACTAAATACTGTGAAATTTAAAGGGACATTATTATGCTGTAAATTTCAGATATTTTTGTTTTTAAGTCATGACCTAGCACAACCAGAAAAGAATATTCTCAAAACAATTCTTGAATTACTAAAAATTATATTTTTTAGCATCAGAAACAAAGCTGATAAACTCTCACTGCAATGAGCTCAATGAACTTGTTTTTAGGAGTCATCATAAGCCAGTTTTTGGTAGAAAAAATTAAAAAATAATAAAATTTGAATGGCGATTTTCGAAAATAGTGCTGGTCAGGTATGTAACATTGCAAAAAACTGTTAAGCTGTCAAAACCAATAAAATAATAAATAATTTTTTTTAGCCTAAATTCAACCTGAGGGTGCTCTGTGGCTCAACAGTGGAACTAATTATGACAGGAAGCAATGTAAATTGTACATTACTAATTTGTCATTTGGCAAAAATCACTTGTTCAGATTTAATAAATGAACACAAAAGAGAGTTTAAGTGAAAAATTGCCTGCATCTGATTCTTAGGCAGCATGCCATAAAGTTAAACTCGCACTTGTTTTCACTTTCAAGTTCCTTGAATTAATAAGAATGAGCAATTTCTGCTGAATGGTGTGTGAAGAAATAAAGTATTTTCACATATATAATTTTCTTTTATTAACTGGTAGAGTGCTGGAAGCTCATATTTGGGCTTTATTATGCCCCGACCTCTGAAGGAGGATTCAGGGGTATCTATTGAAGCCCTCATCCGTCCATCCATCTGTCTGTCCATACAAACATTTTGCATTGTAATTTCAAAGTCATTGGTCAGATTTGGATCTCCTTTGTGCTGATAGACCTGTATGGGGGAACAGATATGCACAAGGAACGGGTTCTGTCCAATAATGTTTCCTAGAGTTATGGCCTTTTTTCACATTTTGGACTTGGAAAATGTTTCCGTTTTCACTCAGAAAATTTTTCCATCCCACAATACCTTCAAAGCTGCTTCAAACATGCCTATGGGTTGGGGGCAGTGGCCCACGCTTTTCATAGTCCTTGTTCTGAAGTGCAGGTACCACAGCTTGAAGTCTTCGTATTCTGTGGAGGTGCTTCATACTCTCTTTGAAGTGCAATTTCTTTGTCTGAATGGATTTCCCTTGCTACAATTTATGGGAGAGTGCGTAGAGGCACTCTCCCATAAAATGTAACAAGGAAAAGACAAGTGAACAAATTTTGTCAACAAAAAATAATTTAGCACTCTGCCTGTTAAATGAAGAAAAGAAAATTTGAAATCTACAGCTTATGGTCCCTTGAATCTCATTTTGAATGTTGTTTTGTGTTTTGTAGACATTTATCTTGTAAACAAACTTAATATGACAAATTATATTAACTATTTATGAAGGCCTGGTCATGTAATCCTGCTTATCTCGACAAGGCTAGAAAACCACTTTGTGTCGAACAATGTATGTGCTGTGTGTACCTTGTTTACTACAACAGTGATTTCACAAGATGTGTGTCTTCCAAAATGTGAAAGTAGGTGAATTTTAAAAAAATTGTTCACAGCCATCAGATGTACTAGAATTGACCACTGTATGATCTTTCAAGTACAAATTCTGGCTTTCTCTTGAAAAATAGATTCTCACAGCGCCAACTGAAAGGCCTCATGGAAAAAGTTATGTTGGCTGATCAGGGGGGGTAACATCTTCAGTCCAACAAAATGAATGGTATGATTAAAATGCCTGAAATTAATTGTTTGTTCATGAAAATCTATTTTTATTATAGTTTTAATATTTGGAATGCTGTGATCTTCTGTAAAATTAAAGTTGCATATTCGTGGATCTTTGCTTTTGTTGATGAATTGCTATAATAGGACACACTGTTGGAAAGGGCTCTCTGAACCCTTTCCAACAGTGTGTCATATAAAAGCATTTCAGCAACTGAATGGAAGAAACATGAAGAATGATTGGCATATTGTTGGTCGATTAAATTGGTCAAGGCATTGAAAAATTAAATAGATGAACACCAGAAGTTAGAATCACCATCGTAACAGTATTGTATAATTTGTAACATAATACAAAGGAAAGTGGGGAATCCCAACTCTCGAATTCCCCATTCCCCAGGAGAGTTCAGTGGTAAACAAGTTCTGTTTTACTGTTAAAATAGGATGTGGTAACCAATATTAATGGCAAAAGGTTGGATACAGAGTTTTTTTACCATTCGTAATGAGATGAACTCCAGTAAGTGAAGCAGTGCTTGTTTATGTGGTAAACAATTTCCATTTCATTGATAAAATAGGAACCCAGTAACCAATGTCAAATCATCAATCACTCAAAATTATCTATTTACAAGGAATTTTTGGATGACAGGAACAAAATATTTTACCTGTTCATGCACCAGGTCTCATTTTATGATATTTCGAGGCCTGGTTCTACTAGAATTCCTATGGTTGTATAAAGTGAACATTAATATTTATTCAGTTAGGATAAATTATTGGTTGTTCAAAGACCGAAACAAAATTTGTGAAGGAAATCAATTTTATGTGTCAGGATTTTTTGTCCATATTAATCATTCTCTGTTTGCGCTAAAAAAAACACGCACAAGTATTTGTATAGTTATATTGTTTATGTTTTAAATCAGTAATATTTGTTTTACTTTTTTTAATTAAAAAAAACATGTACATAATGCATTTTGTGTATAGTATCACAGCTTGGAAAATTTTGTTAAGCTTTTTATTTATTTTTGTTTACAGTTTAAATTAAAGTGACTTTGATCAGTGGGCCCAAGCTTTTATTTGACCAAGAGAATAGAAGACTAAAACATTTCAACACCAGGACACTGCAAGATAGCCAGTCATAATCTTTCTGAGTAAAAATACAACTGAACTGCTTCATGTATTTTTTTTTCTTTCTTTCACACCATTTGAGAAAGAACAATGCCAATACAGTGGGTTGAGTATTGCATATAATTATCACACACCAAACCATTTACCATACCTATAATACAAATTAAACCTGTTAATTAATCCACCATTTTGAAGAAGTGGTAGCCATGGAGTTATGACCCAGTGCATCTGTATGTATGTAAATCCATACCATTGTACAAATTTGCTGGGTGGGCAGCTCCACTAAATTTATGAACCGATGTCAGTGAAATTTCTCAAGCAAGACCACCAAGAAGCAAACATGCACATATTTCCAAATCATCTGTGATGATTTCAACCAAGTTATCTCCTCTTAAATTTCTTCTGTGTACCACTTCTTCAACACATATTATTGGATTTTGATGGCAAATTGTTCTGTTTGATGACCAGCAAGTGGACATATGAATATTTTAAAATTTTGAACGTTTCTCATTTTTGACAAAGTTATCTCCCCTTCAACTCAAGATTTAATAGATTTCTGTATGAAATTGTTGGATGTGCAACTCCAACTTTTCTGACTGTATTCATTTGAAACTGCTCGGACATGCTCACTTCCATGTGAATGTCCAAATATTCCTAAAAATTGAAGCGCCACATTCAGAACTGCCTGCTGGAAAGTCAAAATTGAGGTATTAACTGGTTGAGTGCAAGAAGTCACTATCAGGGCTTTCAGAAAAATGAGGGTACCAGAGCAAAAGCCAACATATTCCTTGCTCATGTTTCATATTCAGTCAAATGCAAATAATAGTTTGTTTATATATATTTGTTTTATGACAAATTATTGGAAAGTGCCTATGGGTACTCCAATAATTTGTAATAAAACAAATTCTGAATAACAAATTCAGAACTCCAAAAATAATTTAGCCCTCAACCAGATAATCAACATTAGTGACAGTTCTAGTTGCATGTAGGTTATTGGGTTCCCTAACCCCTCCCCCTGGTGATCTAGTGGAAATTTATATGCCCATAAATTGGCTGCCCTTCACATATCTTTTGCCCTCCCCCCCCCCCCCCCCCCACACCCATATCATATGTAAACACTCGACTCTTGATTCGCAAAGTATTTCCAAAGAAATTCTTTTCAGATCCAGTCATCGCAACTGATGAAAAATTCATGAAGATTTAACACAAGAAATAGTGGGTAAAAAAAAAACCCAAATTGACCCTGGTAACCAATTTGCCTGGTAAGAGAGTCTTCTAAAGTGGGTGGTAAATGTATGGGTATCAACGTTTGAATATAACTTGACATTATACGTAGGGTGTGTTCTTAATAGACACTGATACTGAAAAGGACCTTTAACACCAAAACAAACAAACAGAAATAAGATTACCTTTTGTCACAGACTCTCTTGTTTGCTCACAATGATAACATGAAGAAACCATTGCAGTTAACAATGAATCACTTGATTTGTTAACACTTTCATCTCTGTATGCATAATATTTTACATGAAGAAAAATTTCAATGGAGAAGTTGACTACAGAGCTGAAGGATTAAATTTTTACTGATCCTCCCAATAATTGCAGAATGGATTGGCACATTTCACTGCAGACATAATTGTATGAGCTGACCATCCAAGATGGATGTGCTGAAAAGGTTAAAGCCAAGCCTAGTCAAATATTTAATTTATTTCACCATTGTATTGGCTGGTGAGCCTATAAGATTTCAAGTAACATTTATCGACAAAACATTTGAAGCAGTATCGTGTCTGCCAGAATTTTTGAAAGTTTGGATTGCAGTGAACTGGTGTTGAAATGCCTCAAGTAGAAAACATTTGAATGAGCAAATGGAAGTACATTGTTAGAGAATTCTTAATATGAGTTTAACTTCAATTTATCTCCACGTCTTTTCATTATCAATTTTCTTTATTTTAATTTCCTTTTTCATGTCAAAAGTAGTTGAAAAACTTCTGGATTTTTAATGGATCATAATTTGTTCATCACAATTTTTATGTTGACATTTAACTTTTAAGAGGCCTAATTCCCTGTGGTAATCCTGGGAAGTGAGATGGTGCTTGTTTATTGTGGTAGACAAGCTCTGTTTTACTGGTAAAATAGGACCCGGTCACCAGTGCTTGGGGCAGAAGTCCTCAGAAATGGGCAGCTTGGGTAAAAACGATTGGCTGGACTTGACTTTACATCCATGTTGCAGTCACACTTAGTCATTGTACAGAAACATGTGGCTTTAAACACTTTAATAAATAAATAGATGGGCCTAATTCCAATGGTGGCTAACTTTGCCCCCCCCCCCCCCCCCCCCTCCCCTCAAAAACATTTGCCCAAACAGTCATAAGAGCGTCTTCGAGCAATGTTTAAAGTATTCTGGCCAACATTAACCATAAATCATGCATCTGGATTGCCAATAATGATTTGGTAAAGTTTATTTGAAAATTGTCAAGGCTCTTAACTGATTAAGTGATGGAAGCCCAAATTTGGACACAGTCTGAAGTTCAGGCACCACAGCCTTAAAGGCTTCATATTCTGTGAATGTGCTTCTTATTATCTTTGAAGTGAAATTATTTTGTCTGTGTGGATTTGCCTTGCTGCAGGGTATGGGTGAGTACCAATAGGCCCTCTCCCATAAATTGTAACAAGGCAGAGAGACATGTGAACAAATTTTGATGACCAAAAATAATTTAACACTCAACCAGTTAAGGGTGAAGATTATTTCAAATGCCCTACAGCTGAGTGGGAAGAACAATCCAATAAAAATAAAATGATCTTGTTTCCACTTGCCATCTGGACACTGTATGCTATCATTTAGTGGGTGCCTTGCTATGAAACAAAGACAATAATTTATGCAAGCTGTGGCTGAAGTTGATAAACATGTTGATACAACAATTGGCTGTTTCAAAAAGATGGTATGTTTCAACGTGTGGATTGATCTTCATGTACTCATTGTTATAAACATTGCTGGTGTCATACCGTGTCGAGTTGCAAGGTGTAGAACAGTTGTGTTTTTTTGTCGTTAGAGTATGATTCATGGTACATGTATGGTGCAACAACCTATACAGGTCAGTGATGCTTCACAATATTGTCTTAACCTTCAGCCAAATTCTTCAACTTACAATATGAAACAGGCGTTTCAATTTTCTGTAAATATTTCCACAGAAAAATGTTAGCAGTGTGTTTATAGATAAAACAGCTGGGAGGATCAAAGATGAACAAAGATTTTAACTTGAAAGATGAACAAAGATTTTAACTTGAAAGTCAATCTCGCATAGTCCTCTCAACTCCGTATTCTGTCAATAGACTATCTTGCATATATCTTTCACCATCAAACCTTCTACCATACATTCAATAGGAATTTCACCTCTTATGGGTGTTTGAGGAGAAATTCCTGTTAATTGCAGAAAGGTTTGATACATATTTTAACAAATGTCTAATCCTTCATGCTTCCACCTTACTGTTTTGCCACAATATAGAGTTATTTATTAGATCTTGTTTGGCAGAGCTCAAAGAGTTCTGTCAAACAAGATATAATCTTTAAAAGTCTGTTGATAATCAAAATAGTATTCTAGGTAATGGAAAATCCCTATTTTCGCTGGCAAAATTGTTATTAAATATAAGGATTTCAATGAAAAAATGGGACTGGCATAATTAGAAATGACATTCATTATGGCATTCCTTCTTGTTACATTTACCACAAAGTTCCTAGGTATAGTTCTTTCATGTGTAGTTTTGTTTTTTTTATCACTGCATTTAGATTTAGTTCATCACTTTCCAATAGATAATTGTATAGTCAAACTATGCTTGTTGGAAATCCGGTTTGCATACTTTGAAAAACTGCCATTTTTCTGTTCATCACAGCTGCAAAGCAATTTGAAAATAACAAGTTCAACTTCACTTTTTTATGACAAAAATACATGTATTTCATCAAAATAGAGTATTTTGTGTATTTAATTTGATTTTAAAAAACATTTTAGACCAAATAAAAGTTTTGAAGCCCTTGCAGTTGTCGATAATTTTTTTTGTCGCTTGCTCATCATACAACAGAGAACATAAGCCCATACCAATGTCAATATTTAAGCTCACTGTCCAAAAGGCCCCTGATATTTTATTTTGATCCTCATAGGATTCCCAGGAAGTGTAGCTATGCTTCTTTACTATAATCAACAAGTTCTGCTTTACTGGTAAAATAGGACCTGAACCAACACCCGGAGTGAAAGTCCTCTAAAGTGGGTAGCATGAGAATAAAAGATTAACTAATCTTAATTTCATGATATAGTCATAGATGCTAAAAGTGGCCTTAATATCAATAAATAAATTTCATTGTTTCTAATCTGAATGCAGTTGATTATATTTACATTGTACAAGTTTTGGTTAAAAGTGTTCTCATCAAATTGTATTCAAAGGCATCTGGAAACCAAAACCTGGAGTAAACTTTCTCTGCAGGGGCAGCCGAGGTAAAAATGATTGGCTAAACTTGATATTATCTTTGTATTGCAGTGATAATATGGCCAAACCTGCTTGTGCTGAAACAGTTAGGGAATCTTGTAACCGTTCCATTACTGTTTCTGGCTTTTTATACTCCCATTTGAGAAAGAGATGTTTTATGGTATAGTGTTGTCTGTTTACTTTCGGTTTCAAATTCCAGATGATAACTTTGGCTGTGTATGTGATATCCAGTTCATGGTATATGGTCTTATAATCAAAAAATACAGATCAAACTTGATTACGATATTTGTTCATGAAATAATTGCCTTTTATTGACTTAGAATTTCATACATTTTAAGTTTCCTGGATGATAACTTTTGTAATGTTCAGTCCAGCTAATAGGAGTTGGGTATTTAGCCTTATGAATAGAATATACACGTCAAGTTCAATTTTGATGTTCATTCATTGACATTCTGTTGCAGAGTTGCAAACCCTTTATTGACTTAGAATTTCTTATATTTGAAGTTTCTGAATGATAAATTCCTTTGTATTCAACAAACCTAATCCAAATTTTCTACATGGTCTTATGAAAAACAGGTTGTATTATAGTATAGCATTGTCCATCTATCCACCCATTCACTTTTGGTTTCCAGACAATAACTTTGGCAACGTATGTGATATCCAATTCAATTTTTAGCTCAACTTTGACATAGTCAAATTTGAGGTTATGCCATGGCCCGTCGTCTATCTGGGCATCCATCAACAATTCAATACGGCTCGGGCTAGAGGCCATATTTATGAACCAATCTTTACGAGACTTCTTAGGTACCTTGTTATCACCGTGAGACGAGAACTAGTGTTTTTGGGTGCGGCCCGAAATTCAAGATGACCACTAGCATCCATTTTGTACCGAAATTAGTTCAATCAGTTTTTTTGTACAGAACTTCTGTATGAAAGTTCTGATTTGAATAAATTTTTGCATGAATGTTTAGTAACATGGAATACATCACATATAATACAGGTTTTTATGTGTACCCATACTATGTATGGTACACATAATGCCGGCATCCGGGGTGACCATCTGTCGTTCGTCCATCCTTTGTCTGTCTGTCTGTCCGGCCAGCATCCGTATCCATTTCTTTGGCATTCGATAACTTGAAAAATATTGCTTGGATTGTCAAGTTACTTTATATTTGTGTTAAGGTTACTGATGTACTGAGCTGTATAGTTTTTGGTGTAAATCTGTTATTTTGAACCTTGAGATTTTAACCCTTTATCCTTCAAATTGAAAATTTCTCCAATCCCTTTGGCATTCGATAACTTGAAAAATATTGCTTGGATTGTCAGGTTACTTTATATTTGTGTTCAGGTTACTGATGTGCCGAGCTGTATAGTTTTTGGTGTTAATCTGATAATTTGATCCAGGGGATATTAACCCTTTATCATTCAAATTGAAAATTCCTCCAATCCCTTTGGCATGAGATAACTCAGAAAAGATCGATCCGATTGACATGTTTCTTTATATATTTATTCAGGTTACTGATGTGCTGTGCTGTATAGTTTTTTATGTAAATCTGATAATTTGATCTGGAGATATTAACCCTTTATCCATCAAATTAGACACTCCTCCAATCCATTTCAAAATGTACCCATACCTTGTATGGTGTACATAATGTCAGCATCCGTGGTGGCCCTCCGTCATACAGCTTTCTACTAGTTGCGCGTATGGGTACACATCTGACGATTTCATCGGCCTATTTTTTTCTCGTGCAGAAATCATGCAAATTAGATGAACTTAGTACGTGTCAATACAGCTCGGGTTGGGGGCTGTATTTATGAACCGATCTTCACGAAACTCCTTGGGTACCTTAGTTATCACCTTGGGATGAGAACAAGTGTTTTGGGGTGTAGTCTGACATTAAAGATGGCTGCCAGTGGCCATTTTATACCGAAATTAGGTACAATCAGTTTTTTGGTACAGAACTTCTGTATGAAAGTTCTGATTTGAATAAATTTTTGTAGGAATGTTTAGTAACATGGAATACATCACATATAATACAGGTTTTTGTCTCATGCAGAAATTATGCAAATTAGATGAACTTGGAATTATTCAGTGCTACTTATGCACAGTAAGTACACATGTCAATATGGCTTGGGCTAGGGGCTGTATTTATGAACCGATCTTCACGAAACTTCTTGGGTACCTTTGTTATCACCTTGGGACGAGAACAAGTGTTTTGGGGTGTGGTCTGACATTCAAGATGGCTGCCAGCGGACATTTTGTACTGAATTTAGGTTCAATTAGTTTTTTGTACAGAATTTCTTTATGAAGGTTCTGATTTGAACATATTTTTGAATGAATGTTTAGTAACATGGAATACATCACATATAATACGGGGTTTTTCTTGTGCAGAAATTATGCAAATTAGATGAACTTTGATTTATTCAGTGCTACTTATACACAGAAAGTGCACATGTCAATAAGACTCGGGCAAGAGGCTGTATTTATGAACCAATCTAAACGAAACTTCTTGGGTGCCTTTGTTATCACCTTGGGACGAGAACAAGTGTTTTTGGGTGCGGTCCAAAATTCAAGATGGCTGCCATCAGCCATTTTATACCAAAATGAGGTGTAATCAGTTTTTTTGTACAGAACTTCTAGGACTACATTTGTTATCATCATGGTATGGTAACGAGTGCTTTAGGTCTCGGCCAAAAATTCAAAATGCCTGTCGGCAGTCATATTTACGGAAATTGTATGTATTACATTTTTTGTATAGAACCTGTAAAGCCTAAAAAAGATATATGTTTGTTTCTGCTAACGGGATGAAGAAAAATAGCGTCGGAAAACATTTTATTTTTATTTATTTTTGTTTTTCCAGAATGCAGTTCCCTTAACTCAGTTTATAACTTTTTCAACATAAAATAGGCCTCTGTGCAGTGCTGTACGGTTTAACGGTATGCCGACTATAATCAGTAAAATTGTCAATACCATCACCGATACTGGCGAATTAAATCATATTCGGTACCTGAAAAAGTTGGTTTTATCCCGGTGAGGCGGTATACAAATTTCAACGTGCTTTAAATTAATGTCACGGTTTACAAGAAGTGATGTTACTTCACTAGTGTGGTTTAATTAATGTTGGTTTAAATTTATGTCTTTTCCCTTTCTACCGCTGGGCCCCGTCGCCCTGGAAGACCATGAATCGTTTTTGTATTATTTTCTTCATCAACTGTTCAAGTGTTCTGTCTCAACAGTGACCATTATTACGCAAGTGATTGAATATTGTTATACCCCCGCTTCGAAGAAGTGAGGGCTATATAGGAATCGCCCTGTCCGTCCGTCCGTCCGTCCGTACGTCTTTCCGGACATGAAATTCTTGTGTGCGCAACTCCTCCTACATTTATCAATCAATTTGGACAAAACTTTTCAGACATCATCACTACTAAGTGAACATGCGCATATTCCAAGATTTTTGATCTGCGACAATTTTTACCAGGTTATCTCCCTTTGACTTAGATTTATTATGTCTTTCCGTTCGAACAAATTCTTGTGTGCGCAACTCCTCCTACATTAATGAACCGATTTTGATGAAACCTTTCAAACATCATCTCTACTAAGTGAACATGTGCATATTCCAAACTTTTTGATCTGCGACAATTTTAACCAGGTTATCTCTCTTGAACTTTGATTTAATATGGGTTTCTGCATGAAATTCTTGTGTGCGCAACTCCTCCTACATTTATCAATCAATTTGGACGAAAGTTTACAGACATCATCACTACTAAGTGAACATGCGCATATTCCAAAATTTTTGAGCTGTGGCAATTTTAACTAGGTTATCTCCCTTTAACTTAGATTTATTATGGGTTTCTACATGAAATTCTTGTGCGTGCAACTCCTCCTACATTTATCAATCAATTTTGACGAAACCTTTCAAACATTATCACAACTAAGTGAACATACGCATATTCCCAAATTTTGATCTGCGACAATTTTAACCAGGTTATCTCCCTTTAACTCTCTCTCTTGAACTTTGATTTAATATGGGTTTCTGCATGAAATTCTTGTGTGCGCAACTCCTCCTACATTTATCAATCAATTTGGACGAAAGTTTACAGACATCATCACTACTAAGTGAACATGCGCATATTCCAAAATTTTTGAGCTGTGGCAATTTTAACTAGGTTATCTCCCTTTAACTTAGATTTATTATGGGTTTCTACATGAAATTCTTGTGCGTGCAACTCCTCCTACATTTATCAATCAATTTTGACGAAACCTTTCAAACATTATCACAACTAAGTGAACATACGCATATTCCCAAATTTTTGATCTGCGACAATTTTAACCAGGTTATCTCCCTTCAACTTGGATTTATTATGGGTTTTCAAATGGGATTCTTGTGTGTGCAACTCCTCCTACATTCCAAAGCGGGGGTATTAATCACCTTCAGTGATAGTTCTAGTTTACATCTAATTTGAAACAAACACATGGACTGTATTCCAGTAAGCATGCGTAGTTAATCACATTATACATTTCGACCAATGGCATACCTGCTATTTAAAACCTGGAAATTTTCCTTGTGAAATACCAACGGATCCCCTGTAAATTTACATTTGTACTTTAAAGTGATTGGCTTTTTGCACACCCTGACGTCACGATAGCATCATGCCTTCAAAATGGTGTGCTCAAAACTCAAAAGAGTTTCATACAAGACCAAAGCAGGGAACTTTATTGTCTTCAAATAAACAAAAGCAAGTCATTTGTGCTTTCTAACCCAAGACAAATACGATGATACTTAACCAGGCCATTACCACAATCACTTAAAAAGGCAATTTAAGGTGTGCTAATTTTAACACTTATTGAGTGAGGCATGCGAACGCACAATTCAGAATAAGAGGACAGCTGAATATTATATTATGAAGAAGTTCTGTGGCTTGATAGGCTTTTATTAGCTCACCGAAGGGAGCCAAACTTACCACTTGCCATCCGCCGTCTGTCGTACGTCGTCCATCCGGTGTCGTGAACATTTTTCAAACGACTTCTCCTCTGAAACCGCTAGGTCGATTTGCTTGAAACTTGGTATGGATGTTCATTACCATATGTCAATTCAAGTTTGCTCAAATGAAATGGACATGCCCACTTGGGGCTCCATAGGGGGCATAACTCCAATAGCACCCTATGTATATTAGAGAAATTACTAAAAAATCCTCTTCTCACGCACAAGTGGGCAGAATCATTTGATATTTGGTGTACAACATTATGGGGTGGATCTAATTCAAGTTTGTTCAAATTGGCCCCCTGGATTCATATTTGGGCTCACTATAGTAGCCCAAATTCGAACTTCGTGCATTTCAGGCAAATTTCTTAAAAAATCTTCTTCTCCAGATCCAGCAGGCAGAATCTTTTGATATTTGGTATGCAACATTGTGGGGTAGATCTGATTCAAGTTTGTTCAAATCGGCCCCTTGGATTCACATTTGGGCCCAGTATAGAAGCCCAAATTTGAACTCAGTGCATGGGGCGCGGTGGCTCAGTTGGTAGAGGTGCAGGCTGCAAGCCGAGAGGTCCTTGGTTCAAATCCCTTGGGCAAGACACTTCACTCCCATTGTCCATGTGGTGACGTGTACTAAGGCGTACTGCACGTTGATGGTGCACCTGTCTTCAACCAATGCTATCCCTGCTTGTGTGGAGTTGGTATGTTGGGGAGCTGACAGTTGCTCGCCATTCCTCGGTGGTTCTCTCCGGGTACTCCGGCTTCCTCCACCTGTAAAACTGTCACTGTCATGGTTAGCCATTGTGCAGAAATATGTGACCTCAAACACCAATAAATAAATAAATAAATAACTTAGTGCACTTCAGGCAAACTTCTTAAAAAATCTTCTTCTCCAGATCCAGCAGGCAGAATCTTTTGATATTTGGTATGCAACATTGTGCGGTGGATCTGATTCAAGTTTGTTCAAATCAACCCCCTGGGTTCATATTTGGGCTCCGTATAGGAGCCCAAATTTGAACTTAGTGCATTTCGGGCAAATTTTTTTAAAAATCTTCTCAAGATCCAGCAGGCAGAATCTTTTAATATTGGGTATGCAGCATGCTTAGGGGGGTGAGATTCAAGTTTGTTCAAGCCAAGTCCCTGGATTCATATTTGGGCTCACTGTAGTAGCCCGAATTATAACTTAGTTCAAAATGAGGAATTTTCTTTAAAAATCTTCTTCAGATCCAGCAGTTGGAATGTTTTGATATTTGGTATGCAGCATCCTTAGGGGGGTGAGATTCAAGTTTGTTCAAGCCATGTTCCTAGGTCCATATTTGGGCTCACTGTGGGAGATTGAATTGTAACTTAGTTCGAAATAAGAGGAATTTTCTTAAAAAATTTTGTTATTTGCCAGAATTATAACTTGGTCAATATGAGGAATTTTTCTTTAAAAATCTTCTTCTTCAGATTCAGCAGTCGGAATGTTTTGATATTTGGCATGCAGCAACCTTAGGGGGTGAGATTCAAGTTTGTTCAAGCCAAGTCCCTGGGTTCATATTTGGGCTCACTGTGGGAGCCCAAATGATAACTTAGTTCAAAATGAGGAATTTCCTCTAAAAATCTTCTTCAGATCCAGCAGATGAATGCTTTTGATATTTGGTATGCAGCATCCTTAAGGGGTAAGATTCAAGTTTGTTCAAGCCATGTCTCATGACTTCATTCCTTTGTAGTGTTGATGAACTTTATCTAACTGAATGTGACCCCAAATACTTCTTTGAACCACTTTGGCCGGTGAGTGATTAAGGCTCCTTGGGGCCTCTTGTATAAAATAGGGTTTCTTTTTTATAAAATTTTTTGACGATCAATATGTGTGGCGCGATTTAGAAAGTGGAAAAAATGCCACCATTTTTTCACTTTTTTTGCGATTTCAATAAAATGCTTAGACTCGGTGGTTTGAAATAGGGTCGGCCAGGTTACTGGAAACAAACATATAATTTTTCTAGGCCCAAAGATTTTTTATGTCCGTAATGTTTGCTATAAATTTATTGGGTGCCTTTGTTATCACTGTGGTATGAGAACAAATATTTTTGGGTTCAGTCAGACCCACTCTGGGACTCAAAAAGGGAGATAATTGAAAAACTTTTCCAAAAACACCAGACAAAATAATGTTTCTTGAATTCAGCTTCCCTACGATGTGTATATTCAGATGTGTTGAAGCCAACTTCTTGTGTTAATATTTGGTGTTGTTTGGGAAGGGTAAACATTATTAGCACAACCCGATTTTCTATTTCCAATGAGAAAAATAAAACCTCCTCACCCGTGGGAACCCTATGAGCTAAAGATAAAAAATTCAAATACCTATATTTTAGGAAGGACTGAACAAATATTTATTAATTAGTATGAATCAACCTTAGAAGGGTTTGAATCAAACAATCATAACATTAACCCCATGGAGATTTCTTTTCTAGTTTAGCATCTAACTATCACCCACCTTTACAATACTTTTCCTGTACATTTGTTACAGGCTACGGTCAGTATTTATGTGCAGACCTTTACAATACTTTACATGTACCTTTGTTATCAGGTCATTACCTAGATGTGTGTCATTGCCGTGTCACATACTATACATGTACATGTCTTTCATAAGTTGAGCTCAGTGTCATTGACATTTTCATTGGTATATGGTCTTATAAACAAAAATGCCGCTCAGGATCACCGATCCAATGTCGAGTTGTGACAACAGTTCCTCGCACCAAGGCCAACACACCTATGAAGTTTCATGACTCTAGGTTGAACCACTATCAAGTTCTCATCCGGAAACCAATTGTTGCGATATACTATGTTCAAGGTCACTGTGACCTTGACCTTTGACCTGGTGAGTCCAACATCAATAGGGTTCTTCCTCGCACCAAGGCCAACACGCCTGTAAAGTTTCATGACTCTAGGTTGAACCACTATCAAGTTATCATCCGGAAACCAATTGTTGCGATATACTATGTTAAAGGTCACTGTGACCTTGACCTTTGATCTGGTGAGTCCAAGATCAATAGAGTTCTTCCTCGCACCAAGGCCAACCCACCTATGAAGTTTCATGAATGTAGGTTGAACTACTATCAAGTTATCATCCGGAAAGGAATTGTTGCGATTTACTATGTTCAAGGTCACGTTGACCTTGCCCTTTGACGTAGCGAGTCCAAAATCAATAGGGTTCTTCCCCTCACCAAGGCCAATCTACCTATGAAGTTTCATGAATGTGAGTTGAACCATTATCAAGTTATCATCCGGAAACCAATTGTTTAAGATTTACTATGTTCAAGGTCACTGTGACCTTGACCTTCGACGTAGCATGTCCAAAATCAATAGGGTTCTTCCGCCCACCAAGACCAACGTACGTATGAAGTTTAATGAATGTGAGTTCAACCACTATCAAGTTATCATCCGGAAACCAATTGTTTATGCCCGCCCGCCCGCCCGCCCGCCCACCCGCCCGACCGCCCGTCTGCCCGCCAGACATTCACCAAACTATAAGTCGAGTTTGACTTCGTCACAACTCGACTAAAAATACAGAGGAAGTTTGATTTTGACATTCTTTCAATATTCTCTTGTGGAGTTATTGTCCTTTATTATGCCCCCATCCTCCAAAGGAGCTTTTGGGGGTATCTAGTGAAACCCTCCGTTCATCCATCTGTCTGTGCAAACATTTTGCAGTGTAATTTCAAAGCCATCGGTGGGATATGGAACTCCTTTGAAATGCTGATAGACCCACATGGGGGGACAGATATGTAGAAGGAACAGGTTACGTCCAATAATTTTTTCATTGTAACTTGGTAGGATGACTCGTTATGATGTCTAGATGAGAATTTCCCCATTTGGGCATGATCTGCCAACCGTGATGACTGCCCGAGCCCAAAACCCGAAAACCTTTAGCACAGTCTACAGGTCATATTTATTGAGGAATTTCATTGTAACTTGGTGGGTTGACTTCATATAATGTCTAGATGAGAAAGACCCTTTTGGACGTGATTGGGCAACTCTGACGGCTACAGGGGCTTGAAGCCCGAAAACTTTTAGAACAGTCCACAGGTCATATTTATGAAGGGATTTCATTGTAACTTGGTAGGATGACTCCAAATAATGTCTAGATGAGAACGTCCCCTTTTGGACACGATTGGGCAGCTGTGATGGCTACAGGGGCCCGAAGCCCAAAAATCTTTAGAACAGTCTACAGGTCATAATTATGAAGGGATTTCATTGTAGCTTGGTAGGATGACTCCAAATAATGTCTAGATGAAAATATCCCCTTTTGGTCGCGATCATTCAGCCTTTATGGCTGCCCGAGCCCAAAAACCTTTAGCAAAGTCTATAGGTCGTATTTATGGAAGGATTTCATTGTAACTTGTTAGATTGACTCCATATAATGCCTAGATGATGGTCATGATTGGTCAACTGTGATGGCTACAGGTGCCCGAAGCCCGAAAATCTTGAGCACAGTCTACAGGTCATATTTATGAAGGGATTTCATTGTAACTTCGTAGGATCACTCCAGATGCCCAGATGAGAATGTCCCCTTTTTGGTTGCGATCATTCAACTTTTATGGCTGCCCGAGCCCAAAGCCCGAATACCTTTAGCACAGTCTACAGGTCATATTTATGAAGGGATTTCATTGTAACTTGGTTGGTTGACTTCATATAATGTCTAGATGAGAACAGCCCCTTTTGGACACCATTAGGCAACTGTGACGGCTACAGGTGCCCGAAGCCCGAAAATCTTGAGCACAGTCTACAAGTCATATTTATGAAGGGATTTCATTGTACCTTGGTAGGATGACTCCAAATAATGTCTAGATGAGAACATCCCCTTTTGGTCGCGATCATTCAGCCTTGATGGCTGCCCGAGCCCAAAACCCCAAAACCTTTAGCATAGTCTATAGGTCATATTTATGGAAGTATTTCATTGTAACCTGTAAGTTTGACTCCATATAATGCCTAGATGATGACATCCCCTTTTGGTCGTGATTGGTCAACTGTGACGGCTTCAGGGGCCCAAGGCCCGAAAACCTTGAACACAGTCTACAGGTCATATTTATGAAGGGATTTCATTGTAATTTCGTAGGATAACTCCAGATGATGCCCAGATGAGAATGTCCCCTTTTGGTGGCGATCATTCAACCATGATGGCTGCCCGAGCCCAAAAACCTTTAGCACAGTCTACAGGTCATATTTATGAAGGGATTTCTTTGTAACTTGGTAGGTTGACTTCATATAATGTCTAGATGAGAACGTCCCCTTTGGACACAATTGGGAAACTGACGGCTACAGGGGCCCGAAGCCCGAAAACCTTTAGCACAGTCTGCAGGCCATATTTATGAAGGGATTTCAATGCAACTTGATAGGATGACTCGTTTTGGAATACTTTCACTGTGACATGGTAACTTTCATTGATATATGTTAACTGTGAGGGCCACATACATTAACTGTGAGGTCACATTAACCCACCTCTCAGCTCTTTAGTACAGTGTACACCGCATATTATTTTTATCAAAAACATAGCATACAGGGAACAGAAATGAACATATTCCCAATTATCACAATTCTTGTCTTATTTCATAATCCTTTCATAAACATTGAACATTATCCTTTTCATCAAACACAACACACAAGTTAAGCTACAGTGTCATTGACACTTTCATTCAGTGGAACAGAGCGTAACCGTAAGCAATTTCGACGTTTTTATGGATGAACTGCCCCTGCATATTTTTTTTGGTTTTCAAACGGTGGTTAACTTTAATAAATTCTAATAAACTTGATGCGTGTCTTGTGTGATTCGTTGTTTTTGCTGACACTTATGGTTTTAAATAGCATTTTGTGCTGGTTGCTATCAGTTGGGGCGTATTGTTCGAATGACTTCGCCATTACAACTCTTTTCAGAAATATAAAATTGGGCTAGTTTAGGCTATTTTCAGAGCCGTATGATGGATTTTAACAGCAGCCGTGTTTACTTTTTTGTGAATGCAGAAGTGTTGTTTTTTTGGAAATAAAACATAAGAAAATACAGTAAACTGCCATGTCTCCCAAGGAAGTTTTGGAGGGCGACTTGAATTTCGCCCCCAATGTAAGCCAAGGCGACTTGAGGAATGACAAGGCGACTTCTTCGCCCTAGTTGCCCACTCGGCTGACCCCTGCGTATGATGTCTAGATGAGAACTTCCCCAGTTGGTCGTGATCTGTCAACCGTGATGACTGCCCGAGCCCAAAACCCGAAAATATTTAGCACAGTCTACAGGTCACATTTATGGAGGGATTTCATTGTAACTTGGTAGGTTGACTCCATGTAATGTCTAGATAAGAACGTCCCCTTTTGGTCACAATTGGTCAACTGTGACGGCTACATGGGCCTGAAGCTCAAAAACCTTTAGCACAGTCTACAGGTCATACTTATGAAGGAATTTCATTGTAACTTGGTAGGATGACTCCAGATAATGTCTAGGTGAGAACGTCCCCTTTTGGTCACGATCATTCAGCCTTGACAGCTCAAAACCCGAAAAACTTTAGTACAGACTACAGGTCGTATTTATGAAGGGATTTCATTGTAACTTGGTAGGATGACTCAGTTTTATGTTTAGATGAGGACATCCCCTTTTGGTCACAATCAGTCAACTGTGATGGCTACACAAGCCCGAAGCCCAAAAACCTTTAGCACAGTCTACATGCCGTATTTATGAAGAGATTTCATTGTAACTTGATAGGATGACTCATTTTGAAATAATTTCACTGTAACTTGGTAACTTTCGTTGACATACATTAACTGTGAGGGCCACATACATTAACTGTGAGGATCGCATTAACCCACCCCTCAATTCTTTAGTACAGTCTACTCCTCATATTATTTTTATTGAGAACATAGCATACAGGGAACAGAAATTAACATATTCCCAATTATCACAATTCTTGTCTTATTTCATAATCCTTTCATAAACATTGAACATTATCCTTTTCATCAAACACAACACACAGACAAGTTAAGCTACAGTGTCATTGACACTTTCATTGGTATATATTCTTATGAGAAATGAGAAATATATTTTTGTTCAATTTTGCCATTGGCTGACTCTTGCAAAAGTTGTTCATCTCACTCAGCCTCAAATCCCAAAGTTAAGAGGACTCACATATAACACTTGCAATATGTTTTTTTTTCTAATAAGTACACATATCTCCCATGAAGTGGAGTAGTGCTTGGTTCCTGTAGTAAGTAAGTTCTGTTTTTCTGGTATAATAGGACCTGATAGCAAATGTTTGGGGTGTAAGGCCTCTAAAGTGGGTTAAACTTGACATCAAACTTGCACTGAAGTCATGATGTACCTATAGATGCTGAAATTTAACTTACCTTAACTAGTAGAGTGCTGGAAGCCCATATGTGGGCTTTATTCTGAAGTGCTGGTACCGCAATTTAAAGGCTTCATATTCTGTGGATGGTCTTCATACTTATTTATTTATTAAGGTTTAACGGCACTTTAACAGCCAAGGTCATATAATGCCGGTGACAGTTTTATGGGTGGAGGAAGCCAGAGTAACCGGAGAGAACCACCGAGCAATGACGAGCAGCTACCAGCTCCCCAACATCGTAACTCAGCACTGCAGCATAGGCAGGGTTAGAATGGTTGAAGACGTGCACCATCGACGTGCAGTATGCCTTAGTACATGGTATCATCATGCCCAAATGTGGACAATCTGGGTTAAGTGCCTTGCCAGAGGACACGATGCAGTAGTCCAAATCGATAGCTCAGATGGTCACAGTCTTCATACTATCTTTGAAGTGATATTATTTTACCTGTTAGGATTTACCTTGTTACAATTTTTGTGAGAGTGCAATTGGCACTCTTCCTTAAATTATAACAAGGCAAAGATGCACAAAGAAATTTTAAGGACCAAAAATAATTTAGCACTCGAGCACTTAACACCAGTAAATAAATAAATGACTGTAATTTTCCATCTCCAAAACACAGCTTATGGTGCCATGCTGCAATGAGCATTTTGCATCACAAGCCATGTTTTGAATAATTAAAAAACAAGAGGCCCCTCAGGGCCTGAAATGCTCACCTTGAACTGAACCAAATATAAACAGAGGCCAAGAATGAATCTACATTAAGCAATCATTCTTCCTTGGATCCGTTGTCAATCCTTGAGCCCGTCAGGAGTGACTAAAATAGTCCAAGCATCATGCCTTTTCTTCAGTTAATAATAATGTAAAATGTGGAGCTCCCCTATGGAGCACCTTGATACAAGCTATGTGGATTATTCTTAGCTACACACCTCTTGAGGGTACTTAATAAAAAATTTCTAATTCTTCAGGTGCATGGCTCCTAATAAAATCAAGTTGGAATTTTGTTTTTATTTTGAGCACACAGCGAGTCCAATGACAGCTAGGGTTAATTTTTTTCATGTGAATTCCAACTTATGCTGCATATCAAATTTTCTTAAAATCAGACTAAGAGTTCTGAACAGTGAATCAGAGATGTTGTATACCAAATATGAAAAGATTCTGACTGATGGAGCTGAAGAAGATTTTCAAAGACATTTCCTCATATTGCACTACCTTAAAATTAGGGCTACCATAGGGAGCCTAAATATTAACCCAAGGACCCAATTTGAACAGACTTGAATCTGACCTCTCTAGAGATGTTATATACGAAATATGAAAGGATTCTGACTGGTCAATCTGAAGATTTTTGAAGAAATTTCCTCATATTTCACTAAGTTAAACTTTGGGCTACCATAGGGTCCCCAAATGTGAACCCAGAGACCCAATTTGAACAAACTTGAATCCTACCTCTCCCCCCCCCCCCCCCTCCCTAGAGATGTACCAAATATGAAAGCATTCTGACAGGTAGATCTGAAGAAACGTTTTAAAGATTATCCCCCATATTGCGCTAAGTTAAAATTCAGGCTTCCATAGGGAATCCAAATATTAACCCAGGCACTCGATTTGAACAAACTTGAATCTGAATCTGATGTTGTACACCAGATATGAAGCCATTCAGATTGGTGGTTCTGAAGAAGATTTTTAAAGAAATTTCCTCATATTGCTCTATGTTCAAATTTGGGTTATCATAGAGAGCCCAAATATGAACTTGGGGACCCGATTTGAACAAATTTGAATCTGATTCCCTTAGAGATGTTGTATACCAAATATGAAAGCATTCTGACTGGTGGATCTGAAGAAGATTTTTAAAGAAATTTCCTCATATCGCTCTAAGTTCAAATTTGGGCTATCAAAGAGAGCCCAAATATGAACCCAAGGACCCAATTTAAACCCAAATATGAACTCAGGGACCCAATTTAAACAAACTTGAATTTGACCTGATTTAAACAAACTTGAGTTTGAAAGGAAGCTCCATACCCCATACCAAATATCAAGTCATTGTACCCAATGGTTCATGAGAAAAAAGATTTTTTTAAAAGTTTGGAGCATTTTCTCCCACCCCTTCCCTATGGGGCTGGGCATGTCGAGTTCAACAAAAACATAATGCCCCTTTGGGACCATCACTCTCACAAACTTTCACTTGAATTGGCACAGTGGTTTTGGGGGAGAAATTAAAATTTTTTAGTAAATTTTGTTTCTTAACATACCTACCACAATTGTTTACAATTGCCTGTAACGTAAGTACAAGCTCCACTTCGGAACTAACTCAAGCTAATAAACTTTTCCAAACGAGTTGGAAAAGTGGAAGAGTGCAAAAGCACGAAAAAAAAGATCGAAAAGGGGTCGAGCGATACTGGCGCTTGACATTACAGATACTCTCTCTGCACACTTCTTGCATTTACCGAGTGCATGCGCAACAACCGTGACGTCAATTCCAAATTTCCGCCAACGAGAAGTTTGTGATTTAGCGGGGAGGCAACGATATCAAAGATATCCCCAAGAAGGGTGGGCCTCTGGTAAACAATTGTGGTAGGTATGTTCAGAAACAAAATTTACTAAAAAAATTTAATTTCTTCTCAACCAACTCACAATTGTTTACAATTGGCTGAATAAACAATAGGAGGAGGTGAATCACATAACCAATACCAACAAGCACAGCAGAAAGAAATGCAAGGAGGGCAGAGAATGACAGCGAAACCTGTAAAAGAAGAAAGAATGAAGCCCTGAAATGAACAAGGCTGAGCGATGCACAAACCTGAAAATACATATTAACGAGGGTGCACAACAGCCTGAGCAGCAACGAGAGGACCTAAAGAAAAAAGGTCCTCAGATTGCTGCTGTAGGTGGCTGAGATAAAAGGAGGAGAAAGTAGAAGCATTCCTCCAGTAAGTCGCATTCATGACATCCCTGAGCGAAACAGAATTGGAGAACGCCCAGGATGTAGAAATGGCACGAACCTCATGAGAATTAAACCGGTTCGAAACAAAATCCGAAGCAGACAAACTGGAATAAGCCAGCTTGATTGCAAGACAGATCCATCTGGAAACAGAATGGGAAGAGATAGACTGCCTCCCAGGAATGAGAGACAGAAAGAATCTCTTCCGACCCCTCCGAATGAACTGAGTGCGATTAATATAAGTCTTGATCGCACGAACAGGACAAAGAAGAGGCCTCCAGCCATCTACAGCAGGGAGAGCCCAAATGCAGATGGGAGGAGGTACCGAATCAGGAGGTTGATTCATGGCCAGAAAAGAGCAATCAGTAGTGAAGGTTACACTGTTAGCCTCATTTCTTAAGAAAGCAGTATCGACAGAAAGTGCATGAAGCTCACTGACACGCCTGGCAGAAGCAAACGCTAGAAGGAAAGCAGTCTTATATGTGAAAAAATGCATATCGGTCTCAGATAAAGGCTCGAATGGTGCTCCCTTCAAACAATGTAACACCCATGCCAAGTTCTATTTGGGTGTAAGATGCAAAACTCGAGGCCCCTTCAGAGAAAAGTGCTGAATCAGTTTGGAGAGAAAGAGATTACGACCGATGCACCACTTTCCCACATAAGAGAAAGAATCTGACAGCATAGACCAATAGCCCTTAATAGTAACAGGCTGGAGGCCCTTGGAGTCAAAAAAGCTGTACCAAAAAATCCGCAATTTGAGCGATTGACGGATTACGGTAATCCTCATGTTGAGCTGTACACCAGTGGCAGAAAAGCTTCCACTTAGCAGCATAAGTCATGCCAGTGGAATGTCGCCGTGATGCAGAAATGCACTCCACTGTTTGTCTTGAAAAACCTCTACGTCGGAGACAGGACCTGATAAAAGACAGGCGTGAAGGGACAGGCTCTCCAGGTTATTGTGATACTTCCTGGGCCAACCTTGGGAAAGAAGATCGGTCTCAAAAATATCTGAAGAGGCACGGCTACCTTTGCCCCGAGAACGAGGGGTTCTAACCCTGGAGAGAACCACCTTGTTCACGGAAGCCCAGAACTTGGAGGACCAAACCCCACAAACACCACAGGGATGGGCCTGAGAGCAATTGTTGCAAGTGACACAAGTAGCGTGAACATCATCTACATGTTTCACCTGCAAACAAGAAGGACAAGGAATAGTTTTAGGCAAAAAGGTGGCAGAAGAATTTCTATTGGGAGAAAAAAACCAAGAATATCCAAAGAATCAAGCTTCCCACCGACGGAAAACCGAACAATGCGGGTCGTGTTTTCGTGCGCAGAGAAAGCAAGACACGTTAAGAGAATACAAGCGAAAATGAGCATAAATATAAATATAATGTAATCAAGTTTGAGCTTGAGTAAAGGATACAGTCCACTTGCACAAATAACAATAATAGCAGTCGAAATAATCAAGTTGTTCACAAAGGAAAACAATTTGAACAGGACGAGTCACAAAATTTCTGACCATGCACTATGGCGGAAATAAAAGGAATTGATGTCACAGTTGTTGCGCATGTGCTCGGTAAATGCAAGAGGTGTGCAGAGAGAGTACCTGTAATGTCGAGAGCTGGTCTCGCTCGACCCCTTTTCGATCTTTTTTTTCGTTCTTTGCACTCTTCCACTTTTCCAACTCGTTTGGAAAAGTTTATTAGCTTGAGTTAGTTCCGAAGTAGTGCTTGCACTTGCGTTACAGCCAATTGTAAACAATTGTGAGTAGGCTGAGAAGAAATCCAAAACATGCTGTTGACAGACGAGAGCGATTAGTTAAGCTCAGCCTGACTACGTCAAGGTGAGCTAAAATTGGATCAAGATCTTTGGTCTCCTCAGCTTTAGCCGAGATGAGACATAGGCATTAAAGTGGAGCCCACTTAATCGGATATCTCTTAACTGAATAACCCTGTTAAATGAATATAATTTCCTAACACAAAACCATTTACCATACCTCCAGTAGAAATTTGGCCTGTTAATTGAATATAGGTTATAGAGTAAACTCCTGTTAATTGAATACAAAATCTTGTAACCTGTCGAGAAATTACCCTGAATCTTCCCAGTTATTCTTTGTTTATAGCCCTATTTGGCGTCAGGACATCCAGTACAGGCATTTAATCTATTATATCTTGTTTGACAGCGCTCGTGGAGCTCTGTCAAATAAGATATAATAAAATAAATGCTAAGTTTATCTCTAGAATGCAGGAATGTGACATAATCCCTGTTAATTGAATAATTTTCATTGGCAAAGTGGCTATTCAATTAACAGGGTCTCACTGTACTTATTCTGACCAACAATGACCTGTAACTTTTGAAGATACACTGTGAAACTTTGTGGGGCTGTATTCCACAATGAGGTGATACGTCACAATCAAAACCATGCCACTAGGTTCAAGGTCACGGTAGCTGATACCAAAAAAAGAATTTCACTTCAAGGTCAAGTTTTCTTGTCAAGTTTTTTAATTTGCTATAGCCTGTTAACCACTGAAGGTAATTTCATGAAATTTAATGGCGTATACACAACCATGATGTGATATGTTACTATCAAAATCATTCCACTAGGGTCATGGTTGTAGGTATCAAAAATAGAAGTTCACTTGAAGGTTAAGTTTCCTATTTTCAATTTACTATAACATTTTAACTATTGAAGATAATTCTGTGAAATTTTATGGGGTTGGTCTGTTCATCCGTCCATTTGTTTTGTGTGTTCAACTGTTCATCCCGAGGTCTGTCTGTTTATCCAAAAATAACATTTTGTACCCTTAATCACACAAAGCTGATACTTCATATATAGGTGGCCCATAATAGGGCAGTGATTGAGAGTGTGATTACAGTTTTAGGTCAAAGGTAATGGTCACTGTAGCAGATTGTACACAGTAGGAAATACAGGTCCATTCCAAAATTAACAACATATAATATTGTGCCAAAATTAACTGAACATTTTTGTAATAACAAATTTTATATTTTCTAAATGGAAACACTCATATGAGTGCATATGTAACATCCTAGATTGTAAAAATATACAAATTTCATATGCCACTGTGATGAGACATGATTATTGCATACAAAGGTGCATATCATTTCATACTGTCGAATTGGTTCAGAAATAAAAATCTATACAGATATAATTATGAACAACAAAGTTAAGTGAAAATTGTGCCAATTTTCTCAGTTATATTAATCAGTTAGAACTAATCTTTTCTTTTTCCAGTTTAACCCTTTACCCAACAAATCGCCCACATCCGCCCACGTAATATGCAAATATTGAAAAAATATTATGTTGAGCTTGTTCCAAAGAGGGGTCACATGATATGGTTTTGTTGAAATTTTCTGAAAAAATTTAAAAAATGATATTTAAAATAATAAATTTTGAAATCGTCTGCATTGGGTAAAGGGTTCAATTCAATTCAATATTTATTTATTTAGTAATAAATGTACCTTAATAGCATACAATAAATATGAAAGCATATGCAAGTTACAAAATGTGATACAAATTATAAACAATATGTATTGATTATGTGGTACAAAAATTACAAGGAGAGGGCATAGCCAGATTGGCTGTCTATCTGCCATCTCCTTAATACAAGTCGGATTTATCTCTTGGAGATCTGCAGATCACAAAAAAATAATTTGTCTCTTTTAGTAAATATTACTACTTGTTCTATGAAATGGCGAAATAAATCCACAATGTTCTGAGTATACGTCGCTTTCTGTTTAGTTACTTTCAGGGGAAAAAGAGCCAGAAGGCCTCATCTCACAGCAGGCAACCAGAATTCGGCGGGAGGCACATCAGGGTTACAACCAAAGATTCGTCAAGAATACTGAATGACAATACAGAGACTGGCATGGCAAGCGAGACACCAAATCATCAGACACAGATCCGTTCCATCATCGTGTATCTCCCGAATTGTGTCGGGTGAGCCAATGTCTCACTGCTAAGTTTTCTTGACTCAATTGAAGTATTCAAAGAGTGACTGAAAAACGCTAATTGTTACATCACCATATCGCGTACAATGTCTACACTTCATGAGAAATTGCCTTCAAACGATGGAGAAGTAAGCTATTGACCGACAAAGTTATTGGTCGACAATGTTATTGGTCGACAAAGTGATGAGATTCAGAGTCAAGCGAGTATTTAATTAAACGTTACAATCTTGGCAATGAGGATTTGAACAGGAGACAGAAGTGAGATAGGAGCCTGTTAGTAAGTTGATTAAGGTCAATTTAAAAACATTTCTATCATGTATATTCCGTATTTCATTGTCAAATTTGTTCCATAATGCCGGAAAGTGGTTCGCTGGTAGCCATTGAATAAATTTGGTTCTAGGCATGTTTGTTTTAATAATCCTGATTGTCTAGTCACAACTCCATCTTGGTTTGTAATAGAGGTGAAGTAATTATTAAAGGTGGTAGGCAATGCATTGTTATGCCAGTCATGTACCAGTAACAATGCATGTAGTGTATAAAGGTCTTGAATTTTAAGTATTTTATCTTTTAGAAATAGGGGATCTGTGTGACAGTTATAAGCTTTGTCGTTTATTATTTGGATTGCTCTTTTTTGTAAGACATAGAGTTTGTTTATATGTTTGGAGTGACCCCATATTTGGATACCAAACAGGAAGTGACTATGAATTAATGCATAATACAGGGAGACTAACGCTCTATGTGGTAGGATTTATTAACTCTATTTATTGCCCAAACAGCTCTTGCTACTTTTGTGCACAACATTGAAATGTGGGTGGAGTAACTCAACTTATCGTCGAGATGAACTCCTAAAAATTTGACAGAGGATTCTGTTTCTTTAATATCCACCCTGATTATGGGATTATTGTCGATGCTAATTATATTATTATTATTTTTAAGTTTGATATGTGATGAGCTGATTATGACATATTTCGATTTTTTGGCGTTTAGGAGTAGGTTATTGGCTCTGCGCCACATATATTTAATTTTTCTAGTTCAGTGTTGGCAGACTGATATAAGATTTCTTGATTATGATGGGATGTATAGCCCGATGTGTCATCAGCGAACGATAGGAGATTCAAGTTAGTACTATTTGATATGTTATTAATGTAAATCAAAAATAAAACAGGCCCTAAAATTGAACCCTGTGGAACTCAGTAGGTTATTGTGGTGGGTGATGATTTTTTGTTCAGATACTCTACATATTGCTTTCTATCACTGAGATAACTATGAAACCATTTGTTTACAACACCCCTGAAGCCATAAAACTCTAAAATTTTTAGGAGAATATCATGGTTTATTGTGTCGAAGGCTTTTGACAGGTCTAAAAAAACAGAGATTGTACTATCTTTGGTGGGTTTGTTATTTTCAGTTCCTATATGGTCCAGAAGGTGTAGTATCGGGTGCACTGTTGAATGTCCTTTTCTAAATCCGTATTGATGTTGGTAAATGATGTTATTATTCACTAGGAATGTGTCAAGGCGAACCTGCATAATCTTTTCTAAGAGTTTGGAGAAAATAGGAAGTATGCTAATTGGTCTATAATTATTGAGAACACTCGCGTCACCTGATTTAAGTACTGGAATTACTTTAGCTAATTTCATCTTCTCGGGTACTATGCCGGTTTCGAAAGATAGGTTTATTATATGTGATAGGGGGGGGGGGGGTCGATATAGAATTAATAATTTCCTTGATGAGTCTAGAGGTCAATTCGTTATAATCTTTGCTTGTTTTAGTTTTCATTTTCTTAGTTATGTTGACAACTTCATCAGGGGTTGTGGGCTCAATGAAGAAGCTACTCGGGTGACCGCTCCCTTGAAGGTAACTCGAGAAATGTTTATTCGAAGCCGCTATCTGTGCAGATGTAGATTCTCCCACACTAGTGAAAAAGTTATTAAATTCTCGCGCGATCTCAATTCCATTGGAGATTTCTGTATCATTAACTTTGAAACTTGCTGATAATTTAATTTCTGACTGGGGTTTTTGGATTGCTTCATTTAATATTTGCCATGTTTTCTTTAGGTTATATTGATTTTCTTTGAGTATACAGTTATAATAAGAGGCTTTACTTTTCTGTTTTGTTTTGTTGAAACTTGGCGGAACTGTTTATAAGCACCTTTATTTTCATCGGTAGGGCTTTTCAGTTGTTTTGGGTAGAGTTTAAGTTTGTTTACTGAGGAGGTTATTTAGCCATTGGTCATCCAAGGTTGTGTTTTGACATATTGATTTTTTTGCTGTCTTTCTTTTAAGGGGAAACTCTCATTGAAGGCCTGTAGGAATATATTTATGAAGTTGTTATATGCTTCATCGGGACAATGAGTGTTTAATACATTATTGAAGTCAAGTTCCAAAAGCTTCCCATAGAAAGTGTTAATATTTTCCTGGGATATATTTCTTGTGTTTATTGTTTCTCTGTCAAGATTTGTTTTTAAACTTGTTTCTAAGTAGAACATTCCAAAGTGATCAGCGAGGTCTGTAATAACAATTCCAGATAGGGAGTTTCTGACCTTGTTAACAAAAACGTTGTCTATCAGGGTTGCTGAGTGTTTTGTCACTCTGATCGGCTTTGTCACGGTGGGCAGAAATCCCAGGCAAAACATATTATCGATGAAATCGTCTGTTTGTTTATGTTCAGAGATCTTGAGTAAATCAATATTGAAGTCACCAAGTAAGACGCATTTTTTATTTTCTGAGTTAATTAGGCCAGATATTGAGTTGACTTGAGTTAGGAAAAGGTTTAGGTCAGCCCTAGGCTGAGAGTTTGGCCAGTATATTACACCGATTATAGTCGGTTGAATCTTTCTACCAATGATCTCCACGAATAATGTTTCACATACGTGGGGTATAAAAACAGTCAAGTCTGGGCGTAATTTATAATTTATACCTTCCTTTATAAATAAGCCAACACCTCCCCTGCCATCATCAGTTCGCACATTAGTTAAGATGTTTTGGTAACCCGCTAGATTATAAGATATGTTTTCGGGACATTTGAATATCTCTGTCAATCCGATGATGTCAAACGAATAGGCGTCAGTTTGCAAAGTGTATAGTAAGTTATTCAAGGCATCCCAGAGGGCATTAAGACTTCTGCAATTAAAGTTAAATATGCTTAGAGATGTCTTGATGCCAGATATGTTTTCTCGAAATTCCGCAGGCATATAGTATTTACAAGTGTCATGGTGATCGGCAAGTTGTGATTCATTTTCATTTTCTTCGGAGAGGTCCTGGATTTTATCATTGAATTTTCTGAAAAAATTATACTCGTCGCTTGTCTGAATTTCATCTAGTGTTATACTACCCGCCATTGAATATTATATCTGAGGCCCATTGTTTTCCCAGATATGATGTGGTTGAACAAAGTATGAGTAGAAATTGTGATGGATGTTCATTCATTGAGATACAGTTTATCTGTGTTCATTGTTTTTTTTCTCCAAGAGTTACATGTGGTATGGTGTTTGTAATCAGTGGGTGTATATAGAGATGTGAACTATGTACACATTTCTTAGGACTAAAACATGAAATAAAAAGCAAAATGAGAACAAATAATAACATAAAAAATTAAATGTAAGTGGGGACCTTTCTCAATTCCTTCAAATGCGATAACTGAAAAGGAATAATAAACTAGTTTTAGCCAAATTCTGGGGTGGGGTGGGGTGGCGGTGAAGTGAGCTTTATACACATTTGTAAGAATTCCAGACCGTCATATTCAAAAGAAACTGGAAAACGCACATTGCATACAATAATTCCAGAAGATGCCGAAAACTATTCCTCGTTCACAGTCCATAGGTAATTGGAATTCATTATAGTTGATTTTTGAGGTCAAGAAATGGCGTGTTGATGCGCCAGCGTGGAGAGAGACTAATATGCATCATGTGTACTCTAGTGGCGATATCTCCTTCACGGTAGATGAACATTAGTAGAATTCCCATTTTGGTTAGCCGACGCCAAATCAAAGGAGGGGGGGGGGGGGGTCCAAAATTATCCGCTCCTTACGGGAATGTCAGAAATCTCCCATTTGGTGAAGCTGTACTGAGATGGTTAAGTTTTCTTCGATATCTATACATGCAGTGACGGACAAAACTGACTTCGGAGAGTAAATCATGTCATTAATTGTCGAAAGGGATACGCTTTCACCCCATTCAGACTTAACCATTGAGACCGATGTGCAATTTTGTCAGCACGGGAAACGGTTAGAAAGAAACAGAGTGATTAAAATGATCCGCAATAGTTCAGTCCTATTGCCAAGCAACGTTGGGGTGTTAAACAATCATTAGTTATTTATATATGGCTACATAGATTCCAAATACACATAAAATGCATTAGCATTGTTAAGGTTAAAGTGTGCCACCATATAGTTTGCCTGCACAACACATGGACAGCTACTGCAGTTGAGGGGGAAAACGTTTTTATTGCGGACATGAGAAGTATTTGATCACCGCTTCAAATGATATTCAGTAAGGATAGTTTGGGTTGTTATTGTTAATTGTTTGTTGTCTTCTCTTTTCAATGAGAAGGGGGATTCTGTCCTGTGAGTAAATGGATTACTTTTCATAAGGTTGGACAGTGGGTCATTCTGTGGATATAAGGATAGGGCAATCCCTGTAATGGTATTTACAGTTGTATAAAATGCAAACACACATAGAAACATATATACACGCATCCATACATATAAACCTATTTTAGGTGTGATATACAGTAGTGTATCAAGACGGAAGCTCATGTGCTTTCAGCTAAAAAAAGCATCAACATGATTTTTTCCAGTGGATGGGAGGGTACGTAATATATTCGATGTTGTAAGTAATATTTAGGGAGGGGGGGGGGGGGGAGGGCTTAGTGTAACTGGTCATATTTACTGCATGAATTCTTCCAGACAGAACTGGGTAGAATTTCATATTCCGATGGGATTTTAAAGCATCAATAATTTATCGGGTGGATCACTTCACCTCCATTGCCCATGTGGGGGCACGATGACGCCATGTACTAAGGCATACTGCACGTCGATGGTACGCATGTCTTCAACCAATCTAACCCTGTCTGTGCTGCAGTGTGGAGTTACGATGTTGGGGAGCTGGCAGCTGCTCGTCGTTGCTCGGTGGTTCTATCCGGGTACTCCGGCTTCCTCCACCTGTAAAACTGTCACGGTCATGATTAGCCATTGTGCATAAATATGACATTGTTCATCGCATTCATGCGCATCGGGAGACTCCCCGGAATCGTGCACCTGTTACAAAAATAGGGGTAAACAAAAACAACTTTTCCCGACCTGAACCTAACCCACCAAAAAAGCTGGGAAAATTGTTAATGCCAGTGCTGGCATGCGAAGTTGAACTTTTAGTCACATAACTAATCTTTTATTGCTACAGTGAAGCAATCCAGGCCACTGCACCACGCCCCGCCAAGGAGGCCATTATCGCCTCCTGTGCAAGACGTGGCACAGCGGCCTGGATCGAGTAGATAAGGGTGGGGGGGGGGGGGGGGGCAAGTTTATTCATGAAGGACCATACTCAATCTCTTTGATGTTTAAAGGGATATTTAAGGCAAAGTTGTATTACTAGTCATATTTACAGGTCGAGTTCTTTCAGATCGAATTGGGAGAGTTCCATGTTCTGATGGGATTTATTTGTTCACCTGAAATTTACAACCCAACTATCACACTCGAGAGTCGAGCCCACAATCTACCGTTTAGGCTCAACTATAAGCTCGAACCACGAGAGCGAGGTTGGTAGTTGTATAACTGGTCATATTTACTGGATGTATACTTTTCAGACAGAAGTGGAGTTTCTTTGAACTCCACTCGTGTTAAAAACTAAATTGAAAGGGGGTGTTATATGGCTGAACATATTCACTGTATTTTTAAAATCATAATTAAAGGGGTGTGTCATATTCGCTGGATGTATTCTTTCAGACAGAATTGGGGCAAGTTTCATGTTCTGATGGGATTTATTTGTTGGTATATATTCACACAGAAACTTTCAACCCACTTATCACTCTCGCAAGCCGAGCCCACAATTGACCTTTTGAGCTCAATTGGAAGCTCGGACCCCAAGAGAGAGAAATAGTTGTGTTACTGATCGTATTCACAGGGTGCACACTTTCCAGGTAGAACTGGGATTTCTTTGAATTCTGGTTCTCTATAAAATAGCAGTGGAGAGCTGGGGTGGAGAGGGGGGGTATATTCACTGCTTGTTTGAAAACACTCTCGAGAGCCGATCCCACAATTGACCTTTCAAGCTCAACCGTGGGCCCCGGGTCTCTCATGAGAGAAGGAGTTGATTACGTCACATCACTGAGTGGTGACAAAAAGACGTGGTTTCCGTAGTACAAAAAACGTGGCTTCTGTAGTACAGTTATTTCGGAAAATTAGTTTGATAGAAAAAAGACATTTGATCTATGTTTGAAAAATAGAATATCGAATAAATTTATCAGATTATATAGCTGGAGGTGTAATACACGGTAGTGTGTCAAGACGGAACCTTACCACTTTCAGCTAAAAGCATCAATAGGAAATTATCGAGGAGATGGGTGGGAAAAGACTTATTCATTATTGTACTCGATGTTTTAAATGATATGTTGGGAGGGGGGGGGGGGGGGGGTATCACTGGTTATATTCACAATTCTTTCAAATAGAACTGGGGTGAGTTTCATGTTCTGGTGGGATTTATTTGTTGGTACATATTCATCCACTTATCACTCTCGTGAGCTGAGCACACAACTGACCATTTAAGCTCAACTGTAAGCTCGGGCCTCGAGAGAGAGAAGTAGTTGAGTAGCTGGACATATTCACTGGATGTATACTTTCCAGGCAGAGTGGGGTTGAAGGATTTCTGATGTGATTTGGGATAATACTTTCCCTTTTTTGCTGGAAAAGTTAAAAGAATACCCATGAATGCAAGGCTACAAATAGTAACACAGCGTGGCAGTTATCAAAAGTTGAAAACCATCCAAAAACAAATGGCAGAACTTCATGGAATATCAGTCTCACGATACACTATGATGAATGTATACAAAAAATATAAACAGACTGGATCTGTTATGGATGTAAAGGTTAAAGGGTGTAAAGGAAAGACTTCTGTCAGGGACGACAGAACATTGTGACCAATTTTTATGGACTTTTACAGAAATGTGCCAAAAGGTCTGGCAACAGTTATGTTCACATTGGGAGAAGCACAATCCAATGGCAAATACGATGTTCACTTACCTTTGCTGTTCATAATGCTGTCTGCATGGATTTTTATTTCTGAACCAATAAGACGATACAAAGCAATATGCACCTTAGTATGCCACAATCATGTCTCATTACAGTGGTGTATGAAATTTGTATTTTTTTTATGATTCTATGACGTTACATATACATTCATATGAGTGTTTCAGTTCAGAAAATTGAAATTTTATTATTACAAACATGTTGAGTTAATTTTGACACAATACTACATGTTGTTAATTTTGGAACGGACCTGTATATGCCGGTAGCATCAAAAAGATAACAAAATCTGATAGTCTATTTCAAGTTCACTTAATTTGTGTCAGAATTTGTATATTTCACAAACTCTCTTGGCTTTGATAGCCAAGATTTAAAGGCAGACTCTTTTAAAATTGTCCATGATGCTTGGTAGGTCTGAGATGCTGTTTTATAATCTTCATAAGTGTTCAGTGTGGTGCTTCTGAAATAAGTGAAATAAGAAAACTAATATATGACTTGACCGTTTGTCACATTGTTTTAACATTCTTTATCTTACAATCAACATGTATTTTGTCTGTATTAACTCTGCAACTGTTGTGTATCCGACCCCCTGATACAAATGTTTGTATCAGGGGGTCAGATACAAGCATGTTTCTTTCGCTTGAGTTCCATTTTTTTTTCTTTTTGTTCATCCGTACGAATAAATAGTTCGTTATATATTCATCTACATTCTTGACTTATCCCCAATATATTGTAAGATAAAATGATTATTACCATTATGTGGATGTACAAAATATGTATCTGAGTCAAGCTCTGGGTTCTAAGGATAGATCACGACTCGTCTTGGACTCATTGTGATCTGCCCTTAGAACCCGGAGCTCGATGCGGATACATATTTTGTACATCCACATAATGGTAATAATCTCTATGTATCAGATTTATTATTAAATACTATTTGATAAGGCCCCACAAAGTAGATTTTCTGTTTCTCAGCCCATTTTTTTGTAAAATTGCATTTGGGCAGGCATCTTTTTATTTTATTTTTTTACTTTTATAATTATTTCTTTGCCATAAAAAAATCATGTGCTTGGTTTGTTTTATGTTTTAGGCCTCATAATCTACAGAATAGCATGGGTGATGGTGTATTTCCTCCGTGGAGTGCAAAAAGGCTTTGCAATGCTAAGGCATTGCAAAGCCTTGTTGCACTCAAAGGTCAAATTTATCAATTTTATTAACTTGGGTAAGATATGAGACATAAACCATTTAATTTTTATTTTTTTAAGTTTGCAATGGTTATAAAATGGGAGCATGTGGCAGCCAAAAGGGCCATGTGGGAGGGCCTGAGAAACAATCAAAATCATGTTTGCATAAAGGGAATGGTTTTAAAAGCAAGCTTTATGTACCAATATAACTAATCGCCTGCAGAAATAATGTTTTTGGTGGCATTTTCGTTCTTTGAATTTACATGAAACTGAAAGACCATTATCATGCAAATTTAAAGAAATAAAAAATGTGTTGTTGGGCAATTTTTCCTCAATTTTATGACAAGGGAGGGAAGGTGGCCTTTTTTTGTTGTTGTTTATTCACAAAACAGTTCTGATAATAATTGGAATAAAAAATTTGACTACTTAGACTATTATGTGGCAAACCAATGTTTTCAGCAATGAAAATTTCGCAAAATGTAGTTGAAAATTTAACCAACTATATCTTGTTTGACAGTGCTCTTTGGTTAAATGTTTTTCCTACAAGTGCAAAATAGTGTAATACACAAGATTTTCAGGTGAAAAAAATGGTGATCCGAGAAAAAAGAATATTATTTTTAATAGCATTGGGTAAGAAAAACAAATGAAATCAGATCAAAAAAAAACTCCTGAAAAATCACACTCCTGGTTGATTGATTGGTATTTTTTAAAATGTTTTAACTAAACAGAACTACAGGATGTTGTTTACAATACACCATAAACATGATATTTCTTTGAAATCATCTTATCAGACAACTTTATTTATTATTTATTGGTGTTTGAGGTCATATACTTATGCACAATGGCTAATCATGACTGTGACAGTTTTATGGGTGGAGGAAGCCGGAGTACCCGGAGAGAACCACCGAGCAACGACAAGCAGCTGCCATCTCCCCAACATCATAACCCTGCACTGCAGCACAGGCAGGGTTAGATTGGTTGAAGACTTGCATACCAACGACATGCAGTACGCCTTAGTACACGGCGTCATCGTGCCACCATGTGGACAATCAGGGCTAAGTGCCTTGCCCAAGGACACAACGCAGGAGTCCGAATCGATCGCTCAGACAGTCACCCATCCAAGGACTAACTGGACTCGACGTTGCTTAACCCTTTACCCAACGTAACGGCCAAAACCGGCAGCGCTATTCTCAAAAATCGCCAATTAATTTTCATTATTTTTTTCATTTTTTGTCTCAAAAACATAGGTTATGACCCCTCGTTGGAACGAGCTCGTTGAGCTCGTTCCAATGAGGGGTCATAACCTATAAAATCAGATTAAAAAAATTGAAAAAATCACACCCCTGGTTGATTTGATTGGTATTTTTTAAAATGTTAATAAACCAGGATGCCTGACAAAACCATGTTATTACTATTATTACCCTGACTGGGAGCATGCCATGGGCCGTTAATGAATTGTGTTTTCATTAATGGCCTGCTCCCACTTCCAGGGGCATGATGCCATGATTTAGTTTTATGTCCTTCTAAACTCTGTTAACTTACTAGAGAACACCCACTAAAGTGGTAATAATATTGGTTGAATTCATGAGTGTTAAAAACATTCCATGTATCTTTCACACAACAGCAGTTGGAGTCAATGGTTCAATGTGAAGGACAAAAAGTATATTTGACTTGGATCAGATTCAAACTTTTAACCTTGACAACAAGTCCACGATATAAGCCACCAGAGTAGATTACAATATTTATTATTCAATAAACAGGAGTTTCTGCTATTACTTATTTACAATAAGCAGGCCAAATTTGTAGTGAAGGTGTGATGAATGGTTTTGTGTTTAGAAGTTATATGCAATCAGCAAGGTTATTCAATTAGCCCATACTGCATACTGAAGGTTAAAAAAATCAAAATAATTCAAGCTGAAAATGTTTTTCATAATGCAGGCAACATTATTGTGGCATATCGCCCACCTATCTGCCTTACCGTCACTAAAACTAATGATCACCATAGGATAAGATGCAGTATTGAAGTGTTAATTATTAAGGTTTAATAACACTTTAACAGCCAAGGTCATATCATGTCGGTGACAGTTGTATGGGTGGAGGAAGCCAAAGAGAACCACTGAGCAACGACGAGCAGCTGTCAGCTGCCCAACATCGTAACTCTGCACTGCAGCACAGGCAGGGTTAGATTGGTTGAAGACATGCGCACCATCAACGTGCAGTACACCTTAGTAGACAGTGTCATCATGCCCCCATGTGGACAATCGGGGTTGAGTGCCTTGTCCCAGGAGTCTGAATTGATCACTCAGATGGTCAACCATCCAAGAACTAACTGGGCTTGACACTGCTTAACTTCGGTGATCTGACGAGAACCGGTTACCGCAATGCCACCGCACCCTCTATTGAAGTGTTAAATTGTGCAGTACATTCTACCTCCAGAGTTCCTCCATTCCAAAATAAAATTTCAAGAGAAAACATACAAGATGCACCATTAACTAAAGTCACAAAAAATCAGCAGCTCACACATGAATTTTCAGAAAATGAAAAAATTTATAAGTAATTTGTATATTTTTTATACTTACCAATGACCCAGACTTAGCTGGTGCTAACTCTTAAAAATTCAGGGCCAAACACAAATTTTGCCCCTCCAATCCCCAAAATTTGCATCAAAATCCAAAAAATCAATGTCCTATATGGTCCTCCATACTTTTGTCCACTGTGCATGCACAGTGTCAAGGAAGTACCGAAATTGGTGCCAAATCTTCATTCTTACAACCAGTGCCTGGTAAATGTAATATAATCAGTGGGGAGGTATGAGTTCCCAACTCATGGGAAGGCCATCCCCGTCTGGGTCATTGGTAAGTATAAAAAATACATAAATTACTATAAATTTTTCCATATTTTTACTGTACCAATGACCCAGAATTAGCTGAATAGAAAAAAGGCTGGAGGGCCTAGGACATAAAGGAAAATCCAATAGGCTCAATTACATATAAACAAAATTATCCTCTCAAGGAGAAAAGGAGAAACAGGATTTACAAATATCTTGTTTATACAAAAAAAGAAAGACATATTACCAATCCGTAATTGAGCACAATAACATCAATGATCTTTATTAACATCCAGTATAACCCATTATACTAATTTTTTTAAAGGAAAGCCAATAAATAAAGATAGTCCAGAGAATGAGACTCTTTATACTCATTTAAAAGTGTCTGAGGATTGTATATTAACGCTCCTATGACACGTGACATATACAAATGCTTTACACCGAGCTACACTTTAAAAATATTACATAAATGAGATAGACATTAGCTTTACACTTTAAAACCATCCCAGCACCAACTCGGAATTACTGACTCTAGATGAGGTATTCCCTTGCTTTTCACTATAAAGCAGGTGATATAAGGGAACACCATCCCCCCCCTCCCCCTTCCCCTTGCTCTGGGTCAATCACCCCAGAACGAAGAGGGCAGCAGGACAGAGTCACTGCTGGAACAGAAAGCCTGCATAACTATAGTTGCAACTGTTTAGTGGACGACATTCTGAGCAACAGATAACGGACCTAAACAATGAAGGTCGCCAGAAATAGACTCAATATTTCTAAGGTAAAAATTTGTCAACATAGAAGGCTGAGACCAGTATGCAGCCTTCATCAAATCGGTGATAGCAATACGATTAGCATAAGCCCAAGATGTAGACAGCACTCTTACTTCATGCACTGAAATCTTAAGCACAGACTGCTGTCAAGAAGATAATTTTTCAAAAGCAGTACGGATAGTCAATTGAATCCACCTGGAAATAGAATGGACCGAGATGTCCCTTCTATTAGGCAGCAGAGACAGAAAGAAACGTTTTCGTCCCTTTCTGATAACTCAGATCTACGTTTGTAAATACGCATAGCTCTAACTGGACATAGCAAAGGCCTATGGCCATCTGAGGATGGAAGAGCCTTAATAACAATAGGTTCAGGGTACTTATTAGGAGCCTGATTCTTAGCCCAAAATCCAACATTAGAAGTCAAAGTAATAGTATTACCAACACTATGATAGTGAGAATCATCAACAGATAGAGCATGAAGCTCACTAACTCTTCTAGCAGAAGAGAAGGCTAAGAGAAAAGCTGTCTTATAAGATAAGTATTTGAAGTCTACTGTATCCAGGGGTTCAAATGGCACTTCTTTTAACTTCAGAAGAACCCAAGCTAAATTCCACTTTGGAATTAACCTAAGGGTTCCAGGTCTATTTATCGAAAAGTTTTTAACTAACTTAGATAAAGAGACATTAGATCCAATTTATAAGCTAACATGATGAGCATAAGTATCCGATAGCATAGACCTATAACCCTTAATAGTAATTGGCTGCAGTTTGATCTCGTCAAACAAGTAGATCAAAAAATTAGCAATGTCTGGAATGGAGGGATCATAGATATCAATAGAATGATCCCTACACCAACGAGAGAAAACCTTCCACTTAGCAGCGTAATTTAGCGAAGAGGAGGTCCTCCTACAGTTAGAAATTGCATCCACTGCTCGTCCTGTAAATTACTTGCTGTGCAAGAAGGACCACACAACAGAAATACGTGAAGGTTGAGACCTTGCGGGTTGTGATGCAGTGTGCACGATTTCCCCTGCAAAAGAAGGTCCTCCCATGGAGGAAGCTTCCAAGGAATGTCCCATAATAGACACCTGAGTAGATTTATCCATGGTCTAAGGGGTGACAGAGATGCTACCAACAGAATCTTGCAGTGAGATTGCTTGATTTTTAGCAATATCTGTTGAATCAATGGAGCTGGAGGATATGCGTATCCTATCATTCCGTCCCAAGAGATCGAGAGAGCGTCTACTGTAAACACTCGAGGATCTGGGCATGGCGACACATATGTCTGCAACTGATTGTTTAGATGCGTCGCAAACAAGTCTATCAACGGACAATCCCATTGGTAGCAGATCTGATTGAATACTCATTTGTGAAGAGTCCATTCTGACGGCAACATACAACCTTTCCGAGAAAGGGAGTCTGCTAGAACGTTCAGATGGCCCGGAATATGACAGACCGACAGAAGAACCTGATGCTCTAGGACAAACATAAGGATTCTTTCCATTAAGTTGAACAACAGAATGGAATGAGTGCCTCCCTGGTTCCGAATATACGCTACTGCTGTCAAATTGTCGGACCGAATTTGAACATGTGAATTTTGAATAATGTTCATTAAATGTGGTAGTGCAAGCCAAATTTACATCATCTCTTTGATGTTTATGTACTTGTTCAGGAATTGCGGATCCCAAAGACCCTGGTACCTCAAATCTGTTGGGCTCAAAGTCGCGCCCAACCTGTTTGACTTGCATCCGTCATAATCGTAAAAATCGGATCCGGCAGTTGCAGTGGAAGTCCCTGAGTTAACCACTGAATATCTGCCCAAGTCTGAATCTCTTGTTTTACTTGGTTCGACAAGACGATGTTCGTTTCGAGCGAATGAATCTTCACACTCCAATTCTGAGTAAAAAATATCTGGAGTGGACAAGTGCGTAGGCGCCCCATCGGAATAAGGTTCGCAGCATCTCCGCACAAACCTATCAGTCACATGAATTCTCTCGCTGTTACTGCATCTGAGTGTAGACAAAAGCGAGCGTAACAACTGACTAATTTTGCTCTGGGTAATGGCAGATGAACCAGATTGTTGTGCGTCTCGAAGCTCATTCCCAAGTCAATGAACGACTTGGACGGAACTAGATCCGACTTCTTGTCATTTACTATGAAACTGAGATGCTGGAGCAGTTGAAGCAGACTCTGAACATCATTCTGAAGCGTTAATCTGTCGCCGTACCTCTGAAGAATGTCGTCCAAGTAGGCCGACATTCGCACAGACGAATGAGCTCAGAAATGAGTCATTACCAAGTTCATTATTCGAGTGAAGGCCCAGGGTGCTAGATTCAGTCTGAAGCACATTGCTCAGAACTGATAAATGACTCCTAAGACAGCGAAGCGAAGGTACTTTCTGAACGCCGGATGTACCATGATGTGAAAGTACGCATCCATGAGATCTATGCTCGCAGCATAATCATTCACTCGAATGCTCGCTCTCACTGATCAAATGGTCTCCATATAAAATTTCGGAGCCATGATCTGCTTGTTTATCCAGCTTAGATCTATAACTGGACAGAACGAGCCGCCTGGTTTTGGTACCAGGAACAGGTGACAGTAAAAACTGGAAGATTCCTGGTTTTCTACGACCTCTATTGCGTTCTTCTCCAGAAGAGATTGCACCACTGATAGAAGTGAATCTCTCTTCTGAAGGATTGACGGAAGCTGAGTCCATCGTGGGTTTCGTGTTAACGGAGGTGTTTCTCTGAAGAACAGTTTTAGACCTTCCGAAATAACCTCCTGAACCCATCGGTCGTCCGTAATTCACAACCAATTGGTTAAGAATCTTGACAGCCTTCCACCCACTGGAGTGCAATAGAGGTTCTGACCTTCACCTCCTGGACCTGCGAGGCTTGCAGGAGGAGAAACTATGTGCTCCCCGACCCGTGCCTCGACCAGTCAACCTAGGGGCATCTGACCGGTCGGTTGTCTCGGCCAGCATTACGTCCCCTACTTGAGTCACTACTCTGACGGTCTCTGGAGTAAGACATAGAGGCTTTCATAGATCCTCTATAGGAACTTCCCTTGGACATACTCACCCCAGAAGTCCCTGACTTACTCCTCTCTGCTGAGTCCGTTTTTTTCGAAACGGACTTAAAGAGCAGAGAGTCCGAAGCTTTCTTGGTAATCTGGTCATAGATTAGTGAAAGCTTACCATCAAAGAGAAGCTCTCCTGAAACCGGAGCGACTCGAAGAGAGTTTTTCACCTTAGAATCCACCCTCGCCACTGAAAGGGCGGAGTTATACATGGAATATGTGACTGCCCTCGAAAGAACTCTCAAGGAAGTTTGAACATCCTGGAATTCTTTACCATTGAGGCGTTGTGATAACGCTCTGGTAAGGTGATCTGCATAAGATTAGGCATCTAAACTGGCTCTGTTAGACAAGATTGTCGTCTCCAACGTACTGGAGAGAATCGACATAGACGCCGGCAATGACAACTCCAAATCTTCTGCCTGGTCATCTAAATGCAGAGGAACTCTCGGAACGCTCTGTCCTGCCATTTAAAATTTATTTATACTGTTGATGAATGGCAGATGTAGAGCATGAGACGATAAGAAACTGGATCTGCCAGTCTTAGAGGCTAGCCTAAAAATAGCATCATTCAGCAATTCAAATGGCCATGAAACATTTTTGGACTGGACCCGAAACTCAGGTGCGACGTCCTTAGCCTGGCCCAAAAAGACTGTGTCCAGTGACTCTATCAGTCTCTTATCCGGTATCGCAGCTCTTTGGTCTGGAGGAACAACTTCTGGAAGGTGTTGCCAGATGAAATCTACGACCACCTTATGTTGTTCTGAAAGGGAAAAATCCAGCTCCGCAGATTCCCTTTCACCATCCAACTGGACCAACCAAATGTGAATCTCGGTCATCCCTATCTGACACTGCAGGGGAGCATACCGACCCTGCTTCCACAGACAGTTCCTGATCTGAAAGAGTTTCCGAAGGTTGCTGGGATGCTGCGATGAGTTGTGCTATCTGAGCTAGCTACCGGACTGACTGGCTTCCTCCGTTCCATCCTCCGATCCGTCATCACCGGGTGTGTGCGTGATCCGAGATTATAGTGCTCGCAACACCCCTTCTCTTCTCCTGGACAGCAACGGACGAACCCAGCGTCACATCACCCGATCTACAAGTGATAGGTTCACCGGGCGAGCTAGCTGGCGACAAGGTCGTCAATCCTACTAAGGATCTAGGCACTTGTTGAATTTCCTTGAGCACTTTTGCAGCTAGCTCTAGATTTGATTGCGATGACGGCAGCACACATTCTGAAGACATCACAGACTCATCACCCTGTTCTTGTTCCTCTGAAAATGAGACTGAAAAACTAGAGTGACCCTGTGGCGAGAGGACCGGCATGGACCTCTCACCACTAACAATATACCGTGACACACGTCTCCAACGTTTGTCATCCCAATTGGCACACACTGAGCAAGAATTAGTGTGAGTACAGTGACTACAGCAAATACAATGAGCATGAGAATCAGAGGAAGACTTCCTCGATTTACAATTTGAACAATATTCTTTCATATTTAAAAAAAATATTAAACAGCCGTAGTACTCGCACTAACTCTTGAAAATACAAAGATACATAATAATAATATAATCCATTACAAAAATTTCGAAAAATAATTCAAAAGAAAAAATTTTTGAAAAAATTTTGACATGAGCCCAAGTTCCCAAAGGGAACGATGAGCCCAACTGGATCCCCAAAAAGCCTAAGTGTGGACAAAAATTTTAAAACATATCTAAAAATTAATGTTACATTTACGGACAATATTAATGTATCTGGCAATAAGATGAACCCTACAGAAGACAAGGAATCACTGTCAGAAGTAACCGTTGTCAACGTAAACAAAAGTCAATAAAAACTGGAAGCAAGAGTCCAGGCACTGAAAATATGGCCCGAAATCAGTAACCAATTTTAAAACACTATCCGATGTAAAACAGAATCTTCCACAGAAGAAGCTGCAGTACATCGGATGGTAGATGCATGACCAAAACGCCTAAACACCCCTAGGGTGAGGACGTAACCATGGGGATAACAGAATAAACATTCTGTAACTATGTTAAAACTCCCAAGAAATTTCAATAAAAAAAATTTCAAAAATTATACCAAAAGTTTGGGAGATTAGCAAGGGGGGTATCAAGGAAAGGGAGAGAGGAAACACTGAACAAACAGTGGAGATTTCATAGCAAGAATGAAAACATCAGGCCCATGCCCCGAAATTAGGGAACATGAAATAATTTTACATAAAAGTTAAAAAATTTATAGTAATTTATATATTTTTTATACTTACCAATGACCCAGACATAGCTGCTGGTGCTAACTCTTAAAAAACTAGGGCCAAACACAAATTTTGCCCCCCAATCCCCAAAATTTGCATCTAAAACCAAAAGAAATCATGTCCTGAAGGACCTCCATACTTTGCCCTCACTGCGCATGCGCAGTGTCAAGGACGTTCCGAAATTGGAGCCAATTATCATTCTTACAAGCAGTGCCTGGTCAGCGCTATGTACTCAACGGGGAGGTATGAGTTCCCAACTCCTGGGAGGGCCATCCCCGTCTGGGTCATTGGTAAGTATAAAAAATATATAAATTACTATAAATTTTTTAACATTTTTATACTGTACCAATGACCCAGACATAGCTGAATAGTAAAAAGGCTGGAGGGCCTAGGACATAGAGGAAAATCCAATAAGCTCAACTATATAATATAGAGTCAACCCCTCAAGGAGAAAAGGAGTATTAGGCTTTACATGTATCTTTCTTATTTTATGTTAAATTAGAAAGATACAATACCCTTCATAATTGAGCACAATAACATTCATGTTCTCTATTAACATCCAGTATAACCCTTTATACTAATTATTTTTAAAGTAAGCCAATAAATAAAGTTAGTCCAGAGAATTGAGACTCTTTATATTCTTTAAAAGTGTCCGAGGATTGTATATTAACGCCCGTTTGACACTTGACATATACAAATGCTTCACACCGAGCTACACTTTAAAAATATGACATGAATGAATTTTTAACATTAATATTACACTTTAAAACCATCCCGGAAACGACTCAGAAATACTGACTTCGGAGGAGGCATTCCCTTGCTTTTCACTATAAAGCAGGTGACGTAAGGGAACACCCTCCCCCCTCCTTCCCCTTGCCCTGGGTCAAATAGCCCAGAGCGAAGAGGGCAGCCGGACGGAGTCACTGCCGGAACAGAAAGCCTGCATAACTATAGTTGCAACTGTTTAGTGGACGACATTCTGAGCAACAGATAACGGACCTAAACAATGCAGGTCTCCAGAAATGGACTCAATATTTCTGAGATAAAAATTCGTGAATGTGGATGGCTGAGACCAATAAGCAGCCTTCATTAAATCTGTAATAGCAATACTATTAGTTTAAGCCCAAGATGTAGAAAGAGCTCTTACTTCATGAGCCGAAATCTTAAGCACAGACTGCTGAGAAGAAGATAAATTTTCATAAGCAGTACGGATAGTTAATTGAATCCATCTAGCAATAGAATGGACCGAAATGTCCTTTCTATTAGGCATCAGAGACAGAAAGAAACGTTTTCGTCCCTTTCTGATAAACTGAGATCTCTGTTTATAGATACGTAACGCTCTAACAGGACAGAGTAAAGGCCTACGCCCGTCTGAAGACAGAAGAGCCTTAATAACAATAGGTTCCGGATATTTATTAGGAGCCTGATTCTTAGCTAAAAATCCCACATTAGTAGTGAAGGTGATAGTGTTCCCGACACTACGATAGTGAGAATCATCCACCGACAGTGTATGAAGCTCACTGACTCTTCTAGCAGAAGAGAAAGCTAAGAGAAAAGCTGTCTTATAAGACAAGAATTTGAAATCTACTGTCCCAAGAGGTTCAAATGGCTTTTCCTTCAGATTAAGAAGAACCCAAGCTAAATTCCACTTAGGAATTAACCTAAGAGTTCTGGGTCTATTTATCGAGAAGTTTCTAACTAACTTAGATAAAGAGACATTAGATCCAATTTGTAAACTATCATGATGTGCATAGGTATCAGATAACATAGATCTATAACCCTTAATAGTAACAGGCTGCAGTTTGATTTCGTCAAACAAGTATACTAGAAAGTTTGCAATGTCTGGTATGGAGGGATCAAAAACATCAACAGAATGATCCCTACACCAACGACGAAAAACCTTCCACTTAGCCACATAGTTTAGCGAAGAGGAGGTCCTCCTACAGTTAGAAATCGCGTCCACTGCCCGTCCTGTAAAGTGCTTGCCATGCAAGAAGGACCGCACAACAGAAAAACGTGAAGGTTGAGACCTTGCGGGTTGTGATGGAGTTGACGCGGTTTCCCCTGCGAAAGAAGATCCTCCCATGGAGGAAGCTTTCGCGGTAGGTCCCACAACAGACACCTGAGTAGATTTATCCACGGTCTCTGTGGAGACAGAGATGCTACCAACAGAATCTTGCATTGAGATTGTTTTATCTTTAGCAATACTTTGTGAATTAACGGCGCTGGAGGATACGCATATCCTATCATTCCGTCCCAAGGGATCGACAGAGCGTCTACTGCAAATGCTCTTGGATCCGGACACGAAGACACATACGTCTGCAACTGATTGTTGAGATGTGTCGCAAATAAGTCTATCATTGGCCGTTCCCATTGGTAGCAAATCTGATTGAATACTTGTTTGTTGAGAGTCCACTCCGATGGCAACAAGCGACCCTTTCGTGAAAGGGAGTCTGCTAGTACGTTCAGACGACCCGGTATATGACGGACCGAAAGTAGAACTTGATGTTCTAGAGCAAACAGAAGGATTCTTTCCATTAGATTGAACAACGGAATTGAATGAGTGCCTCCCTGATTCCGTATATACGCCACTACTGTCGTATTGTCGGATAGGATTTGGACATGAGCATTGTGAATAATGTCCATCCAATGACGTAACGCAAGCCAAATTGACATCATTTCCTTGATGTTTATGTGCTTGCCCAGGAATTGCGGATCCCAAAGACCCTGGCATCTCGAATCCGTTGGGATCAATGATGCACCCCAACCTGTTTGACTGGCATCCGTCATAATGGTAAAACTCGGATCCGGCAACTGCAGCGGAACTCCCTGAGTTAACCACTGAATGTTTGCCCAAGTCTGAATCTCTCATTTCACTTGATCTGACAAGAGAACGTCTATGTTGAGCGAATGAATTTTCACACTCCAATTCTGAGTCAAGAAAATTTGGAGAGGACGCGTGCGTAACCGCCCCATCGGAATGAGATCCGCAGCGGCTCTGCACAGACCTATCAGTCTCATGAACTCCCTCGCTGTGACTTTGTCTGCGTGCAGACAATAGCGAGCGTAACAACTGACTAATTTCGCTCTGGTTAACGGCAGACGAACGAGATTGTTGTGCGTCTCGAAGCTCATTCCCAGATGTGTGAATGACTTGGATGGCACCAGATCCGACTTCTCCTCGTTTATTATAAAACCGAGACGTCGGAGCAATAGAAGAAGATTCTGCACATCGTTCTGAAGCGTTAACTCGTTGCCGTACCTCTGAAGAATGTCGTCCAGGTAGGCCGACATTACCGCAGACGAATGAGCTCGGAAATACATCATTACTGAGTTCATTACCTGAGTGAAAGCCCAGGGTGCTAGATTAAATCCGAAGCACATCGCCCGGAATTGATACACCACCCCTAGGACTGCGAAGCGTAGATACTTTCTGAATGTCGGATGTACCATGACATGAAAGTACGCATCTTTGAGATCTATGCTTGTTGCATAATCGTTCACCCGAATACTCGCTCTGACCGATCGAATCGTCTCCATATAAAACTTCGGAGCGACGATCAGCTTGTTTATCCAGCTCAAATCTATGACTGGACGGAACGAGCCGTCTGGTTTCGGAACCAGAAACAGATGGCTGTAGAATCCCAGTGTCTCCTGGTTTTCTACGACCTCTACCGTGTTCTTCCTTAAAAGAGACTGCACCTCTGATAACAGAGCGTCTCTTTTCTGCGGATTTGACGGAAGGTGAGTCCATTTTGGACTTCGAGTTAATGGAGGCTTTCGTTTGAAGGATATCTGTAGACCTTCCGAAATCACCCCTCTCACCCAAGGGTCGTCCGTAATCGACGCCCACTCTTGTGACAAACTCGACAACCTTCCGCCAACCGGCACGCGATAGAGGTTGAAGCCATCACCTCCTGGACCTGCGAGGCCTGCGGTAGGAGAAACCACGTCCTCTGCGACCCGCACCTCGGGGCGTCCAACCGGTTGTCCCGGCCCGAAGGACGTCCCGCACGTGAGTCGCTGCCTTTACGGTCTCGTGAATAAGACCAAGAGGACGCACCAGAACCTCTACAGGAACCTCTCTTGGGCGCATTAGACCCAGAAGTGCCTGTCTTACTCTTATCTGCCGTATCCGACTTCTTAGAAGCAGATTTAAACAGCAGATAATCCGAAGCTTTCTTAGTAATTTTATCGTAAATTGCAGAAAGCTTGCCGTCGAAGAGAAGTTCTCCGGAGACCGAAGCGACTCTGAGAGAGTTCTTCACCTTACTATCCACGAGTGTGGATGTAGCTAGGGCTGCGTCACATCTAACCAACTCCAGGTTTGCCACTGAAAGGGCGGAGTTACACGTGGAATAAGCTACTGCCCTTGAAAGAAGTCTTCAAGAGGATTGTATATCCTGGAATTCTTTCCCTTGAAGACGCAGTGATAACGCCTTAGTAAGGTGGTCTGCGTAAGATAAAGCATCTAAACCGCGGTTGGAATAGACGCAGACGACGGTAATGATAATTCAAAGTCTTCCGCCTCGTCGTCCATACGCAGAGGAACTCTCGGAATACCCTGTCCTGCCGTATCGAATTTATTCCTTGCATTAATGAAAGGCAGGTTAAGAGTATTGGCGGACAAGAAACCCGCTTTTCCTGTTTTGGAAGCAAGTTTGAATATAGCGTCGTTCAATAATTCAAATGTTCTTGCGACATTATTGGACTGAGACGGAAACTCGGGAGCGATGTCCCTGAACCGCTCAAAGAAATCAGAGTCCAATGACGCTATAATTCTCTTGTCCGGTACCGCAGCAGTCTGGCCCGACGGAACAACTTGAGGAAGAAAGTGCCGGATGAAGTCCACGGCAGCTTTATGTTGTTCCAAAAGGGATAGCTCCAAGTCATCCGTATCCCTTTCACCATCCGGTCGGACCTCATGATGCTCCCGGTCATCCGCACCCGATGCTTCGGTCTAGCGTACCGACCCAGCGCCGTCGGATAATTCCCGATCCGACACTGTTTCTGTCGGTTGCTGGGATGCTGCGATAAGTTGTGCTATTTGAACAAGCATGTCCGACATCGAGGCCTGCGGAGGCGCAGTCTTCCGCTGCTTCGCCGAGGGCAGCTCCGCATCTGGTGACTCCCGCATACTCTTCCTATGCGAACGTCCGGAGTCAACCGGCCTCGTGTCCCTGGCTACTGGATGGCGTGACCTGGTCGCCGAAGAATCCCTGATCGGCGAAGCTGGTAAAATATCGGCGGTCACGTAGCCAAGGTGCGGTCGTGTGCGCTGGTGAGAGGAAGAAGCCTGAGCAGTCTCAGCGGACTGCCTATACAACGGAGCGTCCCGAGCGACGGACGTGTGCTCCGCTTGCGACACATTTTGTACCACAACATCTGGGCCCAGATGTTGTTGTACGAGAGAGGGGCCTCTCTCGCTCGTGGCCCGGCTGGACCTGGATGAGCTAAGAACCGGACTCGAAGGCTTCCTCCGATCTCTCCTACTATCCGCCGTCACTGGGTGTGCACGTTGAATGTTTATAGTGCTCGCATCACCCAACATTTCCTCCTGGACCGCATCGGACGAACCCGGCTGCCGAACCATTCAGTGAATGGACGCTACACCGGGCGAGCTAGCGGACGACATTTGTCTTATCTCCATGAGCACTTTTGCCGCTAGCTCTGTATTCATTTGTGACGACGGAAGCGCACTTGCGGAAGATAACATGGAAACATCACCCTGTTCTTGTTCCTCTGAAATAGAAACTGATAGAGTAGAGTGACCCTGCGGAGAAAGAGCCGGCATAGCCCTTTCTCCACTAACAACATATCGTGACACACGTTTCCAATGTTTGTCATCCCAATATTGACATATTGAACAAGGATTAGTGCCAGTACACTGGCTACAATTAATACAATGATCATGAAAGTCAGAGGAAGATTTCTTCCTATTACAATTTGAACAATATCCTTTCATTGTGAAAAGTCAACAACAAGTCCTAGTACTCGCACAAACCCTTAAACACAAAGATACATAATAACATGATCCATTAATATAGAAAAAACAATTGAAAATCAAAATAATTTTTGAAAAATATTTTTTCAGCGAAGCCCAAGTTTCTGAAAAGTAATGTTGAGCCCCAATGGATCCCAAGGCTAAGTGTGGTCAAAAATTTTAAAATTATATTAAATAACTAATGCAACACTTACGGATAATAACAATGTATCTTACAGTGAGATAAACTACTCCAAAGGCAAACAGCCCCCCTCAAAAGAGACTGTTGCCAATGTAAACAAACAGTGTAAAAACACCAGAAAGCATGACTCCAGGCACTGACAATACTGGCCCGAAATCAGTCATCAAAATTACACACTATCTGATGCAAAACAGATACGCCCAGGGGAGAATCTGCAGAACATCAGATGGTAGATGCAGAACACAACGTTTATACACCCATGGGTGAAAACGTAAATATGGGGAAAATAACAGAATTCATTCTGTAACCAAGCTAATTCTCCCAAGAGAATTTAGAAATGATCTTTCTCAAAAATATGCCAAAAGCATGGGAGAATAGCAAGGGGGGACTTAGAAGACCAGGGGAGAGGAAACACTGAATAAGCAGTGCAACTTTATAGCAAGAATGACAACAACAGGCCCATGCCTCGAAAATAGGCAACTTAACATAATTTCATAAAAAAAATTTAAGTACAGCCCTGATTATTTTTTGTCACTCCTTTTTCCTCTCCTCCTTCTATATCCTCCTTAGAATCACCATTTCTCCAATAATTACGTGTCTGGCATCCTTTAAACTGAGATTTACAAGCACAAAGATCAGTGAGATGTTGACTGATGAAGGGCCAAACAGAGAATGATAATTGGCGCCAATTTCGGAACGTCCTTGACACTGCGCATGCGCAGTGAGGGCAAAGTATGGAGGTCCTTCAGGACATGATTTCTTTTGGTTTTAGATACAAATTTTGGGGACTGGGGGGCAAAATTTGTGTTTGGCCCTAGTTTTTTAAGAGTTAGCACCAGCAGCTATGTCTGGGTCATTGGTACAGTATAAATATATAAGTTACAGCCCTGAACACATCTTTCCACTGTTTCTTCCTCTCATCCTCTTATTTCGTCCTTGGATCCACCATTTCCTTCATGATTTTGTGTCTTGCATCATTTTAACTGAGATTATAAGCACAGATATCAGTGACATGTTACTGATTGAAGGGCCAAACAAAGAATGAAGATTTTGCGCCAATTTCGGTACTTCCTTTACACTGTGCAGGACCATATAGGACATTGATTTTTTGGATTTTGATGCAAATTTGGGGAATTGGGGGGGACAAAATTTGTGTTTGGCCCTGAATTTTTAAGAGTTAGCACCAGCTAAGTCTGGGTCATTGGTACAGTATAAAAATATTAAATCTTGTCAGTAGATAGAACAAGCTCTTAATTGAAAATATACTACTCAAAGTTTGCTAAGCACTACATATTTGACATATCATTGTTAAATTTTCTTGTGACACACTTGTGATATTTTTGATGGACATGGTTGAGGAATGTATTGAGATGGTGCCCAGTGTTTACATTAGCTCTCTTGACAGCAGACTTTTTATGACAGTCATGGAAAGCATGTAGCCCTTGATTTCCATGATGTTTTCGTGTTCTGTCTACATGTACATGATATGTGAAGGGTATTCAGTCATCATTTCAACACAAACCCTTGTGATTTAATGATTGAATATGGCAAATGCAAATTTAAGAAGACATTTGTCTGAAGCAGAAATGAGGTGGGCTGTAGGGATGGTTGAACAAGGGGCTACCCATCGTCAGGTTGGTGAAGGCCTTGGTATGTACCATAAGGTGATCAGCAGAGCCCAGGCAAGATTTCAGCAGTATGGCACACCACTCAGATGACATGGTGGTGGCAGAGATAGGGCAACATCTGCAGCTGCAGACCGGTTTTTGATCATTCAGGTCCGTAGGAACCGCTTTGACACAGCTGCCCAGCTTTGCAGTGGCCTTCAGAATGCATACGGGTAAATGTTTCGATGCAGACTATCCGGGCAAGGTTGCATGAAGGTGGTCTCCGATCGAGAAGACCATGTATTCGCATTCAGCTGTCCCAGGACCTCCACCAGGCACGATATGAATGGGCCATGGATCACGTTGGGTGCACCAGAGAAGATTGACGACCTGTCCTTTTTACAGATGAGTCAAGGTACTGCCTAGACAACACAGATAGGCATTCTAGGGTATGGAGAAGACCAGGAGAGTGATTCCATGCAGCCAATATTGCGGAGCATGACCGCTATGGTGGAGGGTCAATAATGGTCTGTGGCGGAATCAGCTGGGATGGACGTACAGAGCTCTGTGTCCTTGACCGTGGTACATTGACTACACAGCAGTATATTGGTGAGATCCTGGATGCCCACGTCAGATTGTATGCAGGTGCAGTGGGTGAGAGATTCATTCTGATGGACGATAATGCCCGTCCTCATGTTGCCCATGCTGTCCGGGAATACCGACAGAGGGAGGGGATTGAGCGTATGGACTGGCCAGCAAGATCCCCCAACCTCAATCCAATCGAACATGTCTGGAATGAGTTGCAGCTTGCAATTTCAGTCAGTCCAGTCCAACCAAGAAGTGTCCAGGAGCTTGATGCCATGATGGTCCAAGAATGGAACAACATCCCACAAAGGACATTCTGGAACCTCATCGGGAGCATGAGAAGGCATTGTCAAGCTGTAATTAACAATAATGGGTTTCATACTCGATACTGAACCCATATAAGTTTGCTCCGTCAACTTTTTGGCAACTTTGAAAAATTTCCTCTTTTACCAATAATATCCATTTTCCATGGTTATCGTATTCAAAAGCTAAAAAATAATGTCAAACACAAACAAAATCTCAATTTCTGTGCTTATATCATTAAAGATGTAATTAAATATAACATATATACACTTTTCATAACAATATTTCAACTAAAACGTAAAACAGGTAGTTGGATATACTTGGTGCTCAGCAAACTTTGAGTAGTATAGAATATATTTTCATTTTTGGAATTCACTTTAAAAATATTATGACAACCCAGAATAACTATTTACATTAGTTCGTTGAATCCTGAGCCCAGTGTAACACATAACCAACTAACCCTGTGCATGTTTACAGCCTTAGTCAGTCTATATTTTCATGTAGTGTGTGAAATGGCAGTTACCATATTTTTATAACCAGAAAGTGTGACTAACCCTGTGCACTGCACAGGGTTAGTCACACTTTCTGGTTATAAAAAAAAATCATTTTTAATTGAGTAACTAACTCTGTGTACTGGACAGCCTTAGCGTAAATCTCATCTATAGCAACTCTTTACCCAACATAATTGCCAAAACCAGCCAGTATTATTCTCAAAAAGCATTCCAACTCAGCTGATGAACTCTCATTGGAATGGATTGTGGAAATTTGTTTTTTTTCAGTGAATTCCAAAAATTAAAATATATATTTTCACTTAACAGCTTATCATAGGTGGTGTCCATTGTTGAATGATCATTGATACTGAGTCTACCTTTGGAATGGCAACATTCAGAAAAGCAATCGAGTGGAACACTGACAAGCTTATAGTAACAGGAACAGTGCGACTCAATTTGGAAATAAATACATGTTTTTTCAAATCTGAACATTACATTATGTAGTCACTCTGGCGGTGATATCAACAAGCCTACAATGAAACAATAATTTCATTTTCAGACTCAACAATCTGTTCATAACATGCCACTTGATTTAAAATTAGAACAGATAGTTAAATTTTGAACCTGCATGTTTAGTGAACCAGAACAACACCATTTCCAATACATCAGTGTCTGATAATTTCCATGTAAATGTATTGTGTTTGACCAAACTGTACATAACACTTTGTTCCATCAATAAGAATTATTTAACTATAAATGAGCTATACCTCCTTATCTGCAGTAGTACAAGATAAGTAAGCTGGAGTACCTGATAGAACCGCCAAGCAGTGGTGAGTAATTGTCAGACTCACCTACTTACTAACTCTGCATGAGCAGAGTTAGCAGCAGTTGAAGGCAAGTGCACCACTGACAAGCAGTACACCTTAGTACAAAGCACGAGTGTGCCCCCCATGTGGGAAATCAGGATTAACTCCTTGCATCCTGCTGGTGGATAATCCTGCCCAGGACACAAAATCTCTTGTCAGTGAAATAAGTATAATTTTGGCACATTTAACCAAATTGTCCTCTGTAAATTGAATTTCTTGAGTTAAATTTAGATGAATTTTTCATTAAATCTAGTCATGTCTGCTTTACAGCAGCCATGACTAGATCTGATGAAAAATATTTTTAAAATACTCAGCGGGTTAAGATTTAAGTGTCTTGCCCAATGACACAACACAGTTTCGAAACTTTTTGCTGGTCTGGATTGAGCAGTTGACCTTTCAGTTTAAAGTTCAATGCTCTAACCACTAGACCACAATGCTACCCAAATAAACATTCAATAAGAGGGGCAAAGCAAAGCATGTGCCAATGCACTTGACCCGCCAAAAATTTTCTAAGTCAAAAGAGTGAAAAAGGCCCATAACTCTGGAAAAAATGTGCAGAAGTAACTCACGCTACACGGGTATCGTTTACCCCATGATGCTCTGTCACAACACTAAATATCATTCAAATCGGAGTAGCAGTGGCTGAGATACAAGGGAAAATGTTGGTATGCACTGACAGACAGATAGATGGACAGATAGATGGATGGACAGAGAGATGGACAGACGTCTCCACTAGATACCCCTTTGACTTTTCAAGTCAGGGGCATAATTAAAATAATTATAACTATGGCTCAAGTTACCGTAAAGAACTTGGTCTTTCTTTTTCTTCAATTCCATCCAATAATTCTAAAAATTCTTTCAATATTTCAAGAGAACAGACAGTACTTCTACAACAGAAAGAACAAACACCATAAGAATGAAAGTGTCAATGACACTGTAGCTTAACTTGTCTGTGAGTTGTGTTTGACGAAAAGGATAATGTTCAATGTTTATGAAAGGATTATGAAATAAGACAAGAATTGTGATAATTGGGAATATGTTAATTTCCATTCCCTGTATGCTATGTTTTCAATAAAAAAAATATGAGGTGTACACTGTACTAAAGAACTGAGGGGTGGGTTATTGTGGCCCTCACAGTTAATGTATGTGGCCCTCACAGTTAATGTAAGTCAATGAAAGTTACCAAGTTACAGTGAAATTATTCCAAAATGAGTCATCCTATCAAGTTACAATGAAATCCCTTCATAAATATGGCCTGTAGACTGTGTTAAAGGTTTTTGGGCTTTGGGCCTGTTTAGCCATCACGGTTAACCGATCGCAACAAAAAGGGGATGTCCTCATCTCGACATTATACTGAGTCATCCTACCAAGTTACAATGAAATCCATTCATAAATACGACCTGGAGTCTGTGCTAAAGTTTTTCAGGTTTTGAGCTCAGGCAGACATCATGGTTGAATGATTGCGACCAAAAGGGGACATTCTCATCTGGGCATTATCTGCAGTGATCCTACCAAGTTACAATGAAATCCTTTCATAAATATGGCCTGTAGACTGTGCTAAAGGTTTTTGGGCTTCGGGCCCCTGTCACAGTTGACCAATCATGAACAAAAGGGGACGTTATCATCTAGACATTATATGAAGTTAACCTACCAAGTTACAATGAAATCCCTTCATAAATATGACTTATAGACTATGCTAAAGGTTTTCGGGTTTTGGGCTTGGGCAGCCATCACAGCTGAATGATCGTGACCAAAAGGGGATGTTCTCATCTAGACATTATTTGGAGTCATCCTACCAAGTTACAATGAAATTCCTTCATAAATATGACCTGTAGACTGTTCTAAAAGTTTTCGGGCTCCAGGCCCCTGTAGCCATCACATTTGACCAATCGAGACCAAAAGGGGACGTTCTCATCTAGACATTATATAAAGTCAACCTACCAAGTTACAATGAAATCCCTCCACAAATATGACCTGTAGACTGTGCTAAAGGTTTTCGGGTTTTGGGCTCAGGTAGGCGTCACGGTTGACAGATTGCGACCAAATGGGGAAGTTCTCATCTAGTCAGTCTACCAAGTTACAATGAAATCCCTCCATATTAAATGTGACCTGCAGACTGTATTAAAGGTTTATGGGTTTTGGGCTTGGGCAGCCTTCACGGATGACAGATCATGACCTAAAGGGGACGTTCTCATCTAGATATTATACAGAGGCATCCTACCAAGTTACAATGAAATCCCTTCATAAATACAACCTGTACACTGTGCTAAAGGTTTTTGGGCTTGGGCAGCCATCACAGTTTACCGATCGCGACCAAAAGGGGACGTTCTCATCTAGACATAACCCCCAACCTGCATATGAAATTCTGTGTTGATCGGACAAAAACTACGGGGGTGTAGCCTGTGCTAAAGGAAAATGTGGACAGACTCACAGACTAACAGACTTCCGCACGTGTAATGTCAATAGCTTATCTTGACTTTGTCAAGTTAAACTAAAAATTACAGACAGATATTTGTTTGTTTGTTTATTGGTGTTTAATGACACGTTTAGCAACCAGGGTCATATTATGTTGGATACATATAGATGTACATGTATGTCTTAACATCTTCATTACAGTCTAATTTTGATAAGCATTTACCTAATTTAAGTCATATCTGGCATGTGATTTTCACAAAAACTGACATTCAAATTTTATTATTTTTAAAAATTTTTCCCACCAAAACAGATAGCTTATGATCTCTCATCAGAATGAGCCTGTTTACTTCATTCCAATGAGGGGTCACAGGGTATCTTTTGTTTTTCAAAGTTTTGATTCTCAGTTTTCTCCCCCTCCAGGAACACTGATTTGTAATTGGTATAAATTGATTTGTAGTTTTAGACCAACGTTAGTTAATTTTTAGGTTATTGTTATCCAACCCATATCATTTTATTTTTTGTCCCAAATACCATGCTGTGCACATTTTCTTCATCACAGGCACCTAAATTCAATTTCCCTTTCTGTTCACAGTTTGCTGTAGCGAATTTCATGAGCTTAAGATTGACTATGGCATTAGAATACAGTTCAGCATGCATTCTTTTTTATGAGTTCACATCACTGACACACTACTAAGACAGTAAGTTTGTTTACCTCGATTTACTTATTCCCTCGAATCAATTAGTGTCACTCGTTTGTGACTGAAACTTCAAAATTTTGTTTCAGAGCACAGTTTGCATCGCACACATGTGCAGTTGTTGTATTTATGTTGGATTTTCTTGAATGTGCTCACGCATGTGTACGGCACAAATTGTTTCTAGAAGGGTTACGGTATGAAAAACCAATGACATTGATATAATGAATGATTGAGTCAGTGACTGGACATGGTGACCTAGAAAGTACAACGTGCCTTAGTGGGATAACCCAATTAGTTGTCCCTCTGTCGGTGGCTCCGTAATAACAATCTTAGCAATTATAGAGAATGTCTGACAGTCATACAGGCAGAAATCTTAGAAAGACTTTGTATCGCAGTGTGCGAATCATTTTTAGATATTGGTTCGAGACCAGGCGATATTGCTTCGCAAACAGCAAAGTGAAACTGAACAACAGATACCCTGGGTCATAAGCTATGTTTCACGGACATAAAAAAATTTAATTTTTAGGTACAAATGTACCTGTATTGAAATTTTTTGTTTCAAATATTTCTAGTCATGTCAGGTAAAGAGTTAACCTACTGCACTCTAATGTCAAAATATCAAAGTTTCAAGCAGCATATTTTTCCCATAATGCAACTAGGAATTTTACCGATTCAAGCTTGTTTGACAGAGCTCATTTTTCGTGGCAATGCAAGTTGAATATTTACAATATATTTTAGTTATTATTGACAAAAAACAAGTGTCGGTTTTGGAATGTTGACAGTGTTATTAATTTTCATTAGTTATGACTCACAAAAAACAAGTGCTGATTTTGGAAAACTGATTTGGGGTTATTAATTTTCACACAAGTTGAATTTCATGATGTTTGATAACATGAAAACTTTCACATTATCAAACATCATGGATTGGGAGGAATTATCATGTTTCTTGACTTGATACCATTTGAATGGCAATGTTTTTTGCTGACGTTCCAGCAATCCAGTTGTATAAAGATCAGTGATGCCACACCCAATGAGGATAACAATTATCTCTGGAGGGAGCCAGAATCTCCATAGAGTACATACAGGACTATGGTTACAAAAATAGACAGAGAAATTTGACCAGATCATAACTGGGTCACAACCTGGTCAAACTTCTAAATCAACTTTCCTTCCCAGTATAGAAACTCAACTGTCAAAAAAATGCAATGAAAGTGTCAATGACACTGTAGCTCAACTTGTCAAGACATGTACATGAATAGTATGTGACACAGCAATGGCAAACATCTAGGTAATGACCTGATAAGAAAGGTACATATGAAGTATTGTAACGGTCTGTACATAAATAGTGACCGTAGCCTGTAACAAATGTATAGGTAAAGTACTGTAAAGGTGGGTGACAGTCAGATGCTAAACTAGAAAAGAAATCTTTGAGTCCCAGAGTGGGTCTGACTGAACCCCAAAATATTTGTTCTCACAGCACAGTGATAACAAAGGCACCCCAGAACACACTCATTCCTGTCCCAAGGTGAAAACAAAGGTACCCAAGAAGTTTCGTGAAGATCAGTTCATAAATACAAGCTGTATAGAAGTTGTGACAAAAAACAGATTGGACCTAATTTTGGTACAAAATGGCCACTGGCAGCCATCTTGAATTTTGGGCCGCACTCAGAAACACTCGTTCTCGTCCCAAGGTGATAATAAAGGTACCCAAGATGTTTCATGAAGATCGGTTGATAAATACAGCCTCTAGCCCGAGCCGTATTGACATGTGTACTTACAGTGTATAAGTAGCACTAAATAAATCAAAATTCATCTAATTTGCATAATTTCTGCACGAGGAAAAAACCCGTACTGTATGTGATGTATTCCATTTTACTAAACATTCATACAAAAATTTATTCAAATCAGAACTTTCATATAGAAGTTCTGTACAAAAGACTGATTGCACTAATTTTGGTACAAAATGGCTGCTAGTGGCCATCTTGAATTTCAGAACACATCCCAAAACACCCGTTCTCATCCCACGGTGATAACAAAGGTACCCAAGACGTTTCGTAAAGATCGGTTCATAAATAAGGCCTCTAGCCTGAGCCGTATAGAAGTTGTGTACAAAAAACTGATTAGACCTAATTTTGGTACAAAATGGCCACTGGCAGCCATCTTGAATTTTGGACCGCACTCAGAAACACTCGTTCTCGTCCCAAGGTGATAACAGAGGTACCCAAGAAGTTTCGTGAAGATCGGTTGATAAATACAGCCTCTAGCCCGAGCCTTATTGACATGTGTACTTACTGTGTGTAAGTAGCACTGAAAAAATCAAAGTTCCATCTAATTTGCATAATTTCTGCATGAGAAAAAAACCTGTATTATATGTGATGTATCCCATGGTACTAAACATTCACACACAAAAATTTTCAAATCAGCGCTTTCATTTGGAAGTTCTGTGCAAAAATCTGATTGCACCTAATTTTGTACAAAATGGCTGCCCCCGGCCATCTTGAATTTCGGACCACACCCAAAAACACTCGTTCTCGTCCCACGGTGATACCAAAGGTACCCAAGAAGTTACGTAAAGATCGGTTTATAAATATGGCCTCTAGCCCGAGCCGTATTGGCATTTGCACTTACAGTGCTGAAAGTAACACTAAATACATCAAAGTTAGTCTAATTTGCATAATTTACGTACGAGAAAAAAACCTGTATTATATGTGATGTAACCCATGGTACTAAACATTCATACAAAAAATTATTCAAATCAGCGCTTTCATATGGAAGTTCTGCGCAAAAATCTGATTTCACCTAAGTCTGTATAAAATGGCCGCCAGCGGCCAACCTGAATTTCGGATCGGACCCAAAAACACTCGTTCTCGTCCCATGGTCATAACAAAGGTACCCAAGAAGTTTCGTAAAGATCGGTTCATAAATACATAAATAGCCCGAGCCGTATTGAATTGTTGACGGACAGATGGACAGACGGACAGATGGACGACGGACGACTGGCCATGGCATAAGATCAAATTTGGCTTTGCCAAAGTTGAGCTAAAAATGCAATGCTAAATTTCAGATGCTGTTTTTGTTTGTTTTTATGATGTAGTCTTGATTTCAAAATGTTTTAATAAATATTTTAAAGCTCGGCCTGCTGGTATGAGTGTGCTGTGACTAGATCGCGATCCTGATTGAAAAAGAGACTGATTGAACTGAGATCACAGCACAATAACTACCAAACTCTCCACTTCACTGATAAACGCAGAACTTAACTCTTTGCCTGCTGTAGGCAGATTGTCCTGCCCAGTACAAAAATACTCTGCTACCTGATAGAGGTACACAGGCTATATTTTAATTGAATAACCCTGTTAATTGTATATAACTTACATAATTTACAAATGCCAAACCATTTTGTTCAAAGATATCTTTTAATTGAATAACTTTGTTAATCAAATATAATTTACAAACACCAAATTATTTAGTACAAATTTGACCTGTTAATTGCATATACATTTTGGAGTAAACTTCTGTTAATGGGATAAAAATTACTGTAATCTGTTAACACACTGCTCCAACATCCACTGAATTCCCCACACTAAAAGTGATTTTTGACCCCAATACATCCAATAGAGGCATTTAATGTATTACAAGATACAACAGAATAAATGTTCAGTTTATAACTAGAAGACAGGAAAATGACCCAATTCCTGTTAATTGTACAGTATACTCCTGTTAATTGAATATTTATTCTCTGGCAAAGTGGCTATTGAATTAACACTGTATATCCCCACAAATAGTAATAATCTTCTTATCAAAGATCACTTGATTCTGGACTTTACTGAATTTTTCATCAAATCAAATCATGGCTGCTTTACAGCAGCCATGACTTGATTTTATGAGAAACTAAAAGAAAGTTAAAAAATTTATAGCAATTTATATATTTTTTATACTTACCAATGACCCAGACTTAGCTGGTGCTAACTCCTTAACATCTAGGGCCAAACACAAATTTTGCCCCCAATCCCCAAAACTTGCATCAAAAACTGAAATTTCAATGTCCTATGTGGTCCTCCATACCTTTTATCCACTGCGCATGCGCAGTGTCAAGGAGGTCTTGAAATTGGCTCCAAAAGTCATTCTTACTACCAGTGCCTGGTAAGCGTTATGTAATCAGCGGGGAGGTATGAGTTCCCAACTCATGGGAGGGCCATCCCCGTCTGGGTCATTGGTAAGTATAAAATATATATAAATTACTATAAATTTTTTAACATTTTTATACTGTACCAATGACCCAGACTTAGCTGAATAGAAAAAGAGGCAGGAGGGCCTAGGACATAAAGGAAAATCCAATAGGATCAATTACAAGTAAACAGAATTATCCCCTCAAGGAGAAGAGGAGAACAGGTTTTACATGTATCTTTCTTGTTTGTATCAAAAATGAAAGACACAATACCATTCCGTAATTGAGCACAATAACATCAATGATCTCTATTAACATCCAGTATAACCCATTATACTAATCTTTTTAAAGGAAAGCCAATAAATAAAGATAGTCCAGAGAATGAGACTCTTTATACTCATTTAAAAGTGTCCGAGGATTGTATATTAGCACTCGTATGACACGTGACATATACAAATGTTTCACACCGAGCTACACTTAAAAAATATTACATGAATTAGCTTTACACTTTAAAACCATCCCGGCACCGACTCGTAATTACTGATTCCAGAGGAGGTATTCCCTTGCTTTTCACTATAAAGCAGGTGACCTAAGGGAACACCATCCACCTCCCCTTCCCCTTGCCCTGGGTCAAATACCCGAGAGCGAAAAGGGCAGCAGGACAGAGTCACTGCCGAACAGAAAGCCTGCATAACTACAGTTGCAACTGTTTAGTGGACGACATTCTGAGCAACAGATAACGGATCTAAACAATGCAGGCCTCCAGAAATGGACTCAATATTTCTAAGATAAAAATTTGTGAATGTGGAATGCTGAGACCAATATGCAGCCTTCCTCAAATCTGTAATAGCAACACTATTAGCATAAGCCCAAGATGTAGATAGAGCTCTTACTTCATGCACCGAAATAACCCCTTGCACCCATGGGTCGTCCGTAATTGACAACCAATTGGTTAAGAATCCCGACAGCCTTCCGCCCACTGGAACGCAATAGGGGCTTAGACCATCACCTCCTGGCCCTGCGAGGATTGCAGAAGGAGAAACCATGTCCTCCACGACCCGCACCTCGCCCAGTGGACCTAGGCTAGGGGCATCTGTCCTGATATCTCGGCCAGCATTACGACCCCTATGTGAGTTGCTACTCTGACGGTCTCAGGAGTAAGACGTTGAGGCGTTTTTTGATCCTCTATAGGAACTTCCTTTGGACGTACTCGCCCCCGAAGAATCTGCCTTACTCCTCCCTACTGAGTCCGACTTATTCAAAGCGGAATAAACGCAGAGAATCCGGAGCTTTCTTAGTAATCTAATATAGATTGTAGAAAGCTTAACGTCGAAGAGAAGCTCTGCTGAGACCGGATCGACTGGAACACCTTACTATCCACTCTTGTGGATGCAGCCAGGGCAGCATCACGTCTGACTAACTCCATATTGCCACTGAAAGGGCGGAGTTATACGTAGAATATGCTATAGCCCTCGAAAGAACTCTTAAGGAAGTTTGAACATCCTGGAATTCTTTCTCTTCGAGATGTAGTGATAACGCTCTGGTAAGGTAATCTGCGTGAGATAATGCGTCTAAATTCTATTAGACGATATTGTCGTCTCCAGTATACTGGAGTAAATAGACATGGATGCCGGCAATGAGAGTTCCAGGTCTTCAGCCTAGTCGTCCAAACGTAGCGGAACTCTCGGCACGCCTTGTCCTGCCATTTCAAATTTATGCCTAGCATTGATGAAAGGCAGCTGTATAGCGCTTAGGTGATAAGAAACCGGATTTGCCAGTCTTAGAGGCTAGCTTGAATATAGCGTCATTCAAAGTTCAAATGTCCGTGACATTTCTGGACTGGGTCAAAAACTCAAGGACGGTGTCCCTAATCCGGCCGAAAAAGTCTGTGTCCAGTGACGCTTTCAGTTTCTTATCAGGTAACGCAGCATTTTTGTCCAGAGAAACAACTTCTAAAAGGTGATGCCGGATGAAATCTATGGCCATCTTAAGTTGTTCGGAAAGGGAAAATTTCAGCTGTGCTGATTCCCTTTTACCATCCGCCTGGACCACATAATAATCTTGGTCGTCCCTTACTGACTCTGCAGGGGAGCGAATCGACCCAGCTAGCTCAGATAGTTCTTTACTGAAAAAGTTTCTGATAACTGCTGGGATGCTGCGATGAATTGAGCTATCTGCGATAGCAAGTCCATCACGGAGGCCTGTGGAGCCGTGGCCTTACGTAATTTAGCCTCTGGAAACTCCAGGGACGTTAATTCCTGCATACTTCTGATATGGAAAGGCCTCGTGTCCTTGGCTAACGGATGGCATGAACTGGTCGACGTCGATGTTGACTCCCTGGTCAGCGAAGCAGACTGGATATCTGTGGTCACGTAGCCAAGGTGCGGTCGTGTGTGCTGACATGAGGATGAGGAAGCCAATAGAAAAGCCGCGTCGGACTGTCTGTGCGATGGAGCATCCCGAGCTGGAGGAGTGGACGTTTGCTCCGACTAATGAACGTACATACAACAACATCGCAGCCCAGATGTTGTTGTAAGTGAGAGGGGGCCTCTCTCGCTCGCAGTCCGGATAGACCTGGACGAGCTAGCTACCGGACTGACAGGCTTCCTCCATACTATCCTCGGATCCGTCGTCGCTGGGCGTGCACGTTCAATGTTTATAGTGCTTCCCTGGACCGCAACAGACAAAACCAGCTGCCGAACCATTCGATGAATGGTCGCTACACCGGGCGAGCTAGTGGACGACAACGCCATCGATCCTACTAGGGACCTCTTAGGCAATTGTTGTATTTCCATGAGCACTTTAGCCGCTAGCTCTTAATTATACTGCGACGACGGAGGCACACTTCTTGAAGACATCGCGGAAACGTCACCCTGTTCTTGTTCCTCTGAAAAAGAGACTGAAAAACTAGAGTGACCCTATGGCGAGAGGACCGGAATGGACCTCTCACCACCAACAACATACCGTGACACACGTCTCCAACATTTGTCATCCAATTGACACACACTGAGCAAGAATTAGTGCAAGTACATTGACTACCAGAAACACAATGAACATAAGAATAAGAGGGAGACTTCCTCGCATTACAATTTGAACAATATTCTTTCATCATGAAAAAATATAAACAGTCATAGTACTCGCACTAACCCTTGAAAACAAAGATACATAATATAATATAATCCATTATAACATTTCGAAAAAATAATTCAAAAGAAAAAAAAATTTTCAACAAAAAACATTTTATGAGAGCCCAAGTTCCCAATGGGAACAATGAGCCCAAATGGATCCCAAAAAAGCCTAAGTGTGGACAAAAATTTTAAAACATATTTAAAAATTACTGTAACACTTACGGACAATATTAATGTATCTGGCTATGGGCAGAACTAAACAGCAGACAAGTAATCACTATCAGAAGTAACCGTTGTCAACGTAAACAAAAGTGTACAAAAACCGGAAACATGACTCCAGGCACTGTAAACATGGCCCAAAATCAGTTACCAATTTAAACACTATCCGATGTAAAACGGAGACTTCCAGAGAAGAAACTGCAGTACATCGGATGGTAAATGCAGACCAAAACGCCTAACCACCCAAGGGTTAGGATGTAAGCATGGGGAAAAACAGAATAATAATACTGTTACCAAGCCAAAACTCCCAAGAAATTTTAGTAAAAAAAAATTACAAAAATTATGCCAAAAGCATGGGAGAATAGCAAGGGGGAAATAAAGGAAAGGGAGAGAGGAAACACTGAACAAACAATGGTAAAATTCATAGCCAGAATGACAAGATTAGGCTCATGCCCCGAAATTAGGGAACATGAAATAATTTTGTAAAAAAAATTATAAGTTACAGCCCTGAACACATCCTGCCATTGTTTCTTCCTCTCATCCTTTTATTTCATCCTTAGATCCACCATTTCTGTCATAATTATGTGTCTGGCATCATTTAAACTGAGATTTACAAGCACAAATATCAGTGACATGTTACTGATTTTAGGGCCAAACAAAGAATGACTTTTGGAGCCAATTTCGAAACCTCCTTGACACTGCGCATGTGCAGTGAATAAAAGGTATGTGGACGGCCCACATAGGACGTTGAAATTTCAGTTTTTGATGCAAATTTGGGGGATTGGGGGGCAAAATTTGTGTTTGGCCCTAGAATTTAAGGAGTTAGCACCAGCTAAGTCTGGGTCATTGGTACAGAATAAAAATATATTGAGCATGTTAGGAGTTAAACCTGAATTACATTGGCTGAAATCATGTGCACCAACATTTTCCCATATTCTTCACCACCATCTTCCTATTACAGGAAGTGGTGGGAAATATCTTCCCCATTGCCATAATTTATTTTACTCAGGTCAAGTTCGAACCTGTGGCTTTTATAACTAAGTTTGATATGCAAACCAATATATATATATATATATTTATATATACTGGTGTTTAACCCTTTACCTAACATGAAAAGCAGACGACACTTGAAAATAAAATTCTTGAATTACTCATTTTTTTCATTTTTTGTCTCAAAAACATAGGTTATGACCCCTCTTTGGAACGAGCTCAATGAGCTCGTTCCAAAGAGGGGTCATAACCTATGTTTTTGAAACAAAAAATAATGAAAATTAATTGGCAATTTTTTATGAATAGCGCCGACCGGTTTTGACCGTTACTTTGGGTAAAGGGTTAAGGTCACATATTTTGGCACAATGGCTTATCGTGACAACAACATGAATATAAAGTAAAGTTTTGTCAATTGTTTACACTCATCTTACTCATTTTAGAGTATTTCCAACCCAAGCATTGGTGACTGGATCCTATTTTACCAGTAAATCGGTGCTTGTTTACCACAGTAAAAAAGCACTGCTTCTCTACCAGGGGTTGGGGGCGCGGTGGCGTCGCGGTAACTGGTTCTTGTCAGATGACCGGAGTTAAGCAACGTCAAGCACGGTTAGTAGTTGGATGGGTGACCATTTCAGCGACTGATTCGTGATCCCGCATTGTGTCCTTGGGCAAGGCACTTAACCCCGAGTGCCTACATGGGGGCACGATGACGCTGTGTACTAAGGCGTACTGCACAACAATGGTGTGCATGTCTTCAACCAATCTAACTCTGCCTGTGCCGAGGTACAGAGTTCAGAGTTACGATGTTGGAGAGCTGACAGCTGCTCGTCATTGCCCGGTGGTTCTCTCCGGATACTCCGGCTTCCTCCACCCGTAAAACTGTCACCGACATGATATGACTCTGGCTGTTAATGTGTCATTAAACCCTCATAAATAAATGACTCTACCAGGGGTTCCCATGGGGGATGTAAACTAATGTGAACTACCAATATAGATGTTATAATTTATATTGTTGATGAACAAAAACTATACCTGGATTCTGGCTTGTCTATTGTTTTGGATGTGACTCCTTGCTTTTTACCATTTACAATAACATCATGAGAATTCTTCTTACTTATTTTACACCAAATAATGCCTGAAAAAGTAAGTTAGCAGTTCATACAATGCTAAATAACAAAATTAGGGCAAATACAACCTATGCATACTATTTAACTATTGCATGTTGTACCTCACTTCTGTAACACCCACCTTGGGTTGTTAATGTGCCTCTCTGTGAAAAGGTACTGCTTTTTTTTGTACAATAACATTTGTACCATTGGTAGAGATGGGCAGTATTGGAATTCTGAGTTTGGTATCCACTGCAGTATTTTTATGGGAGGGGGGGGGGGGAGGGGGGTATACCCTGGTATCGGTTCGGTATTTGGTATCTGACTTGACTGAGATTTGCTGACAGTACCAAAGGGGAATTCACAGCAGGAAAGTACAGAATATGTTGTTTTGTATCATTCTACCATGGCGCAACAAATGCCACTGCCAATGGGCTCAAGATTGGCATTCTTTTGCCAACATAAAACATATCTACAGTAATATTGTGGCTTGTTCCAAACACAGCTTAACCTTCAAAGACCTATTTCAGGCTTTTGCAATCTCAGCACATATGCCATTAACATGCCACCATTAGGAGATCCAGGTCACAATAGGTAAATCACCTGAGCATAGATTTCTAGTCAAGACTTGGAAGCCTGTTAGGCAACCAAGACTAAACTACAGTACAGTCGCCATGGACTGCTCATAATCCATGCGTGGGCAGAGATGTTCAAACATGCATTTACTAGGTAATAAAAATCATAATCAGCCAAATGTTAAATAATGATGCACTGGGTTGTACCCAGGGCTTCATTAATTAAATTTTTGATGATTATTCCTATAATTGGTGTTTGGAAACTAATATTATTGAATCTGTGGAAATATTGCCCACCCATGGAAAGTGACCAGTCCATGGTGACCATACTGTAGAAATCACGGCTAAGTAACTGGACATATGCAGGTTGTAGTCTCATGGGAATTCAGGAAAATTTCACAGGCCCTTAGGGGTCAACAAAACTGAAAAGAAAATCAGTCACTTTTTTCATGAAACTTAACCCTTCAACTGCTATCATGCCTCAACAAGCCCTTATAAGTAGCGAATGTAGGAAAATATGAAAATAGGCACTCTCCCATAAATGGTAAGAAGCCAAAGATCCACAAAGAAGAAAGATAGTTTCAGCACCAAACATAATGTAGCACTCTACCAGTTAAGCCTTCAAAATGTACCCAGGGTGCTCCAATTGGTATGAAAGTAAATTTTCACTTGTGTTCACTTGACTTGCACCACCAGCAGAAAAATATTGTCCTCCACGTCCCACCTCCCCCCATTCCAGCCCCCACCCCCATTTCATTTGGCCTGGCCATGCCCCTGGCAGCAGAGAGAGTCAGTGTTCATGAACAGAGACCAGCAATGCCTGATATTCAACTTTAAAGAATATGTTTAACAACCAGAAATAAATTAAAAAGATAACTTCTTTGACCCAATAATGATGTCAACATAAAAAACTCAGTCTCACATATGTGTTTTCCCCAACTTCCATGTGGTTGTTGCCATTGTTGCTTCATTCCATGTGACTTTATAATCCATATTGTCCAAGAAAAATAAAGACATCATTTATTATTCCACTTATCATAAAAGTCTGTTTGATAGACTGCAATACTGGTACAGCGCTTCCACAAGTTCCAATAGTTTTACAGTATATTGTGTGCTCATTGGGCACACTCTGTATTTATTTTGTGATCTTGCAACTTGCTTTTAGAATGTCACTCATTAGGTCCCCCATAAACTTGCCCACATTTTAATCGAAAAATGAGAAGGGAAACTGCAAAACCATTCATATGGCAGGCAAAATATTTATAGAGCTGCCATATGAAAAACTCATCTTGGCCAACAATATGCAGGAAAAGTGGATATCCTTGAAAAAAATAAATTACATTGATTTGGTTTGTTAAAATTCATTGGGAGTGACTATGATCAGAGTTTATGCATCTTGAAAGCTCAAGGACACTGGTACCATCAGGCAGATGAAAGTAACTGTCACACTTTTTGATTTAATAATGATAACAAGCTTACTTTCTGTTTTTTGCATGAGTACCATAAACATACCAGACTTTTGTGAATTTTGTCATCAAACTCTTACCATGCAAAATGATGAACAGTCTTGTAGAAGCGAACGGGTATTGGGGTGGGGGGGGATTTTTGTCTGTATTGAAGTCTTAGATGTCTAGAGCAGGGAGGTTTTGATATTTCTGATTCAATTTCAGTTTGGTCTCAGGGAAAAAAGCTTGGTTTTGGTTTCGTTTGGTTTTTCTATGTGTTAAGAACTGATGTGTAAATATCACTTCAGGTTCCTTAACTCCAAAAAATCTGCAATAGTTTGTATGAAATCACTCACCACAATAGCCATGTCTGTAAGTATCTGTTTCGGGCTGAAACTCTAGTAAAAACTGCCCAAGCCCATGAGAGCAACTAGAGCATCTTTCATTAACCTCATGCAGATGACGCTTGAACAAAAGTTTCTTTAATAAATGAAGGTTTTCATTTTTTGCCTCCTAAACATAGCTTATAAAAATCTTGAGTCATAAGCTATGTTTTTGAGGTAAAAAATGAAACAATAAAAAATCCTAATGGCATTATTTATGAATAGTGCTGACCAGTTTGTGTCCTTATGTTAGGTAAAGGATTAGCTATAAAAAAATAAGGTTTTATTTAAAAAAATATTTCACATTTATTGGAAAGTACCTGATGGCTAGGAATTTAAGCAAACCTCTGCTATGGGTGCGTAATATGGCAAAGCCTTGTTAATTGAACAACCACAAAATTAGCCAGTGAAAAGATTCTGTTTATAGAAGTATTCAATAAACCAAAATTTGGTCATTTTGCAGAATTCTGGTGATTAACTGATCATTTTACTCCGTTACATCTTGTTTGACAGAGCTCACAGAGTTCTGTTAAACAAGATGTAATGGACAGAATGTTTAAATGCAAGGTAGTGATGTCAAAGAGGTCTGTATATAGAACAATTCTGCAACTGGAATAAATGTTTGAAAGACCCTTTACCTGAGCTCGTTAGGATCATTCCAATGAGATGACATAAGCTATGTTTTTGACACAAAAAATGAAAAACTTACTTATTCAAGCTTTTTGTTTTGCAAGTGTTGTCTTCCTTTCATGTTAGGTAAAGGGTTAACTGTGATTTCCTCAAGAAGCCACATGCATTTAAAAGTTCAGATTTGGGAGCAAGGTGACTCACTGGTTGGGCTGTTCGGCTATTAATTTAATTATTGGGGTTTAACAGCACTTTCAGCAGCCAGGGGCTCCTTGTGTGGCAATGGTGAGCTACTGTCAGACTCCCCAACGTACTAACTCCACACAAGCAGGGTTAGCACTGGTTGAAGACAAGTGCACAATCCACATGCATCCACATGCAATACAACTTAGCATATAGTGCCACCGTGCCCACACATGGGCAATCAGGATTAAGTGCCTTGCCCAAGAACACAATGTAGTTACCCCTGGTGGGGGTCGAACCATGGACCTTTCAGTTTGAAGTTCAATGCTGTAACCAGTGAACCACCAAGCTCCCAGCCGTTCAACTTCAGATTGAATGAATGTTGTAGGTTCAATCCTGATTGTAGGTTCAATCCTGATTCACATCATCTGTATTGTGCCCTTGGGCAGGAAAGTTAATCCTAAATGCTCAAGTGGGTGCATGGCGGTACAGTGTGCTAAATCAAATCTGCAAAACAATGGCTTCAACTTGCCTTCAACCACTGCTAACCCTGCTTGTGTGATGGAAAGTCTGACAGTTAGTCACCACTGCTTATTGGTTCACTCAGGGTTCTCTAACAGGGCAAATTTGTTCAGTATGAATGGTAAACAGTTTACAGTTTGATAATTATATTCAATTAAGGGGGGGTGTTCTATTATGCAGTATTTATTTAGAAGGGCTGAACTGTACTTGAGAAATATATATACATTTTAATCCTTTACCTAACACAAAAAAGCCGACAACACTTGCAAACAAAATTATTGAATAACTAATTTTTCTCATTTGTTTTGCATCAGAAGCATAGCCATAACCATTATGTTGGGTAAAGGGTTAAATGATTATTCTTAATGAATTTAGCATAAAACCAGGTAAAAAAAATTCCAAAATATAATAAGAGAAGCAGATTATATAACTTACTAATGTAAAGAGATGATGTGGTAACTTACTGGATGGAGAGGGTACAAGTTTTACTGATGAACCTTGTTTCTGCAGCTGCTGCTCCAAACATTCCTTACTAAATTCAAATAAATGTCTTGACTGCACTAACATGGGCGAGTTAGCTTTATATCCATCTGGAAGTACACTCACCAATGAGATTCTGCCTGATACACCTCGTTTCATTGCTTGTTCATTGTATGGACTCCTGGAATTTAACAACACTGACAGCTTCAGAAAAAAGTAAACTTGTTGAATGCTCTAATTTATTCTAATCTGAAAGTGCACGTGCTAATGAGATCCTATCTGACACACCTCTTTTCATTGCTTGTTCATTGTATGGACACCTAGAATTTAACAACACTGGCAACTTCAGAAAAAATTAAATGTGTTGAATGCTGTAATTTATTCTAGTGATAATCGATGCTAGGTATTTGTTAACTGTAACTGATTTAATTCTGTCTTGTGTCATGTTAACTGAATGGACCCTTAGAGCTCTTGACCAATGGTGAGTTACAAAGCACATTTATCAACTTAACTCTGAGGTGTCAAAATTTCAAGCAGAATAATTTCCCATAATGCAACTAGGAATTTAACCCTTTACCCAACGTAAATGATACTTATTATTTTAAATTTTATTTTTGTTAATTTTTCAAAACATTTTCATCAAAACCATATCATGTACCTTTTTCATTGGTGCGAACTCATCAAGCATTTTCCAATGAGGGTTCAAATGAAATGATTTTGTTGAAAAAATTGTTTTTCCAACTACTCAATTTGTAAATTACGCAGGCAGATGTTAGAAAAGGGTTAATCTCTGATTCAATCTTGTTTGACAGAACTTCATAAGCTATGTCAAACAAGACTGAATTAGTTAAGTTTCTAGTTGCAATATGGGAAATTTTGTGGCTTGAAATTTAAGTATTTTGATGACAGTGTGCTGAGGGTTCACTTTTTCAACCCATAGTTTGTAAATGAAGTTGTTGGACACAATGCTGGCTACAGTAATTTGGAAAATCTATTTTGCCTTTGTGGCGTAGTTCAGTAAAAATTTAATTAGGACCCTGTGAAGCTTTGAATTCTGATTCACTTCGAAATCGTCCCAACCTACCAAGTGTCTCCCCTTGAACTCATCTTCTGTCATCAGAAGAAGAGTTTAAGGAGTTTCTGCTGATAGCACAGGGGCTCAGTGGTTACGGCATTGGACTTCAAACTCAAAGGTCCACAGTTCGATCCCCACCAGGGGTAACTGCATAGTGATCTTAGGCAAGGCACTTAATCCCAATTACCCATGTGGGAGGACAGTGGCACTATGTACTAGAACCAATCCATTGAGCTCATTCTTAAGTTGTTTTTGAGGCATAAAATGAAAATTTTCACTTAGGTATTTAATAATTTTGTTTTTGTAAATGTCTTCTCTAATCGCATTAGGTAAAGAGTTAAGAAAAACTGTTGTGAGTTTCATGGCAACCACGTGAGAAAAACACTTAACCCTTCATAACCCTTTGAACCCTGGTGGTATCTTCCATGTCAATTCAATGGTATCAGTTGGATGAGCCCAAAATAATTGTCAGGAGGTTCATCAACTAATATTTTCAACGTACAGCCTTGGGGCAGCACGTTGAAAATAGTGATTGGTCTACCCCACAAATTCACTAAGCTGCCATTTACATTATGAAACCAATATATATGAATACCCTTCCCAGAAAAATGAAATTACGAATTCAAAGGGTTAACAACTTGAACTTTTACATCAGGATACAATTGCCCCGCAGACATTTGCCCTGAAAGTAGAAAGGACATTTGCCCCAGACACACAAATGCCACATGGACATTTGCCCTGATTGCTAAAATTAAATCAGGACATTTGCCATACTTACACTGCCGGCAGCTTTCATGTTAAAACAAACTGTTTCACCTTGTGAGGCCTAGTAAAGCATAATTACTGAGATGGATTCATAGTTGGCTTCTCTACAGACAGCTTTCATATGTGATCACCAGTAAGATTTGCCCCGGTAAGATAGTGAAGCCTACTAAAGCATACTAAAATTACCGGCAGCTTTCATGTTAAACAGTTTCGCTAATTACTAATCATCTGATCGAAATTACTGCCTTATACTAACAAGGGTTTGGGCTATATATTGAGATTTTTACCTGATTTCTAACATAGGAAATCATCCGTGATTCGTGGAACAATGGACACAATCACCTCATCTGACATGACAAGCCTGGTGTGTGGCATTCCATTTTTGTATATGGAAAGATCAGATTGCAGTGCTCACTGACATGCACTGCTTAGAATGAATGGAACAACCCCAGAAGTGAGTTTGTTGCGAAACAGCAAAGAAACTAAAGAAATTGTGCACTCAGATAGCTTGTGGTGACAAGGAAGCAAAGAATTTCTAGATGATGTAGGCCATTGTATTAGATTCTAAATGTATACTCAGATATGTGTACTTAGATAGCTCTTGCCATAATTTACGTATATACTTCAATAAATTATTAAAATATCAGCATTTTCTTTAATTTTTGCCGGGGTAAATGTCTGTTTTCAATCGATAAATCTATTTGTGGCAAATGTCCTACTCTGATTTTTAATACCAGGGCAAATGTACATCTAGGGCAAATATCTGTTTTCTTGAAAAAATGCAACTGGGGCAAATGTCTGCAGGCCAAATTTTTGGGATTCATTGCATCAGTAAGTTCTTTGATATACATGCATGACTAAATTTCTCCTACTGTTCAGTAATGGTACTGAGACATGATGCCATTCAAACTAGAGGCTCTAAAGAGCCTGTAATTGCTCACCTGGAACTACATATAAAAATGTGATTTCCCATAGGCTTTCCATGGTAATTATGAGCTGCAATTGTGGCCATGTTTGCAACATTACATGAGGCTCATTGGTAGAAGGTGTCCCAGTCCTCAATCACGTGAAGTTTCAAACATTTGAATCCATCAAACAGAATCATAGAATGTCTCTGGTGGCCATATTTTCCAACCAACGGGAACAAAAAGACAATCATTTGTAGAGGGCCTCCTGCAGACCATTCCTGCCAAGTTTTGGTTCACGTCGGCTCAGTAGTTCCAGGGAGAAGATGAAAATGTGATTTCCCATAGGGTTTTTCTATAGTAACTATAAACCACAATTGTGGCCATGTTTGCAACACGATCAACATTAAATAAGAAACATTGGTAGAGGGTGTCCCAGTCATTAACCATGCAAAATTTCAAAACATTTTGGCCCTGAGGTTTCAGAGGAGAAAGAGTTTTCAAAACTGACCAATCAGAATCAAAGAATAGTTCTGGCAGCCACATTTTTCATCCAACATGAATAAAATGAGTAACAGTTGTAGAGAACCTCTCATAAACCATGCCTGACAAGTCTGGTTCATATTGGCTCAATACTTTCAGAGAAGATGATGAAAATGTGATTTCCTATAGGGTTTCTATAGTAACTATAAGCCACAATTGCAGCCATAATTGCAACCCGATGAAGATTAAATGACGATCATAGGTAGAGGAGATTACAGTCATCAGTCACATTAAGTTTCAAAACATTTGGCCTTGTAGTTTCAAAGAAGATTTCTTGAAAATGCACACATTTATGAATTCTATTTCAACAAAAAATCAGTAAAAGAAGGTTAAATATTTTGAAAATTACAATTTTTTCAGACAGTATTCTCTTTCAAATAGCTTTGGATAGATAAAGGGTTACAGGAAACACATTTTACTCCAATTTTGTCATATCTCAAATGATATAATTTACTGGTCAGCTTAGCTGACATGATGGGAGAAGAAAATAAACAAAACTTCCATGCTTTCCAAACACCTGTCATCAATCAGTATTTCTGATTAGTAACTTGAGAGTAATACATGTATTAACATAATTACAGCTGCACTTGTTTTACAGTACAAGTCAAAATAAGTTGTAGGATAATCCTATAAACTCTGTGTCTTTCTCTTCCTACACTGATAAGACCAGAAGCTGACATCATTTTCTGGAAAGCTCTCACTGATAGCTTTCCCGAAAATGTCAGATTCTGATCTTGTCAGTGCAGGAGCAGCAGTTTACTTAGTTTATTCCAGTTATGCTACAACTTATTTTGACTTGTACTGTATACACAATATTTTGGGGTTCTATTCCCAGTTCTCAGTGGAGAAAACTGGAACCAACCCTTACCCGATTCTCAAAAAACAAGTATTTTGCCGACAGTACCGATCTTTGTGCAGACAGGAGAGGCTTTGGGTTAAGCATTAGAATATAGCCTCTGACGGCCACATATTTCCATCCTCTCATAGTTCATTCTTGCAAAGTTTGGTTCACATCAGCTCAGTAGTTCCAGAGAAGATGAAAATGAGATTTCCCATAGGGTTTCTATAGTAACTATAAGCCGCTATTGCAGCCATGTTTGCAGTCCGATCAACATTAAATGCAGATCGTTGGTAGAGGGTGTCACAGTCATCAACCATGTAAAGTTTCAAAACATTTGGCCCTGTGGTTTCAGAGGAGAAGATTTTTCAAAATGCCCCAATCAGAATCAAAAAATGCTTCTGGCAGCCATGTTTTTTCGAAGCACGGTAATAAAAACGAGGAGCATTTGTAGAAGACCTCCCATAGACTATCCCTGCCAGGTTTGGTTCACGTCGGCTCAGTAGTTCCAGAAAAGAAGATGAAAATGTGATTTCCCGTAGGATTTCTATAGTAACTATAAGCCGCAATTACGGCCATGTTTACAACCCGATCAACATTAAATGAGGAACGTTGGTAGAGGGGGGTCCCAGTCATCATTTATGTGAAGTATCAAAAAATGTGGCCTGGCAGTTTCAGAGGAGAAGGTTTTTGAAAATCCACCAACCAGAATCAAAGAATGCCTCTGGCGGCCATATTTTTCAACCCATGGGAACAAAATGAAGATCGTTTGTAGAGGACCTCCCATACACCATTCCTGCCAGGTTTGGTTCATGTCAGCTCAGTAGTTCCAGAGAAGAAGATGAAAATGTGATTTCCCATAGGATTTCTATAGTAACTATAAGCCGCAATTAAAGCCATGTTTGCAACACAATCAACACTAAATGAGGATGTTGGTAGAGGGGGTCCTAGTCATCAACCATGCAAAGTTTCAAAACAATTGGCCCTGTGGTTTCAGAGACGAAGATTTTTCAAAATCCACCAATCAGAATCAAAGAATGCCTCTGGCGGCCATGTTTTCAAACCCATGGGATCAAAATGAGGATTGTTTGTAGAGGACCTGCCATAGACTATCCCTGCCAGGTTTGGTTCATGTCAGCTCAGTAGTTCCAGAGAAGTTGATGGAAATGTGATTTCTCATAGGGTTTCTACAGTAACTACAAGCCGCAAATCAACATTAAATGAGGATCGTTGGTAGAGGGGGACCCAGTCATCATTTATGTGAAGTTTCAAAAACATTTGGCCTGGCAGTTTCAGAGGAGAAGACTTTTGAAATTCCACCAACCAGAATCAAAGAATGCCCATGGAAGCCATGTTTTTCATCCGATGGGAACAAAATGAGGATTGTTTGTAGAGGACCTCCCATAGACCACTCCTGCCAAGTTTGGTTCACACTGGCTCAGCGGTTACAGAGAAGAAGATGAAAATGTGAAAAGTTTATGGACGCCAGACAACGCCAGACACCAAGTGATGAGAAAAGCTCACATGGCTTTTTAGGCCAGGTGAGCTAATAATCACAAAAGATGACAAGAATGTTAATCCACTTACTTTCCTATTACAATGGAATCCAAGTATATGGGGTTAGAGAGGCAATGCATCAATAAAGCACCTTGACAGCCAACAATGTTCCATCGAGCAATCTTATCACTACAGGACATAGACATGGTTTTGTCTCCTCTGCCAGGCTTTATTCTCAGAGCAGCTGTCACATGGTAATCTATACCAGGTTGGTGTTTGTCTTGTATCTCACCTGGAACACACTTTGCACCAGTTCTGTAGATATCAGAAATCTCGGGTGATGCAGTGGAATCTATTCTGATCTCTGCAAATAAAGAAGATGTGAGGACTTGAAAGTTTTCCCTTACAAATACAGTGGAACCCTGTTAACTGAATAGCCACTTTGCCAATGAAAATAATTCAATTAACAGGATTATTCAATTAACAGAGATTGTGTCACTTTCCTGCATTCTAGAGATAAACATAGCATTTATTCTATTATATTTTGTTTAACAGAGCTCCATGAGCTCTGTCAAACAATATATAATAGATTTAATGCCTGTATTGGGTGTACTGAGGCCAAATAGGTCTATAAACAAAGGAAAACTGGGGAGAGTCAAGGTAATTTCTCGACAGGTTACAAGATTTTTTATTCAATTAAAATGGTAGTTTACTCCATAATCTATATTCAATTAACAGGTCAAATCTGTACTGGAGGTATGGTAAATGGTCTTGTGTTGGCAAATTATATCCAATTAACAGGGTTATTCAGTAAAGAAATATCCAGTTAAGTGTGCTCCACTGTAGTAGGGTGATGAATTTAAGAAAAATGTTTTTTAACATTTTTTAATTCCGTTCTTACAGCTGGGAACATCAGCAACTTTTGCTAATAAATGAAATATGTATTGCATATATCTTAGGATCTGTGGGAAGCACGACAAGTAGGACTGTGAGGTCACAGAGTCAATTATAATTGCTCTGTGGGAAGTACTACAAGTATGACTATGATGTCACAGTGTCGATTATAATTGCATTTGAAAAACAAAAGTTTTGCTGGAATTTCATCTTGATGTAGAGTTTTGAGGACACAATGCACGAGACACGAGTGAAATATAGGAAAAACTCCCACAAGGGTCATTGATTCCTGTCCCTCATACTCTACCAGAGTAGTGTTCTGTATTTATGCCATGATTAAACTCGAATTTAGTTTAAGAAGCTTAGATTATTAAAGCAAATATCAGCTTCAGCAATCTGTTTACTTCCTTGCTTGAAAAGGGTTGTGTCAGTTGAAGAATTCATTGTCTCAAAGTGGCATTTCATGATTGCCAGTACACGAACCCCAGCATCATCAACTGGAATATCTAACAACAATCAGAATGCTATCTTACATACTGTAGGCTGAATTCCAAGTGTGGTTTTCCTAATACATTTTTTAAATCATATATTCTATCTGGTAATGTTAACTCTTTACCTAACACAAAAGGCAGACAACACTTGTAAACAAAATTCTTACATAACTAATTTCTTTCAGTTTTTTACATTAAAAACATAATGGGCTCATTCCAATGGAGGTCTTAAGCTATGTTTCCGAGGTAAAAAAATAATGAAAAATGAATGGTGATTTTTGTGAATAGTGCTGGCTGGTTTTGGCTGTTCTGTTGAGTAAAGGGTTAAATACCCACAACAAACTTGGTATAAAGTGTTATTTTACTTATTTTTGGGGCTTTAACAGCACTTTTGGTATTCAGAGTCACCTTGTGTCAGACAATTTTACAGTTGGCAGAGATCGAAGTACCTGGAAAGAATCATGAGCAGCGGCGAGGAACTGTCAGACTCCCCAACATACTAACTCCACACAAGCAGGGTTAGCATTGGTTGAAGACAAGTGCATTATCGACGTGCAGAGCACCTTAGTACACAGCGCCACCATGCTCCAATGCAGGCAATCAGGATTAAGTGCCTTGCCAAAGAACACAATGCAGTTACCCCTGTTGGACATCAAACAGAAGACCTTTTGGTTTGAAGTTCAATACCGTAATCATTGAGCCACCACACTCCCAGTGTAAAGTGTTAACTTTATACAAATGATTCCAGACAATAAAAAGTAAATATACAAAGCAGAAACATTTAAATGTATAATGAATATTAAAATGTATAATGAACCTTCCTTTTCTTCAAAATGGCCTTCAGCTTCCCGAGATAAACTTGTCTTCAATATCTTGGCCTTGCTGCATGTTATCTCGGAGGTTTGATTATTGACACTGAAATCACATTTTCTTTTCTGCAGATATCTTTCTTCAACATTCTCTGTTCCACAGTGGACTGTCTTATTTTTCTTTGATTCTATTAAGTCTGGACTTTCTTCATTTGAATCTACTGCTGCAACAGCAACATTTCCAACCTCTTCATTTGCAGTTTTACCAAAAATGGATGCATCACCACCTATGTAAACAGAAAATGAATTTAAAAAGTATTTATTGAATGGCTTGAGTTCCACGTTTCAGAACGCTAACATGATCAGTAAAATGTATGCTTCATCCTCAACCTAACATAATGGTCATACATAGAATAAATAGGTACCAGAGCCAGTAATCAGATTTAAACCTTGAGTAGGATAAGGGTTTTAACCACTCGGCTTGCCGAGTGGTTAAAATCCTTATTCTACAAGTGGTTTAAATCTGATTACCGGCCCTAGTACCTATTTGTTTTATTTATACCATGCTCTTAATAAATAATCGACTTTGTCACTTAAAATGGAGAAAAAACAACACTTTCTATTGCAAACACACAGGTTTGTTTTGTTTACATCTGCTCTGTTAGTCAGTACTACCGGCTGCACATGAATGCTTGATTGACAGCTAGACATCGTCAAAGTTGATTGAATTTACATTGCTTTTTCAGTCAAATTATTATTAACAATTCTTAAATTTTATATTAAATATTTAATTGTAGACATTTTAAACTTAATAAGTCATTACACATAGTAGGCAGTACCGCAAAACGTTGTTTGTTTGAATAAAACATCGCGAAGTGTGAATGTATCACAGTTGGCAAATAGCCTCATGTCAAAGGTCAAGTTGGATGAACTTCCGACTTAAGGTGTAAAATTTTTTCCAGTAATTGCTAAAATTTAATATACAGGTTTTTCACTGGTAGTAACATAGGCGAGCAAGGTATAAATTGGTACAGCACTATTCAGGAAACTTTTACATTCGCATTCTATCATTTTTTAATTTTGCCTCCAAAACATAGCTTAGTACCCATCAATGGAAAGAGTTTGTAAAGTCCATTCCACTGAGAAGCAGTGATCTCAATATAACTGGATTGCGGAACTCTTGTTCATATATACAAATGTGTCTCCACCACTACCATATTGGCAGAGGAGAGGAGAGAGAGGTGTAAGTTGCTGTGAATAAACAATGCTGAACAAAATGAAATTTCTCGAGGGCTTTCAGTTTACAGATACCTCGCAATCTTTCATCGCTTTTTAAACTATATACTTTTATGTTAGCGAAAAAAATAAATATGCTGATGATTTTCACATTTTTCGAGGCAATGAAAATTAGATATTTACAACATATTTGAGTTATTATTCACGAAAACAAGTTCCGAGATTGGAAAGTTGATACAGTGTTATCAGTTTCCAGACAAGACAGTATGCCATCGAGTTTGATGAACTGAAAGCTCTCAACTTTCACGTGATTAAACTTCATGGATTGGGAGAAGTTATCACATTGATTGACATGACACCATTTGAGTGGGGACGTTTTTCACTGATGTTCCAGCAATCCATTTGTATAGAGATCAGTGATGAGGAGTCATAAGCTATGTCTTAGAAAAAAAAAATGAATGTCAATCTTAGCCATGCAGTTGTTTACTATTACTGTTGCCCACTTTTGAGGATCCTCACCTCAAGCCTTGGTTACTCGGTCTGGTGTAGGTGAACTTGTGTACTGCCATATGTATTTATTTATTGGGGTTTAACAACACTTTTGACAGCCAGGGCCACCTTGTGTCAGGCAGTTTTACGGGTGGAGGAAGACGGAGCAATGGCGAGCAAATGTCAGACTCCCCAACGTACTAACTCCACACAAGCAGGGTTAGCATTGGTTGAAGACAAGTGCACCATCGACATGCAGTACACTAAATACACACTACAACCATGCCCTCACATGGGCAATTGTGATAAAGTGTCTTACCCAAGGACACAATGCGGTTGCCAAAGGTGGGATTTGAACTGAGGACTTTTTGGCTTTCAGCCTGCATCTCTACCTACCAGCCACTGCGCTTCCATGTGTACTGCCATAAGCAAACACAAAACTCTTCTCTGTGATCACATGGTAAGCTTTATTTGGAAGAAAGCCAAGCTAGCAGTATGGTGGAGCCAACTTAATTGGTTATCTCTTAATCAATTAACCTTGTTAATTGAATATAATTTCCAAACACAAAATCATTTACCGTACTTCAGTACAAATTTGACCTGTTTATTGCATATAGATTATAGAGAAAACTCCTGTTAATTGAACAAAAAATCTTGTAACCTGTCGAGAAATTACCCTGACACTTACCAAATTCCCCTTCTTTCTAGATCTTTTTGGCCTCTGTTCATCCAATATATGCATTTAATCTATTCTATCTTGTTTGACAGAAATCCATGAGCTCTGTCAAACACGATATAATAGAATAAATGCTCAATTCATTTCTAAGAATACAAGAAAAGTGAACAAATCTCTGTTAATTGAATATTCCTGCTAACTGAACAATTTTCACTGGCAAAGTGACTATTCAATTAAAAGGATTCCACTATTCCACTTTAAGACTATGGATAATGTAGAAAGCATAACAAAATCTTCTTCCAAATCACTGCTACAAATGCTTCCATGTTTGATAAATATTATTTTTGTAAGCATGATTCACAGGTCTGTTCAAATCGTACCACTGGAGATATATTTAGAGTGCCATAGGACTCACAGTTTTCAAGTATTGTGGGTAATGGGGGGGGGGGATGTATGCATTAGCTTGATGTTTGCTTATCAGTAGAAGAAAAATATTTTTCATGGAAAATTATTTGGTTACAATTGGCACTCTCCAATAAATTGTCACCAAACTATTATTTATGAACAAAATCTTGCTAAAATAAGGCTATTCTTACTGGTAGCATTGTATCTTTGAAAAAAATACCCATGTTTCAAATCACCTTTGAAAAATAATTTAGCACTCAACCAGTTAAATTTTGAATATTTATCTTGTATCTCTGGTAGTGGCGTAGTCAGGCAAAATGAATTGGGGATAAAATAAGAATATGCCAATGGCCGTGGAAAAGTATTCCTCCACCCCCTTCATTTTACATTGTGCTCAGTTAAGAGTGTGTGTGCCCCATAGGTGAAGATCCAGGGTCCTCCTCGAAAAAAAAAACTTTTTATGTCAACTGGAGTACCCCGAGTATGTTTTAAAGGCTTATGTATGGAGAAAGTTAAGTTATAACTAAAATAAAATGACTCACAAAATATCAGGGCAAGAGTACATAAACCATTGACAGAGATTTCAGCTAGGGCTGCATGGTATATTGATAAACTGATACATACCAATATTCAAACCAGTATCGATTGAATACCTGTTTAATTGCAAAAATGATAAATTTAAAGTAATTTGTATATTTTTTATACTTACCAATGGCCCAGACTAGCTGGTGCAAACTCAAAGTTATCAAGGGTCAAACACAAATTTTGAACCCCCCAATCCTCAAAATTTGCTTGCAAAACCGAAAATTAAAAGTCCTATCTGGCCCTCCATACTTTTACTCTCTGGGCATGCACAGCCGCCAGGAAGTGACTGGAATTGGCGCCAACTTCATTCTTTGTAGAAAAGAGTACTACATAATAACTCAATGGGGAGGTATGAGTGCCCACTCATGGGAGGGCCATACCCGTCTGGGCCATTGGTAAGTATAAAAAAATATACAAATTACTTTAAATTTATCATATTTTTATACTATAAACCAATGGCCCAGAGTAGCTGAATCGTAAAAAGGCGGAGGGCCTAGGACTTCAGAATTAGTAGACCAACATAGTTCCAAGCCTGTAATCCAAATTAAATTTAAAAGGAATTACATGTATGTCTCTCTATACAGTAACAGAAAAGACATATCATAAATAAGGAGACAAGTTCAAGTAATTCCGTATTCTTAGCATGAAGACTATGCTAATTGGATGTAACGAGTTCCCAATTTTTAAGGCTAGTCCGGACTAAGCCCCAAAAATTAGGATGGCATATTTGAGAATGAGAGGTTATCCCCCACAAACATATGCCATATACAATAATACACAAGCTGTATCCAGGATATAATCTACAGACAAAACAGCTTCACTCATAGTTACACACTTATCAAGTCGGAGGAGAGGTAAAAAATCACCCCCCCCTACCCCTTTTTGAAGGAATCTTCTTCAAAAACAAAGAGGGGAGCGCTCTGGAATCAGTAAAAGCGGTACCAAATAACAATATATATTCGTCAAACAGGCACACAGGTATTAATTATTATTAATAAATTGGTGCTTAATGCCACTTCAGAAGCTAAGGCTATCGCAGCGATACGGTAATTAATATCTCCACTGGAAGATTTCTTGTAGCCTGCTCATATATCAACGCAAGCTTGTCATCAAATAGTATATTTCCGGTAACCGGAGCGACTCAGAGAGAGCTTTTCACCTTGTCATCTAGAAGTGATGATGATGCAAGGGCAGCATCACATCTTACCAACTCCAAATTCACTGTCCGTGCAGAGTTGTATGTGGTATACATGACTGCCCTGGAAAGAACGCTTAGTGAGGAACCACATCCTCATATTTCTTTCCATTGAGATGTTGCGCCATAGCTCTGGTAAGGTGATCTGCTTAGGACATTGCACACAGATTAGCTCTTTTCAATGAAATAGCACATTCCATCATTTCCGAGCATATATTAAATGATGCAGGTAGGGACATATTTTCATCCCTGGCCTGCTCATCTAAATGCAGACTTATATTCAGATGGAACAATATTCTTAAGAGCTTAAGACTTTTCATAGTCTTAATGTGCCCTTCTGTGAGAGATGGAGACTCACACTCCGTATCCCTCTCACCATCCAAATGTTCCATCCGCAAATATGGTCAACTCCATCCGACTGAATGGATGACAGGACCAATGCAGCACCGTCAGACAGCTCACCATCGGAGTCTGTTAAACTGTAGTAGTACCAGTCTCAAACGATGGAAGAAGAGGAAGCCATAACCACAGCCAACCCCAGCTGAAGGACAGATGCTCCTCCTCATTGAAGTTTCTTACAACACAAAACAGTCGTCCCCAACTATTAACGGGGCAAAAAAATGCTATGCACTCGAGATCTGTCTCCAGATCTCGCAGAGTATCCCACTTAGAAACTTCTAGACTAATCCTCTTTCGTACGCTTCCATGTCAGCAGAAGAAGCCATAACTGCTGCCGGCCCCGGCTGCAGTGTGGAAGGAACATTAGGCGCATGTTTTGACTCAATATGGTTTCTCACAACAGATACAGTCGAACCTGACTGATAACGGGATGGAGGGGGTTCTCCAAACGGAGATCTGACCCCCGATCTAGCCGAGCATCCCGTAGAGAAACTTCTGGCTTCTTCTACATGCACAATTGACCAGACTGACCCAGCACTGTCTGACAGCTCAACACGAGTCTGTGTGAGGCTGCTCTTGCATTAGCTGGGATGCTGCTAATAGCTGCGCAACTGCAACAGCAAGTTCCCGAGCCTTGATGAGCAGTGATCTTCTGTTTCTTCCACCGCTTGCTGCTCCTGGGATGAAGATCCGGAGATAGATTTCTTCTCCAAACGTCCCGTTGATCGATGCCTCGGATCACTAGCTATCGGACGGTCTGACTTCAGGGGGCGAAGAATGGCTCCGTCTTCGCGCAGCTGATTGGATATCTGAAGTCGAGTATCTAGCCTGTGTCGTGTGTGCTTTAACTGGTAAAGTGCTGAGTTTTTTCTGACAACAAATCGAAGCTCATCATATACTGCTCTATTACATTTAATTGGATAATGTCTTATAGGCACTATCCAATTAAATGTCAGAGAGCAAGGTATTGTATAAAAATCTGATTCATATCAGGGACAATAAAGGCTTCCTCAGGCAGAATGTAGCTACAGACAGTTATTGCCTGTCACTTTTAGTAAAGCCCAAAATAGGGCTTCCAGCACTCTACCAGTTAATAACATAGCGGAGGAAGCCATGACTGAAGCCAACCCTGGCTGCAGACTAGACGGAGCATCCCAAGCTACAGGCAGACGTATGCTCCATCTCGTGCAAGTTTCTCATAACAACATTTGGCCCCAAATGTTGTTGGATTAGGGAGGGACCTCTCCCGCTCACTGTCTCATTGACCTCGCCGAGCCTCCCAACAAGAAAACTGGATTTCGGCTTGTGAAACGTAGCGGCGGAAGACGTGACTGAAGCCGACCCCGGCTGCAGACTAGACAGAGAGTCCCGAGCGGTGGGCGGACATATGCTCCGGCTCGTGCAAATTTCTCATAACTACATTTGGCCCCAAATGTTGTTAGGTTAGAGAGGGGCCTCTCCCACTCGCGGTCTACTAGACCTTGCCGAGTCTGCCAACAAGACACTTACTGACTTCCTCCCTATTTCCGTCTTCGCTGGGTGAGCTTATTTATATTTAAGTGCTCGCTCTACCCACATCTACACTTCCTTCGACCGCAACAGACTTACCCAGTGTCACGGCTCCCACAGACGGAGTAACCGCTTCACCGGTCGAGCTAGCTGCTTACAAGAGATTAAGAACACGAACTAGAGGCCTTATCCCTTGCATATCATGAGCACTGCAGCTAGCTCTATTTGCTCAACGGAGGGCGACGATCGTAGCACACTTGGGTGGGTGTCACAATATCATCACCATGTTCATGTTCCTTTGAAATAGAAACTGAAAAAACAAATTATAATGCGGTGAGAGGCCTGGCCTCAGAACCTCACCGCCAACAATGTACTGCGACACCCGTCTCCAACATTAATCATCCCAGTGAACACAAGTATGACAAGAGTCCGCAGGAGTGCATCGACTGAAGTCAATATCACTCTTCCAAACTCCACAACAAAATATATAATTAAGATACATGAATAATAGCAATGAAAATTAAATTCAAAATATTTTAGAAATTTTTTTTTTAAAAATGCCTGAGTTCCCAAAGGGAACATTAAGCACCCAAGGGCATCCCAATACAGCCCAAGTGTGGACAAAATCCAAATTTATTGAGCTACACTACCGGAATAATAATCCATGTATCCTGCAGTAATTCTACAGTAATAGAATGAAAAAAATGGAAACAAGACATCAGGCACACAAAAAGGCCCAAAGTCAGAAACCAGTTTAAATGCTACTAGATGCAAAGCTAGATCTTCATACGAAAAAAAAATGATACATCGGATAGAAGAAGCAAGACTAAATGACCTAACACCCCTAGGATGAGGACCCATGGGGAAAAACAGAATAAATATTCTGTAATACATGTTAAACTCCCAAGAAATTTAATAAAAAAATTCCAATAAAAAATAGCCAAAAAGCTTAAGAGTTTAACAGGAAGGGTTCATGGAAGGATAGGGAAGGAATACTTAACAAACAGTGGAATAATCATAAATGAAAGTGTCAATGACACTGTAGCTCAACTTGTTTAAGACATGTACATGAAAAGTATGTGACACAGCAATCACAAACATCTAGGTAATGACCTGATAACAAAGGTACATGTAAAGTGTTGTAACAGTCTGTACATAAATGCTGACCATAGTCTGAAACAAATATATAGGTAAAGTATTGTAAAGGTGGGGTGACAGTTAGATGCTAAACTAGGAAATAAATCTTTGAGTCCCAGAGTGGGTCTGACTGAACCCAAAAATATTTGTTCCTGTCACAAGGTGATAACAAAGGTACCCCAAGAAGTTTCGTGAAGATCGGTTCATAAATACAGACTCTAGCCTGAACCGTATTGACATGTGCACTTACTGTGTATAAGTAGCACTGAACAAATCAAAGTTCATCTAATTTGCATAATTTCTGCACAAGAAAAAAAAACCTGTATTATATGTGCTTTATTCCATGTTACTAAACATTCCTACAAAAATTTATTCAAATCAGAACTTTTATACAGAAGTTCTGTACAAAAAACTGATTGCACTAATTTTGGTACAAAATGGCTGCTGGTGGCCATCTTGAATTTTGGACCACACCTAAAAACACTCGTTCTCGTCCCACGATGATAACAAAGGTACCCAAGAAGTTTCGTAAGGATCGGTTTATAAATACAGCCTCTAGCCTGAGCCGTATAGAAGTTGTGTACAAAAAACTGATTGGACCTAATTTCGGTACAAAATGGCCACTGGCAGCCATCTTGAAGTTTGGACCGCACCCAGAAACACTCGTTCTCGTCCCAAGGTGATAACAAAGGTACCCAAGAAGTTTCGTGAAGATCGGCTCATAAATACACACTCCAGCCCGAGCCATATTGACATGTGCACTTACTGTGTTTAAGTAGCACTGAATAAATCAAAGTTCATCTAATTTGCATAATTTCTGCACGAGAAAAAAACCTGTATTATATGTGATGTATTCCATGTTACTAAACATTCATACAAAAATTTATTCAAATCAGAACTTTCATACAGAAGTTCTGTACAAAAAACTGATTGCACTAACTAAAGTACAAAATGGCTGCTGGTGGCCATCTTGAATTTCGGATCGCACCCAAACCCACTCGTTCTCGTCCCACAGTGATAACAAAGGTACTCAAGAAGTTTCGTAAAGATCGGTTCATAAATACAGCTTCTAACCCGAGCCGTATTGGCATTTGCAGTTACAGTGCTGAAATTAACACTAAATAGATCAAAGTTAGTCTAACTGGCATAATTTATGCACGAGAAGAAAACCTGTATTATATGTGATGTATCCCATGGAACTAAACATTCACACAAAAGATTATTCAAATCAGCGCTTTCATATGGAAGTTCTGCGCAAAAATCTGATTGCACCTAATTTTGTACAAAATGCCTGCCAGTGGCCATCTTGTATTTCAGACCAGACCCAAAAACTCTCATTCTCGTCCCATGGTGATAACAAAGGTACCCAAGAATTTTCGTAAAGATCGGTTCATAAATACGGCCTCTAGTCTGAGCCGTGTTGACAGCGCGACAGACGGACGATGGGCCATGACAATACCTCAAAATTGGCTTCGCCAGAGTTTAACTAAAAATTCAGCTTTGCCAAAGTTGAGCTAACAAAAATGATGACGTCAGGCATATGTCCCGAAATTGGGAAACATGAAATAATTTTATAATTATTATAAACAGCCCAGAACATCTAAAACCACTGTTGAACACTTCCATCATCCAATAACAGCCTTGGATCCACCAATCCTTGCATTGCTTTGTGTCTGGCATCCTCAAAAAAGGAGATTTTAAAGCACAGATGTCAGTTCATTGCTGCTGACTTTAGGGCCAAACAAAGAATGATGTTGGTGCCAATTCCGGTCACTTCCTGGCGGCTGCGCATGTGCGGAGAGTAAAAGTATGGAGGACCAGATATGACTTTTAATTTTCGGTTTTGCAAGCAAATTTTGGGGATTGGGGGGCTTCAAAATTTGTGTTTGGCCCTTGATAACTTTGAGTTTGCACCAGCTAGTCTGGGCCATTGGTTTATAGTATAAAAATATTGGAATTTGGGGATTTTTTAATCATAATGCAGTGGGTTAATGGTGCTTATACTTACAAGGTGTGTGGCTTATAAATAAATGGAAGTGTATATCATCTCGGAGTTTACATCTATATTTAGTGTCTACTGATGGTATGGTAAATACACTACTACAAACACCTCCATAAGCCAGTTTTAGTTGTTGAATCAAATACCTACAAAACAAAAAAGAAAGAAAAATAGACAAATTTCATATCATGTCATCACAATTAGGGCTGAAACCATATGCTTCCCTAACGATACAATGCCTGGTTTAAACACTATGTGACTTCTTCGTCTCAATGCGATTGGCATTCAGTAATTTAAACCTTTTTTGTAAGGTTTTGGTTTTGAGACCCGCTTACCAGTGTTTTTGTCCTCTCCGAAAATATAAATATGTTAAAACCATTTAATTTCTTATATCTTGTTTGACAGAGCTCTGTGAGCTCTGTCAAACAAGATATAAAGAATTAATTAAATGAATATTTAGCAAATTAGAGGGAATTCACCAACTTTTGGTTAACTGAATGAATCTGTTAATGGCATATTTATCACTGTCAATGCTGGTATGCAAAAGACAGGATTTCACTGCACTAGCTTTCAAAATGCAAGAAATTGTTTTGCCTGATAATATTTATTGAATCGTGATATATAGTGAACATAGACAATAAACATATAGTGTGTTTTTATATCTGTGTTATACAACGAGTTGAAATATGGTTTATTTTTTCGAGGCTTCGCCGAGAAAAAATAAACCATATTTCAACGAGTTGTATAACACAGATATAAAAACACACTATATGTTTATTGTTTTTATCTTATAACAAACAGACACCCGTCTCGTGCGTCTACCCAACTTATATATGCTTCCCACGGGCCTCCAAAGAAAACCAGTCTACGAGACAAAAGAAATAGGACAAGACGCATAGAGTTGTGTCCCTTACATTACAAAATCGATGACGGCGATTGTAAAGTGCGATTGCACTTCTTGCATCATGTAACTGCGCTGGAACAAAATAAATTTCAACTATTTTATTAACAGTAACAAAACGGTGTTTCAGTAGAGTTATTCTTTTTTTGACATAGTTCCAGTTTTCTTCCGTGTTTTATGCTGTAGTCCCAATATAACAAATAATTTTGCGTTTGTTTACAATTTTTACGAAGTGTTTTTTTTTCAGGTAGAGCAGACGAACTTTTAATTAGCGAAGTTCCGCGAGTACTTTTGATCGAGGCCGTGACTATAAATAGTTCGCAGTCGCCGCATACTAATTACTATTAACATTCAAGTAATTTCTACAATGTTTTGAAGCAAAATTTTAGGTTGTCTTTATTGAAGCAAAATAAATAAGAAATGACACCATCAGAGGATTTTGACAAAGTGCAATAAGCGTACAATTAAAACCTGCCCCGTGATATAACGATGTTTCATGAATGAATGAATGAAAATGGAATTGAAAGAGGTCAGAGGTCGTTCGCATAAATTATAATTATATACAACACCCGTTGTATATACTTCAAGTATATACAACGGGTGTTATACTCTATGGTTATCAGATAAAACGATATATATTGAATCATGAGCAATGTATTGCAATTCACACTTATCATGATTAATCATTGCAGCACTAATCACAATACATATTCCTTTTTTGACAGACTACCTCAGCAATCATATGCTAATTCAATTCACTTCTTTGATGCTAGATGTGTAGCACAAGAGAGGTAAGCCTCAACATTTTTTGCTGTGAGTGACAGGTCAGCAACTCACATCGTGAAGTGGAGTCCACTTAATTGGATATGTCTTAACTGAATAACCCTGTTAATTGAATATAACTTCAAAACACAAAACCATTTACTATACTTTCAGTACAAATTGGAACTGTTAATTGCATGAAAATCTATTGAGCAAACTCCTGTTAATTGAAAATAAAAAAATCCTGTAATATTTTAAGAAATGACCCTGACAATCACCAAATTCCCCTTGTTTATAGATATTTGGCTTCAGTACATTCAATATAGGCATTTAACCTATAATATCTTGTTTAACAGAGCACCAAGAGTTCTGTTAAATAACATACAATAGAACTAGAAAAACTGTGAGTACTGCTCACTAAATGATACCACCCACTCCCACCAAGAAACATTTACAACAGTAAAAGTGTGTTTAATGAAGAGAGCACAAACATTGACACCAATGTTTGAAGGTTTCATTGAAATCCATTCACTAGTTTAAAAGAGGTCGTGGATAGCAAATGTCAACAACACCCCCCCCCCCCCCCTCCCCCCACAAGCTTGAATTGACAAAGCCCATTTTTAAATATGAGAAACCCTAAAAATTAAAATATCTGAAAACAAAACAGGAGGTGCACATCTTCAATATATGTAAAAGAATGTCTGAGGAGTTGCGGATAGCAGATCTGTACAGAATGTCAATTGAATTTGACAAAGTTCATTTTTCAATATGAGAAACTGTAAAAAAGAAAATATCTGAAAACAAGATAGGAGGTGCACACCTTCAATGTATGTAAAAGAATGTCTGAGAGTTTCAATGAAATCCGTTCACTGGTTTAAGAGGAGTTGTGGATAGCGGATGTGTACCCCCACCCCCCCCCCCCCCCTCAAAATGTAATACCCCTATAGCATAACAGACGGACAGCCATATATGTCAGAATATGAAAATATCTGAAAGAGGATAGCAAATGTCAACAACCCCCCCTCCCCCCTCCACAAGATTGAATTGACAAAGCCCATTTTTAAATATGAGAAACCCTAAAAATGAAAATATCTGAAAACAAAGCAGGAGGTGCACATCTTCAATGTATGTAAAAGAAGGTCTGTGAGTTTCAATGAAATCCGTTCACTGGTTTAAGAGGAGTTGCGGATAGCAGATGTGTACCCCCCCCCCCCCCCCCCCCCCCCGCCCTCAAAACATAATACCCCTATAGCATAACGGACGGACGGCCGTATGTCAGAATATGAAAATATCTGAAAGAAAAATAAGAAGTGCACATCTTCAGTGTATATAAAAAAATGTCTGAGAGTTCCAATGGAGTTTGTTCAATGGTTTAAGAGGAGTAGCGGATAGCAGATCTATACCCGTCCCTACTAAAACCTGAATTGACAAAGACCATTTTTGAATATGGGGAACTGTAAATATGAAAACATCTGAATAGAAAATAAGAGGTGCACATCTTCAATGTATGTAAAAGAAGGTCTGAGAGTTTCAATGGAATCCATTCAATGGTTTAAGAGGAGTTGCGGACAGCAGATGTGTACACACCTAAAGCGTAACGGACAGACGGACATCGAAATATGAAAACATCTGAAAGAAAAATAGGAGGTGCACATTTTCAATGTATGTAAAAGAAGGTCTGTGAGTTTCAATGGAGTTTGTTCAATGGTTTAAGAGGAGTAGCGGATAGCAGATCTATACCACACCATACTAAAACCTCAATTGACAAAGAACATTTTTGAATATGAGGAACTGTAAATATGAAAATATTTGAAAAGAAAATAGGAGGTGCACATCTGCAATGTATGTAAAAGAACGTCTGAAAGTTTCGATGAAATCTGTTCAATGGTTTAAGAGGAGTTGTGGATAGCAGATCTGTACAGAATGTCAACTGAATTTGACAAAGTTCATTTTTCAGTATGGGAAACTGTAAAAATAAAAATATCTGAAAAGAAAATAGGAGGTGCACATCTTCAATGTATGTAAAAGAATGTCTGAAAGTTTCAATGAAATCTTTTCAATGGTTTAAGAGGAGTTGCGGATAGCAGATCTGTACAGAATGTCAATTGGATCTGACAAAGTTCATTTTTCAATATGGGAAACTGTAAAAATGAAAATATCTGAAAAGAAAATAGGAGGTGCACATCTTCAATGTATGTAAAAGAATGTCTGAGAGTTTCAATGAAATCCGTTCACTGGTTTAGGAGAAGTTGCGGATAGCAGATGTGTACCCCCCTAAAGCATTAGGGATGGATGGACGTACGGACGGTCGGACCAAGTGAACACTATATATCTCCCGCTTTTCAAGTGGGTGGTATAATAAATGAATGGTTTATCTCTAGACTACAGTAAAGTGACCAAATCCCTATTTAATGAATACTTCTGTTAATAGAATAATTTTAACTGGCAAAATGCCTATTCAATTACTAGAATTCCACTGCAATATTGTTATATTTGTCCATCTGTTTTTGCATTTGTTTGTCTTCGCAAGATCAATTCTCCAAAATTAGAGTTCCCTCAGTTAGAATAGTTGAAGCTACCAGGGAATGCTGTTGTCTTTATTAAATATCTTATCTTGAATGAAAAGGACAAACAAAAACTGTGAATGTGCATGTGCAATTTCTAATCCTGAGTTACTAAAATCTTCATTCAAATCATCTTCAGTGAGTGAGAAATAGCTTCAAAAAGCTTCATTTTCTTGAGACACTTTAATGATTATTGGCATATAAGGTCACTTTCAGCATCTATGACTTTTCAGTAAAAAGTTAAGATTAGGCCTATAAAATGTTTTAATATTCATAAAACAGTTCCGAAAATAGTTGGAAACAGAAATGTAACTACTTACACTAAAATGTGGCAAACCAATGTTTTCAGCAATGAAAATTTCACATAATGCTGATAAAACTGTGAAAAAACAAATTAAGCAGTTGAAAGAAATCTAAATTTTATAGTAAATTTCCTTTCTTATTATACCTACCACAATTGTTTACTACAGGCTTGCACTACAGTGGAAGTCCCTAACTCGGATAAAATACTCTCTATTTTTGTCTTTCCCAAGCAATCTGGGAAAGAAAAGTGGTGCAAAAGCACCAAGAAAAAATAAGCCAAAACTGGGTCCAGAGCAACTGGCGCAGACCCAGTACGGGACGCTCTCTCCCAAGTACAACTCCACGACTTCCATTGCCAGTGTGCATATACGTTGCTAAAGACTCATTCTTTTTGAATCCGTCAACGTTATAGTTATGTGATCAGCGGGGAGGAAGGATTCTTTACCCGTAAAGAAGACGAGAAGGCCTCCATGTAAACAATTGTGGTAGGTATAATAAGAAAGGAAATTTACTATAAAATTTAGATTTCTTATCAACCTACTCACAATTGTTTACTACAGGCTGAATAGACAATAGGCTGGAGGGAATTGCATAACCAACCCACACATAACCCCAGTGCACTGGAACCGTGAAGCAGAAGGAAGAGGTCCCGAGGCTTATCAACCATAACGTCGCAATCATTGGTAAAGGACAATGAAAGGAGACATATGGGCCAGTGTGACAAACAGACAGAAAAGGGCAGTAACAGCACAAGGCTGAAACTGACCTTCAAGAAGCCTAATGGCTAGGGCAGACAACAGCCTGAGCAGAAGAAAGAGGACCCAAGGCAAAAAGGTCCTCCAACTGCTCCTGCAACTAGCTCTGATAGAAGGTGGAGAAAATAGAGGCATTTCTCCAGTAGGCTGCCTGCATAACATCCGACAACTTGACGGAGTTAGAATAAGCCCAAGAGGTGGACAATGCCCGCACCTCATGGGCAGAAATACGAATGGTAATACAATTGTCAGCTGCTAAACGACCGTAAGCCATACGAATAGCAAGACAAATCCATCGAGAAATGGATTGAGGAGATATCTTCTGGCGACCCGGAATAAGAGACAGAAAAAAACGTTTCCTGCCTTTCTGTATGAAACATGTCCGATCGAGATAAATGTGAATAGCACGGACTGGACAGAGCAAAGGGCGATTACCCTCAACAGAAGGAAGAGCCCTGATACAGATAGGAGGAGAAGCAGTATCTGGTAACTGATTCTTGGCCAGAAAAGAGCAATCAGTGGTAAAAGTAACACTGTTGGGAGAGCTCCTAAAAAAGGCCGGGTCAACCGAGAGGGCGTGAAGCTCACTAACCCGTCTGGCAGAAGCAAACACCATCAGAAATGCCGTCTTATATGTGAGAAAATGCATATCCACCTGGGATAAAGGTTCGAACGGTCCCCCCCCCCCCCCCCAAGCAAAGCAGCACCCACGAAAGATTCCATCGTGGGGTAAGCTGCAAAGTCCGATGCCTTTTCAAAGAAAAGTGCCGAACAAGCTTGGAGAGGTAAGGATTAGTGCCGATATGACGCTTCCCCACATAAGAAAAAGTCTCTGAAAGCATGGACCTGTAACCCTTGATGGTAACAGGCTGGAGACCCCGAGAATCAAACAGATGTACCAGAAACTCCGCAATCTGTGAAATCGAAGGATTGGCATAATTAACAGAGTGATCAGCACACCATCGACAGAAGACCTTCCATTTAGCTGCATAAGCTAAACCAGTGGAGTGCCTCCTTGAAGAAGAAATGCACTCCACTGCTCGTCTCGAAAAACCTCTATGGAGGAGACAGGACCTGACAAAAGATATGCGTGAAGGCACAATGAAGTCGGGTCGACGTGAAACCTCCTTGGGTGACCTTGACAAAGAAGGTCGAGACGTAGTGTGAGACGTGCCAGAACCGCCGCCATCAGCGAGCGGAGCTGATTGATCCACACCCGCTGAGGCAACAAGGGAGCGATCAGAATGATTCGACAACTGCAGGTTCGAATTTTGGCTAGAACCTGAGGCAGAATGGGAACTGGCGGGAAGGCGTAGTCGACTAGACTGTTCCAATCGAGTGACAGAGCATCCACGGCAAAAGCCAGAGGATCTGGACATGGGGACACAAAAGTGTCCACCTGATGGTTCCAACGAGTCGCAAAGAGATCGATGTGGGGACGTCCGCAGAGATCGCAAAGTGACTGGAACACTGCCCTGTGGAGCATCCACTCGGTGAAAATAACCCTGCCCTGTCGGGACAGGGTGTCGGCTAGGATGTTCAGATGACCGGGAATGTGACGAACAACCACTCCGGCGTGAACATCCTGAGCGAGCAGTAGAAAATCCCGAGCCAATTCGTACATCGGAACCGAGTGCGTGCCACCCTGGTTCCAAATGTAAGCAACCACTGTCGAATTGTCGGATAGCAGAAGGACCTGGCGATTCGACAAGTGAGGGATCCACTGCCTGAAACCCAGAAGAAGAGCAAGAAGCTCCTTCTGGTTGATGTGTAGAGCTGCTTGATCCTGGTCCCACATCCAGTGTAGGGAAAGACCGAGAGGATCCAACGTCGCACCCCATCCGAGATCGCTGGCATCAGCCATCAGAATGCGATCGGACATGGGTAAGTCCAGTGGAACACCCTGCGTAATCCACTGAACATCTGTCCAGGGAAGAAGGTGAGGATAAAGAGATTCCGGAAACGGAAGCACCAGATCCAGAGAATCTACATTCGGTCTCCAACGACTCAGCAGAAAGTGACACGCAGCCGACCTAGAGGAATGAGATCTGTCACCGAACCGCAGAGACCGATCAGCCGGAGAAAATTCCAAGCGGTCGCGGACGTGGACTGGGACAGAGTCAGAGCAAAAGCTGAGAGAATCACAGCCTTGGCCTGGGGAACCGCTACCAAATTGAATTGGGTTTGGAAAGCCATCCCCAGATGACAAAATGACTGAGAAGGGACCATGTCCTACTTCTCCTCGTTGACTCTGAATCCTAGCGACGTGAGCAAGCTCAACAGAGTGGCGACATCCGACTCCAGTAAGGCAGCATTGAAATACCTCTGGAGGATATCGTCCAGATATGCCGAAGTAGTCACCCTGGACTGTGTGCGATGGAACGCCATCACATGCGACATCAGTCTGGTGAAGGCCCAAGGAGCCAGGTTGAGGCCGAAAAGCATGGCCTTGAACTGGTAAACTTGCCCCAGAAAAGCGAACCTGAGATACTTCCGTGACGCCCGATGCATCGGAACGTGGAAGTAAGCGTCTCACAGGTCGATGCTGGCAGCGAAATCTCCCTGGTGAATTGAATGGCGGACCGACCTGAAAGTCTCCATGCTGAACTTGGGAGCAATGATAGACTGGTTCAGGATACTCAGATCGATAACCGGTCAGAGTCAGCCGTCCTTCTTCGGCACCAAGAACAGGCGGGAATAGAAACCCACTGACTGAATGTTCTTGACGACCTCGATCGCCCCCTTTGCCAGGAGATTGCCAATCTCCGTGGACAAAAGTTCCAGACGTAAAACGCCTTAAGGAACTGTGGTTGGAAGAGGCACCCTGGACAGAGTGGGGTGCCGTCGGAAGGATAGTCGCAGCCTGGACCGAACAACATCTAACACCCATGGATCGGATGTGATGGTGGCCCAATGGTCTGCAAACTCTGCTATCCTTCCTCCAACCTGGGACGAGTGGAGGTGAGGACCTTCATTTCGAGCCCCGACGAGGCCCACGAGAGGAGAAACCACCTCCTCTACTAAATGAAGAATCCTCCCTTGATTCTGCCGACCTTTACCCTTACCCCTTGAGTAAGAAGTAGAAGCGGCGGCAAAAGGACCAGCCTTTTGCTTCGCAGAGGAAGCAGAAGGGTACTTGTTAGGCTTGGAATGGCCCCTGCCTCCCCTAGAAGGCTGATCAAGCTGACGAAACAGCGGCTGATCTTTGGAATGACGTAGGACGTCATCCCGGACCGTCAACACGGAACCATGGAAAAGTTGCGGACCTGCCAAAGAAGCAGATCGAAGAGCAGTGTGCTGCTCCTCGGGAAGGGATTCTACTGTGTCCAGCACAGCGTCCCTTCGAACTAATTCCAGAATAGCCGTGTTACAGGCATGCGTGTGAGTAAGATGCATGAGCGCCTTGGACAGCACACGCACACCTCGTCAAACTTATCTGGAGGCAGATAAGCAGCTAAAGCTGAGACGACGTGATCTGAGAGAGAAAGCATGCCAAGCATCTCTCTAGATAAGCCCAACGTGGACTCCAGAGTCGTCATTGGAATGACGGCAGACTTGGGCTTGGAAAGCCCGAGGGAAGTGGAGTCCTGATCCAGAGCCGTCAAAGTCTGGCAGACCGACGGATTGGCGGAATCGTAGGAACGATAACGCACAGGAGGCAAAAAGGTGTCAACCCTGGTGAAGAACAGAGTCTTCAGAGCCTTGGAACTCAGCTTGGAGTCCAATGCTGAAAATGCTTCAACCACCTGTACCGACTGGCATGGTCGAAGGCGCCCAGAAGTAGGTTGCTCCATAGGCTGTAGGCGCGCGGCCGATGATCGCAGCCTGGCTGACACTGTCGGCTGGTTAGCTGGTTTGAGATCAGGCAGAAACCCAAACACAAAGTCAAGAGCTGCCCCCAGGTCCGAAGACTGCTGGCTCTCGACATCAAGCATGTCGGACTCCTCCCCAGAGTCGGAAGACACATAGCCCATCATGGGCAAACCAGCCGACGCCTCCCATGGTGTCGGGACACCAGGGGGATCAGAAACTGGCCTGTTTCCAATCCCGGGAGGCGGCGCCATAGGAGGCACCTGGAAACCACTCGCTGCCTCGCTGGAAGCAACAGGAAGGCTCTTTGACAGAACCTGAGTGAGTAAGGAGAGGGCCTCCCTAAGCTCACTGCCCGAACTGGCCGGTTCGACAGGGGAGCGAACCGGCAAAGTGACTTCACCTCTGACCCTCTTAACCAGCGAAGGGTCATGATCCTACAAAACACCCGAAGCGGGACGATGGGCGGCAGCCGAAACATCTGAAGGCAGACGTGTATAGGGGTACGAGGCACCCTGAGGATCAATATAGCGAAAACTCATGAGAGTCACCGCGGACCTCTGTGGGGCAGAAGGTCCAGGCTGCACAAAAGGCGTTGGTCCCCCAAAACTCGTTGTGTGGCCAGAATGAGTGGACGGAAACGCCACGGAGTTCATAGTGTCTCCACTAAAAACATCCGAATCCAAAGACACAACTGTGGTGCTCGACGGCATAGAGACCACAGTGGTGGGTTCAGCCGGCAGCCCCTTCCAACTTTGCCGAGTTGAAGTCAGGGAAGGCTGAGACCGATATCCCATGCCTACAGTACCAGACATTCCTGCAGTTCCCTGCAGCGAAAAGCCGAGGCCGGCTGAAACTGACGACGAAGCAGACGGACCAGCAGTAGTAGTAGATACGTCGGGAGTCGTTGAGGCTGGTGGAATAGTGGAGAGAGCACACCTGCTTGGCTCCGAAGGAGAGGAGTCACAACCCTAGTGACAGCCTCAGATGTCGACTGGAGGGGGACCATAGTCCCGGAACCAGGCACTTCTTCACCAGAACACTCAACGGCTCCCGCAGTATCCACTACAGGAAAAGACTGCACATCCCCCACGGAAGAGGAATAACTCACACCAGACAAGGTCGACTCGGGAGCCCCCGAATGACCGCGTTCTCCTTTCCCACGGGAGCGAGAGGCACGGCCACGAGAACGAATGACACGGTTAACTGACGCCCAGAAAGTGGATGACCAAGATCCACAGACACCACATGGCCGCTCAGCTGAGCACCCATTACACGAGGAACAAGAAGAATGTGAATCGTCCACATGCTTTGGCAGCAGACATTGCCCACAAGGAATTGTCCTGGGCATGATAGAGGTGAGAGGAGCAAAGAAGGTGAAATCAGATAACAGAAGAACACCCCCAAAGAAGAGAGAAAGGTGACAGAAAATAAGACCCCAGACGGTCGACCGGGAACCACACAACAGGATGACTACTCTCAAAGGAGAGAAGAAAAACTGCAGACCTGACACCCAACTCTAACACAATTAGAAAAATTAGTAATTTAAGCATTGACAATAATTGTGAAAAATAATTTAAGTCCGAAGCGCATGGCACACGAAATTCGTGCGCGACTCGAGAGAGAACATATAAAATACATTATGGATATATAATATGTAAGAGAATATAATCAAAACTGTTCCTGAGAATACAAAGGATACTCGGATACACTATGAATCAGGAAACATCAATCAACGAGTTGGATAAACACTCTCGACCCAGTTTTGGCTTTTTTTTTCTTGGTGCTTTTGCACCACTTTTTCTTTCCCAAATTGCTTGGGAAAGACAAAAATAGAGAGTATTTTATCCGAGTTAGGGACTCCCACTGTAGTGCAAGCCTGTAGTAAACAATTGTGAGTAGGATGATAAGAAATATCTTTTTGCAAAAGTTTCAACGAAACCATATCATGTGACCACTCATTGGAACAAGTTTGTCAAGCTCATTCCAATGAGGGGTTACACAATATGGTTTTGTTGAAATTTTTGGAAAAAATGGAACAAAACAATAATTAAAATAATAAATTTTGATATCCTGTGTGTTGGGTAAGAGGTTAAAATGTTTCATTACATGTAATACCTGACAAATGCTCTCCTGGCAAGAACTTCTGCATGGCTGTCATTCACAATATCCCCTGAAATTAAAATTTTTTAGTAAATTTTGTTTCTTAACATACCTACCACAGTTGTTTACAATTGGCTGTAACATAAGTGCAAGCCCTACTTCAGAACTAACTCAAGCTTTAAGAAACTTTTCCAAACAGGTTGGAAAAGTAATAGAGTGCAAAAGCATGAAAAAGACCAAAAAAGGGTCGAGCGAGACCGGCGCTCGAAATTACAGGTACTCTCTCTGCACACCTCTTGCGTTTACCGAGCGCATGCGCAACAACAGTGACGTCAATTCTGTATTTCTGCCAACGAGAAGTTTGTGATTTAGTGGGGAGGCATCGATATCAAAGATATCTCCAAGGAGGGTGGGCCTCCGGTAAACAATTGTGGTAGGTATGTTAAGAAACAAAATTTACTAAAAAATATAATTTCTTTTCAACCTACTCACAATTGTTTACAATTGGCTGAATAAACAATAGGAGGAGGTGAATCGCATAACCAATTAACCAGTACCAACAAGAGCAGCAGAAAGAAAAGCAAAGAGGGCAGAGAACAATAGCGAAACCTGTAATGAAGATAGAGAGAAGGCACCTGAAAAGAATAAGGCCGAGTTAAGTACAAACCCGATAAAAACAAATTTAACGAGGGTGCACAACAGCCTGAGCAGCAGTGAGTGGGCCTAAAGAATAAAGGTCCTCAGATTGCTGCTGTAGGTGGCAGAGATAAAAGGAGGAGAAGATAGAAGCATTCCTCCAGCAAGCTGCATTCATAACATTCCGGAGCGAAACAGAATTGGCGAACGCCCAGGATGTAGAATGGCACGAAACTCATGAGCATTAAACCGGTTCGAAACAAGATCCGAAGCAGACAAGCAGGAATATGCGAGCTTGATTGCAAGACAGATCCACCTGGAAATAGAATGGGAAGAGATAGACTTCCTTTTAGGAATGAGAGACAGAAAGAATCTCTTCCGACCCCTCCTAAAGAACTGAGTGCGATTAATGTAAGTCTTGATCGCACGAACAGGACAAAGAAGAGGCCTCCAGCCATCGACAACATGGAGAGCCCGAATGCAGATGGGAGGAGGTACCGAATCAGGAAGCTGATTCTTGGCCAGAAAAGAGCAATCAGTAGTGAAGGTGACACTGTTAGCCTCAATTCTGAAGAAAGCAGAATTAACAGATAGCACATGAAGCTCACTGACACGTCGAGCAGAAGCAAACGCTAGAAGGAAAGCCATCTTATATGTGAGAAAACAGATATCGGTCTCAGATAAAGGCTCGAATGGCACCCCTCCAAACAGTGCAACACCCATGCCAACTTCCACTTGGGTGTAAGACGCAAAACTCGAGGCCTCTTCAAAGAAAAGTGCTGCAGGAGTTTGGAGAGAAAAAGATTACGACCGATGCACCACTTTCCCACATAAGAGAAGTATCAGACAGCATAGACCGATAGCCCTTCATCGTAATAGGCTGGAGACCCTTGGAGTCAAAAAGGTATACCAGAAAAACCGCAATTTGAGCGATTGACGGATCACGGTAATCCACATTGTGATCTGTATACCAGCGGCAGAAAACCTTCCACTTCGCAGCATAAGTCATGCCAGTGGAATGTCACCGCAATGCAGAAATGCACTCCACTGTTCGTCTCGAAAAACCTCTACGTCGGAGGCAGGACCTGATAAAAGACAGGCGTGAAGGGACAGGCTCGCCAGGTTGTTGTGATACTTCCTGGGATGACCCTGGGAAAGAAGATCGCGACGTAGAGGTAGACGAATCGGCCGATCTGTGGAGACAGAGGTGGGATCAGAATGATCCTGCAACTGCAAGCACGAATCTTCACCAATACTTGAGGAAGAATCGGTGCAGGAGGGAAGGCATAGCTGATCCAACCTGTCCAGTCCAGAGACAGAGCGTCTACTGCAAATGCCAGAGGATCTGAACAATGAGAGACAAAGGTCTCTACCTGATGATTCCTGCGAGTGGTGAAAAGGTCAACCAGAGGACGTCCCCACTGCTCGCAAATCGCCAGAAACACCGACTGATGTAGCATCCATTCGGTTGGAAGGACACTGCAGCATCGGGACAGGGAGTCTGCTAGGACGTTGAGATGCCCGGGAATGTGCTGAAAGGACACCCGAGCGTTTACATCCCACGCCAACAGAAATTCCCGAGATAGCCGATACATGGGAATCGAATGTGTGCCTCCTTGATTCCGTATGTAGGCCACTACTGTCGAATTGTCCGAAAGAAGTAGGACAATGTGGTCTGACAGGTGAGGGAGCCAAAGCCGAAAACTCAACAGAAGAGCAAGGAGCTCCTTCTGGTTGATATGAAGGCCCACCTGCTCGCTGTCCCACTCTGAGTGAGTTGACAGACCGAGAGGATCCAACATCGCACGCCAGCCCCGATCGCTGACATCCGCAGTAAGGATGCGATCGGCCAAAGGAAGATCCAACGGAACACCCTGTGTCAGCCAGGGAACATCAGCCCAAGGGTGGAGGTGACAAAGCAGGGACCAAGGAATAGGAAGTTCCAGGTCCAGCGGATCTACATTCAGACACCAATGATCCAACAGGAAGTGTTGGAGAGATCGGACAAACAAGCGACCGAGCGGAATGAGATCTGTCACCGAACCGCAAAGGCCCAGCATTCGAAGGAAAGTCCTGTCCGAGACCAAGGAAGATTGAAGCAGGTTCCGAGTCAAGGCGGAAAGAATCATCACCCGAGCATTGGGGACTGACACCACATTGTGAAGAGTGTCGAAATCCATCCCCAAATGACGAAATTGCTGAGAAGGAAGGAGATCCAACTTCTCGCGATTGACTCTGAAACCCAGCGACGCTAGTAGGCAAAGAAACTGCCGGACATCTGTCTCCAGAACAGCAGCATCGTGGTGCCATTGGAGGATGTCGTCCAGGTAGGCTGACGAAGTCACAGCCGACTGAGTACGGTGAAAAGCAAGCACATGTGACATTAGTCGGGTGAAGGCCCAAGGAGCCAGGTTCAATCCGAACGGGAGAGCTCTGAATTGATAGACTCGATCCCGAAACGAGAACTAAAGGTATTTCCGTGATGCCAGATGAATGGGTACATGGAAGTAGGCATCCTTCTGGTCGATACTGGCAGCAAAGTCGCCCTGATGAACTCAATGGCGAACCGACCGGAAAGTCTTCATACTGAAACGAGGTGCTATAATGTACTCATTCAGGATACTCAGATCGATGACAGGACGAAACTGGCCGTTTTACTTTGGCATCAAGAAAAGTCGCGAGTAAAACCCTGGTGAAAGGGTGATCCTGACCACCTCAATCGCCCCTTTGGAGAAGAGATTGCCAACCTCCTGCACCAGAAGATCACGACTTAGAGAATTGGAAGGGACCCAAGTCGGGAGGGGCATTCGAGATAAACTGGGGTGCTGATGGAAGGTCAGTCGCAGACCGGATTGGATGACGTCGAGGACCCAAGAGTCCGACGTTATCTCTGTCCAACGGTCGTAAAACAGCGACAGCCTTCCCCCGACTGTAGGCGAATCGAGGTAAGGACCTTCACTTGCGGCCTCGACGAGGCCCCCCGAGAGGAGAAACCACCCCCTCAGGAAGCAACAGAGTCCTGATACTTTTCTCCCTGAGGCTGCCAGCGAGCCTGGCCGCGTCGGCACTTCTTCTGAGCAGGCGGAGCCGAAGGCGTAGCCGACGTGTCAGATGCAGCAGGACACTTGGCAGGCCTGGAACGACCACCACCCGCAGCAGCAGGTGGGACCAGCTGTCGTAGCAAAAGCTTGTCCTTTGAATGACGAAGAACCTCACCACAGACAGCTTCCATGGAGCCATGGAACAACTGAGGTCCAACCAAAGAGGCAGACCCCAGAACAGCACGCTGCTCAGAAGGAAGGGATGGAGAAGAATCCAACACTGCATCCCGGCATGCCAGCTCCAAATTAGCCGTATTACAGGCGTGAGCGTGTGTCAAGTTCATAAGAGCCTGTGACAAAACGCGAAAAGGCGCCTTAGCATCATCAAACTCCCTTGGTGGAAAATATTCAGCCAGGGCAGCGACGACATGGTCCGCGAGAAATAACATACCCAGCATCTCTCGGGACAGGCCCACCATAGACTCAACTACCAACATTGGGAGAACTGCCGACTTAGGCTTAGTCAACCCGAGGAAAGAAGAATCCTCATCCACAGTAGTCATCCCTTGGAAGACTGGTGGACAGATGGAATCGTAAACACGAAACTGCGATGGAGGCAGAAAGGCATCAGCTCTAGAAAAGAATGAACCCTTGAGGCCCTTAGAACGCAATTTGGCGTCCAAGCCCTGGAAGGACTCAACACCTGAGCCGATCGTAGAGGACGCAAAGCCCCAGAGCTAGAAGGCTCAACAGGGTTACGGTGCTTCACAGAGGAATCTAGTTGGACGGTCACAGATGGCTGGTCTGAAGGATGAATGTCCAGCAATAAGCCAAAGACAAATTCCAAAGCCTGCCCCAAGACTGACGAGGGGGGCCCATCACCTTCAAGAAAATTGTCATCTCTGTTGCAGAAGAGACGTAGTCCAACTTGGGCTGACCAGCAGAAACCTCCTGTGAATACTGTGCAGTATCCAAAGGGCCAGGCGAGACATCTCGGCGACCGACCAAAGGAGGTTGTGCCTCAGGAGGCACAGGGAAGCCAACTTGAGGGTTGCTAGAAAGCAACTGGGTGAGCGCCAAAATGGCCTGACACAGGTCACCCTGAGAATCCGTCGCAGCAGCATCGCCCGATGGAGTGTCTTCCCAATGGACCCTTCTGGTAGAAGAACCCAAATCCTCAGAAGGGACCGACGACGAACGTCGATCGGCAGATAGAATAGGGAGATGGTGAGAAGACACCAGAGGATAGTCTCGACTGTGATGCCCAGGGGCAATCACTGACCTCTGCGGAACAGAAGGCCCTGCCTGCAAATCCTCTAAAGAGACCGACGACGTACGTCGATCGGTAGCTGGACCTGGGACATGATGAGAAGACACCGGGAGGATTGTCCCAAGAATGACAGGAACCTGGCATTGGCCTCTGCGCGGCAGAAGGCCCCAACTGCCCATCCTCTGAGACCTACAGCAAGCATCGATCGACAGCCAGACTCGGAACACAGTGAGGAATCACCGGAGTAAGGTTCCAAGAGTGACAGCTAACCAGGGCTGTCACTGACCTCTGCCAAACAGCAGGCCCTGGATGCCAATGTCCCAGCCCCATCCTGTTAGTCGGCACACTAGCACGGGAAGGAGGAGCAATAAACAATTCACTCGAGTGGCGAGGAATCGCTGCCGAAGCGACCGAATGGCTCAACCGACTAGGAGCAAACCTAGCCAGATGAGACGGAGCAGGCAGCAAACCCGCACAGCTTCACCGCGAAGCCAGGGGAGGCTTGGAGCTCATAGACACACCAGCAGATACAGCCTCGGACCCCCGAGACTGTATACCATCCCCAGAAGAGATGGAAGAGCCACCATCATACAAAATAGGATCTGTAGTAACAACTTCCTCAGCAACTGTCGACGGCGTAGGAGGCAAATCGGAGAGTGTCACCGAGCTGACCTCGGAGAAGCTCTCAACGAAAACAGATGCCTCAAGGGTGACATCAGAAGACAAAGAGACCACAGTCTTCACTTCAGGCATCACAGCACTAGCACCGTCAACAGCTGAAGAGGAACTCGCCACAGAAAAAGACAGATCAGAATCCTGTGTGACAGAGTCACCACGTGCACTCACAGAAATGTCTGATAAGGCACGGCTACCCTTACCCTGAGAACGAGGGGTTCTAGCTCTAGACAGAACCACCTTGTTTACAGATGCCCAGAATTTTGAGGACCAAACCCCACAAATACCACATGATTGGGCCTGTGTACAATTGTTGCAAGTGACACATGTGGAATGATAGTCGTCCACATGTTTCACTTGCAAGCAGGAGGAACAAGGAATAGTCTTAGGCATAATATGATAAATGAAATCAAGCTTCCTTGCCAACGGAAAACAGAACAACAATGGTTGTGTTCACACGCGGGGGAAAAACAAGACTATGCGTGAAAAAGCAAGCAAAAATTATCAAAAATATCATCAAATAGTGAATAATTTAGAAGCTTGAAAAGGATACAATCCACTTGCACATAATCAGAGAAGATAGCACATACAAATAAGTTGTTCACGAAGATAACAGCTAAATAGCACGAGTCACAAAATTTCCAACCAGTACAATGGCGGAAATAAAAGGAATTGACGTCACAGTTGTTGTGCATGAGCTCGGTAAACGCAAGAGGTGTACAGAGAGAGTACCTGTAATTTCGAGCGTCAGTCTCGCTCAACCCTTTTTCGATCTTTTTCGTGCTTTTGCACTCTATTACTTTTCCAACTTGTTTGGAAAAGTTTCTTAAAGCTTGAGTTAGTTCCGAAGTAGGGCTTACGTTACAGCCAATTGTAAACAATTGTGAGTAGGTTGAAAAGAAATGAAACGCATTTCAAAACTTCATTTTTGGAACCTGGGAAATACAGGTAGTTTTATAAACAATTTGAATATAAGACTTTATTTATTATCGCCGATGCTGAATACAAAATATCATAGGATTCTGACTGGTTGATACAATTAAGAAAAATTTTAAAGAATGTGCCTCATATGGCATTAAGTTAAAATTCAGACTCGCATAAGAAGCCCAAGTATGGAGTCAGAGATTTGATCTGAATCTGCCCCTACAGTCCTTTGATTTTGAGGTGCTACGGTATGAAAATCCTATTAAAGTCAGTACAGTGGAACCGTGTTAATTGAAAAGACACTTTGCCATTGAAAATTATTCAGTTAACAGGAGTATTCAATTAACAGGGATTGTGTCACTTTCCTGTATTCTGGAGATAAACTTAGCATTTATTCTATTATATCTTGTTTGACAGAGCTCCATGAGCTCTGTCAAACAAGATTTAATAGATTAAATAACAGCATTGTATGTACTGAGGCCAAATAGGTGTATAAATAAAAGAAAATTGGGGAGAGTCAGGGTAATTTCTCGACAGGTTACAAGATTTTTTATCCAATTAACAGGAGTTTATTCTATAACCTATATTCAATTAACAGGTCAAATTTGTACTGGAGGCATGGTAAATGGTTTTGTGTTGGGAAATTATATTTAATCAACAGGGTTATTCAGTTAAGGGATATCCAATTAAATGGGCTTCACTGTATGTTAATTTCATTCCAAAATGCATAAAATGTCCAATGGTTAAGCTGTTAACAAATCCACTGAGAGATGATTCCACACTGTGTACATTGATTCAAAAACATCAAAGCATCACTAAACCCTTTGTCGGCTTTGAAGAGGGCATCAATGTGCAGTAGCACACGCATACAACAGTACATGTAACATGTGGGAAGAATTTTATTTTTCTTCTGCATCAGATTCATTTGTTTGTTACATTATATTAGTTCAAACCAATCATCATCTCAAGTAAATCATTACAGTTTAAGCTGAATTGTAATTTGACACGATTCTATTTCAACAATATTAATTTAAATTATAATTAAATAACACAATACTGTGGAGCCCACTTAATTGGATTTTTCTAACTGAATACCTCTGTTAATTGAATATAATTTCCCAACACAAAACCATTTACCATACCTCCAGTACAAATTTGACCTGTTAATTGAATATAGGTAAAAAAGTAAACTCCTGTTAATTGAATAAAAAATCTTGTAACCTCGCGAGAAATTATCCTGCCTCTCCCCAGTTTTCCATTGTTTATAGACCTATTTGGCCTCAGTACATCTAATACGGGCATTTAAGCTATTATGTCTTGTTTGACAGAGCTCAAGCAAGATATAATAAAATAAATGCTAAGTTTATCTCTAGAATACAGGAAAGTGACACAATCCCTGTTAATTGAATACTTCTGTTAATTGAATAATTTTCATTGGCAAAGTGGCTATTCATTTAACTGGTAGAGAGCAGGAAGCCCATATTTGGGCTTTATTCTGAAGTGTCGGTACCGCAATTTAAAGGCTTCATATTCTGTGGAATTGCTTCATATTATTTTTGAAGTGATATCATTTTATCTGTTAGGATTTGCCTTGTTACAAGTTTGTAATGAGGCAAAGATGCACAAAGTAAATTTTAAGGAACAAAAATAATTTAGTACTCTACCAGTTAACAGGGTTCCACTGTGCATGATGTTAAAGGCAAGATGTTTGATGGTGTTTTTTCATCAGTTTGATTCAATAAACAATCCAAATTTAGTCTGCCAGTCAGCTCTTAAAGTGTGTCAGAAGCATGGTCAACTGACTCTTGTCAGTTTGAGTTGAGTTGTAAAATCTGTAATGCAGTGAGAGAAACAAAGCCTCATAGGCATGTCTGTATGTCAATCAGAGTAGCATCAGCAACTGTCAGGGAATTTGGGCTTTAATTCTGAAATTTTCTCATGTAGATAAACGGGTTAAAATATACTGTGTTATGATTTCATAATTATCCAGAAAAAATACCTATTCAAAATCTATTTGAAACTTAAACTAATATTTATGAGCACAGTTTAGCAGGATATCATCATTAAATTCATCCTCTGTGAACCTCAATCTGAATGAGGATCTCAAAATTATACAGAAAGAGGTACCTAGAGGATAAATTGGCCCACTGTATGGGATAGCATCATCAAATTCACCCTCTGAGGTCCTCATTCTGCAAATGTCAGACTGCTTATTTTCAGGCCTGGGACTGCCCCTAACGATATTGATTGATTCCGACAGGTGGATGTGAAGAAGTTGAATATTCTTCATATTGCACTAAGATACAGTTGAGGTTCCCATAAGGAGCTCCAAATATGAACCCAGGGACTTGATTTGAACAAACTTAAATCTGCTGCCCATACGTATGCTGTATATCAAGTATCAGATAATTCTGATGAATATGAAGAATATTTTTTTCAAGAATATTCCTTATATTGCATTAGGTTAAGATTTAGGCTTCCCTAGGAAAAGTTAGGATGTAGGCTTTCTATAGAATGACTAAATATTACTCCAGGAACTTGATTTGAGCTAATTTGAATATGAGCCCCTAAGAATGTTGTACACCATATATTAAAAAAATATGACTGGTGGATCTAAAGAAGATATTTATTTATTTTTTGGTGTTTAAGGTCACATATTTCTGCACAATGGCTAACCATGACTGTGACAGTTTTACGGGTGGAGGAAGCCAGAGTCCGGAGAGAACCACCGAACAACGGCGAGCAACTGTCAGCTCCCCAACATACCAACTCCACACAAGCAGGGTTAGCATTGGTTGAAGACAGGTGCACCATCAACATGCAGTACACAGCGTCACTGTGCCCCCACGTGGGCAATGGGGGTGAAGTGTCTTGCCCAAGGACACAACGCGGTTGCCGCAGGTGGGTTTCGAACCGAGAACCTCTCGGCTTGCAGCCTGCATCTCTACCAACTGAGCCACCGCGCCCCCATCTAAAGAAGAAGACTTTTTAAGAATATTCCACATATTGCACTAAGTTAAAATTTGGATTCCCATTGGGGGCCCAAACAGGAACCTAGGGACTTGATTTGAACACACTTGAATGTGCCCCCCCCCCCCCCCCAAGGATTCTGAATATCAAAAGATTCTGGGGGTGGATCTGAATAGATTAAAATCCCCAGGGTCACATACGAAGCCCAAAAATGGACCCAGGAACTTGATTTGAACAAACTTGAATCTGGCTCTCATGAGGATGCTGCATACAAAATATCAAAAGATTCTGATTGGTGGTTCTGCAGAAGATGATTTTTTTTAATCTTTTGGGGGTAGCATGCTAACCAAGTTATGCCTCTTGTGCCCCTCCCCCCCTTTTATTTGAACAAACTGGAATTGTCATATGATGAAGGACATCCACATCAAATTTTCTTCAATTCGGTCCAGTAGTTTATGAGGAGTCGATAATGTAAAGTTCACACCGGATGAATGACAGATGGATGGACAGATAGATGGATGGATGGATGGATAACAGACAGAAAGTGATCACTTAAGCTCCCCTTGAGCTTTGCTCAGATGAGCAAAAAATAGTAAATTTTGAATGATCATTCGATATCAAAGCAGCATAGATCTCTTTAAGGCTAAATCCAAGTAGCACAATAGGAATTCAATCTTCAAGTTGAATGATGTAGAAAAACAATCTCAGGCACCAACAGAATTGACTGTGAAGGCATTCTTTAGTTAATTGATGGAAATTCAAATCAAGATGGCCACTGCGGCAGCCATATTGGAAATTAACCCTTTACCTAACATGAAAAGCAGACAACACTTGCAAACAAAATTCTTGAATAACTAATTTTTTTCATTTTTTGTCCCAAAAACATAGGTTATGACCCCTCATGGAGCTCGTTCCAAAGAGGGGTCATAACCTATGTTTTTGAAACAAAAAATGAAAATATAATGAAAATGAATTGGTGATTTTTTAGAATAGCACTGGCCGGTTTTGGCTGTTATGTTGGGTAAAGGGTTAATGAAAGAAACCTTCCACTACCCACAAACAACACATCACCAAGATATGACCTTGATCAGTGAAGGTATTCTTAAGTTAACTGAAAGAAACCAAAATCAAAATGGCCAACATGGTCAAATCAATATGGCTGCCGAGGCAGCAAATGAATATGGAATCTGGAAAATTTTCGAAAAGAAACTTCCACTACCCATCCTCAAAACATCACCAAAAGATGAGACTGATCAGTGAAAGCATTCAGGGCTTATATTTAATCTAAATTTGGGTGAATCCATTCAGATTCTTGCGAAAATGGTTGCAAGAATCCATACCTTCTATGAGTGACCCAGGATCCCATGAGGCCATCATGGCTGAATCCCTGTTGTATACTGATAACACATTAACCCATTACCCGACACAACTTTTTAATTTTTAAAATATAAACTGAATTTGAAAATTTAAAAAAAGAAAAAAAACAATGTTTACCAAGAAAACCTTACAAACATGGATGTCATTGGAACCAGCTCATTGAGTCAGTTCCAATGACAGCCTTATTTGTACAATTTTACTGACCAAGTGTCAGGATATTTCAGGTCATGTTAGCCTTGTATTGGTTAATTTGCTTCCACAATGTTAGGTAAAAGGTTAAATTGACTCAATTCTTTTCATGTGAATCCAAGCAGAGGTGCAGCAAGAATCTACATGGATTCTCCCTGGTTTTGTTGTGCGAATCAATTCTTGGATTGTCATCGAAATATAAGCCCTGGCATCATTGAGTTAATTAGCAGAAAGCAAATTTAAACTGGCCATTGTGGCCAGGGAATTCATCCTGATTGCCTGCATAGGAGCATGCTGGTGGTGTGTTCTAAGGCGTACTGCACGTTGATGGTGCACTTGTCTTCAACCAATGCCAACCCTGCTTGTGTGGAGTTAGTAAATTGGGGAGTCTGGCAGTTGCTCCCCGTTCCTCAGCGATTCTCTCTCGGTACTCCAGCTTCCTTCACCCATAAAACTGTCTGACACATGGTGACCCTGGCTTTCAAAAGTGTTGTTAAATCCCAATAAATAAATAAATAAATAAATAAATAAATAAATAAATAAATAAATAAATAAATGAGGCTAGGGAGCAGCATACCAGTTAGTCTGTGAACTACAAATTTTCTTGCTGTGTTATCATATTCCTACTTGACTAGCAACTAAAGACATAGGACCATTTCTAACCATTGGGCATTTGTGCACCAAAATCACCATGTGCTTACAGTATCCTATGTGATATAAATGATGTCAAATACATCACAATTTAATGTGAAATTTCTAATTGATTCGATTTTAGTGAATGAGGTACAGAAATTTCATATTAAATTCTGATGAATTTGCAGGGCTTATATTTTGCTGAAAATCTACGAATTGATTCACACAAAGATCCGTGCAACAAAACCAGTGGGAATCCATGTAGATTCTCACTGCACCTCTGCTAGGATTCATGTGAAAAGAATAGAATCAATTTAACCCTTTACCTAACATAACGGTAGCAAATTAACCAATACATGTACAAGGCTAACATGACCAGAAATATCCAAACAATTTGTCAGCAAAATTGTACAAATATGGCTGTCATTGGAACCGGCTCAATGAACCGGTTCCAATGACATTCATATTGGTAAGGTTTTATTGGTTAATATTGTTTATTTTTTTTAGAAATTATCAAATTCAGTTTATGCTTTAAACATTAAAAAGCTGTGTTGGGTAAAGAGTTAAAATGGATTATCAGTATACATCAGGAGGTCAACCTTAGTGGCCTCATAGGATCCTGGGACACTCCTAGCAGGTATGGATTCTCACAACCATTTGCATGAGAATCCAAGTGGATTCTCCCAAATTTAGATGAACCATAAGGCCTGATTTGAAATTCTTTTTATCACAATGTGTAATTTAACATTTTACATGATGTAAAGGCCAAAAGTAGTAAACCAAATTTTATTATTCTTTCAATTTTTGTTTCGAAAACATAGCTTATTACCCTCACCAATCAGAGTCATAATTACCAATTAAAGTCATTAGCTGTATTTAAGAAGCAGAAAATCAATTTTTTAGTTAGGAGTTTTTGCAAATGTCACCTCCTAATTGTGTTAGACAGCTCATGACAAAATGGCTTTAAAACCAGTGAAGATTAATTTTGTTCTACTATCAAAAGCAACTTCGAATGTTATGACAACATGTTGACTTCTAATGTAACATGTTCCTTAGATGTTTTGCTGATGATATTTCCACAATGGATTATTTGATCATGATTATGTGATAAAAAGATTTCTAAAGCATTTAGAATACTGAATAGGTAATTTCAGAGAACAGCTGATTCTATAATTTATTTTCTCACCTTTTTTGCTCATTTTTGATTGACCAATACATTTAGATCCAGTTCCAAGAGCTACCACCTCTAAACTTGTAATTCTACCTGCTGTAAACAAAAAATCAAAAGAGAAATTTGAAAACTACAAAATCTCACAAAAACACAGGCCCAAAGCTGGGATCTAAACATTTTCTCACATGGTGGGGCTAGAGTTAAAATTTTCCAACAGTGTTCCTGGGTCGTTGACGGTCAGTATCTACTTGAAACCTAACTCAATATACTTCTTTACAAAAATAATACAATGAAGTTCAGGCCCTTAAGGTTTTAAAAAGTTAAAAATCTGTTTCTCAGGCCCTCCAGCATGTTCATTTTGGCAGCTGCATGCTCTCTTTTTATAACCAATGCAAACTTAAAAACTTAAAAATTAAATTGTTTATGTCTGATATTTTACCCAAGTTATTATTTATTTATTTATTGGTGTTTAAGGTCACATATTTCTGCACAATGGCTAACCATGACCGTGACAGTTTTACGGGTGGAGGAAGCCGGAGTACCCGGAGAGAACCACCGAGCAACGGCGAGCAACTGTCAGCTCCTCAACATACCAACTCCACACAAGCAGGGTTAGCATTGGTTGAAGACAGGTGCACCATCGACGTGCAGTACGCCTTAGAACACAGCGTCACCATGCCCCCAAGTGGGCAATGGGGGTGAAGTGTCACAATGCGGTTGCCGCAGGTGGGATTCGAACCGAGGACCTCTCGGTTTGCAGCCTGCACCTCTACCAACTGAGCCACCGCGCCCCCCTTACCCAAGTTAATGAAAGTGTCAATGACAGTGTAGCTTAACTTGACTGTGTGTAGTGTTTGATGAAAGGGATAATGTTCAATGTTTATGAAAGGATTATGAAATAAGACAAGAATTGTGATAATTGAGAATATGTTAATTTCCATTCCCTACATGCTATGTTTATGTATTTATTTATTTATTGGGGTTTGACAGCCAGGGTCACCTCGTGTCAGACAGTTTTACAGGTGGAGGAAGCCGGAGTACCTGGAGAGAACCACTGAACAATGGCAAGCAACTGTCAGGCTACCCACACAAGCAGGGTTTGCATTGGTTGAAGACAAGTGCACCATCAAGGTGCAGTATGCCTTAATACACTGCACCACCATGCCCCCACGTGGGCAATGGGGGGTGAAGCGTCTTGCCCAAGGACAAAATACGGTTGCTGCAGGTGAGATTCGAACTGAAAACCTCTCGGCTTGCAGGCTGCACCTCTACCTACTGAACCACCACGCCCCACACATGCTATGTTTTCAATGAGAATAATTTGAGGTGTACACTGTACTAAAGAACTGAGGATTAGATTGATGCAGCCCTCACAGTTAACGTATGTCAACCAAAGTTACCAAGTTACAGTAAAATCATTCCAAAATGAGTCATCCCACAAGTTACAATGAAATCCCTTCAAAAATATAACTCATAGACTTTGCTAAAGGAATCTAGGTCACGGGACAGTTCGGCGGTCACATGGTTAAGATATCATACCAAGTTATCTTACAAGTTACAATGAAATCCCTTCATAAAAACAAATGAATCAAGGTCACATGAACAGACAGCAGTAACGGCTGACTTATCATGACCAAAATAGGACAGTCTCATTCAGACATCACACCGAGTTATCCTTCTAAGTTACAATGAAATTGCTTTATAAATATGAACTGTAGAATGTGCTGAAGAAATGTAGGTCCATCACAGTTGACCGATCACGACAAAGTAGGATGTTCTCATCTAGACATTATAAGAAGTCATCCTACCAATTTACAATGAAATCCCTTCATAAATGCAAACTGTAGACTGTGCTAAAGGAACTTAGGTAACATGCCCCTGCGGCCGTCATGGTTGTCTGAACCCGACCATAATAGGATGTTCTCATCTACACATCATACAGAGTCATCCTACCAAGTTACAATGAAATCCCTTCATAAATCCGACATGTAGACTGTTCTAAAGGTTTTCGGGTTTCAGGCCTGTGCAGCCATGACAGTTGACCAATCGCAATGAAAATGGGACTTTCTCATCTAGTCATGACCTCGAACCTGCTTACGAAATTTCATGATGATCAGACAAGAACTATGGGGTGTAGCCTGTGCTAAAGAAAACGTGAGCAGACTCAAAGACTTACAGACTCAAAGACAAATTGACTCACAGACTTCTGCACGCGTGATGGCAAAAGCTTATTTTGATTTTGTCAAGTTAAGCTAACAAAATTGATAAATTTGTCCATTGAGTGCAACAAGGCTTTAGCATTGCAAAGCCTTCTTGCAATCAAGGGATGAATACACCACCACCCATGCTATTCTGTAGATTATGATGCCTAAAACATGAAACAAAATCTCAAATCAAATCTTAATAGACAAGTTATTTCATACTGCACCAAATGGAAGTTACGGTACACTGTGATGACCCTTACAAGACTGAGTGATCACCTTGAACACCAATAAATATATATTCTCTGTAGCATCATTGCTGAAACAGCTAGGCCTATTATCCATAGTTATAGTTTTTGGAGGCTTAACTTGTTACTATTCACGTTCTTAAGAATGTGAACAGTAACAAGATAAGCCTTCAAAAACTAATGGTATGGATAATGTTCTGGGTAAAATTCACTACTTACCTAACAATTAAACATTGTCAATTACTTATTTAAATAGGAATTGAGCCTACATGAATGAATTTTCTAATGACAATTTTATCCAGTTTTTGTTGGAAATGCAACAAATTGAAGTTATTACGAGAGATTCGAAAAAATTGAATCTTGAGACTGATTCAGAAACGATCTTGAAGCAGACATATAGTATCATTATCGAATGGAATCTCGAATATTCGCAGGACCCAATGGTCAACTTTATTTTTCAACAAGGTGCAATGCCACCGGTATCCCCACCAAAGGTTTCTAAGTTGAAAAAAGAGGAAAAAGGCCCACAACTATAGAAAACAAAATGGACAAAACCTGTTATTTGTGAATATCCTTTTCCCCATGGTGGTCACTCAGCATACCAAAGATCATTTAAAATCCAACATCCTCTGACTGAGATATGAAGGTCCAAAGTTGTTACGGATGGACAGACCAAATGACGGGTGAATGGACGGACAGATGAATGGACAGACAGACAGACAGAACCCATTTTTATATCCACTAGAAACTTCATTTTGGTGGGGGATAATTGGCAGCTTTCAAAGAAAATATTGGCATTCAGGTGACCAACAGTTTTTCTGACAGACATGGACATGGCAGCCACCCTCAATTCGGGTCTGGAAAAACAAAACTTTGGAAAAAATGCTGAAAGAGTGCAATTCACTTTCTTTAGTAACTTCTTCCTGAAATATTACTTACACAGACTAAGAAAGGTTGAAATCTCTTGATGAAGATTAGGAGAAGTATTGACTCAGGACTTGGAGAAAAAAAAACAAAACAAACACACACACACATCAATATATGTACCTTGCTTTCTGCAAATGTAAGTTTAATGAAAACTTTCTGTTCAGCAGAACTAGAGATTCATATCCTGAACAAAGGTACTAAATTTCAAAAGACTATGACCATAATTGACAGTTAGTGCACTAACCATGTTCCGTTCCTCTATTTCATAAAAGGGGGCATGACACTCTCAAAAATTACTGACATATATTGGTGGGGCAAATCTCTGTTAACCTTTTACCTAGCACAAAAGGCAGACAACACTTACAAATAAAATTCTTCAATAACTCATTTTTTTCATTTTTTGCATTAAAAACATAGCTTGTGACCCCTCATTGGAACAAGCTCAATGAGCTTGTTCCAATGAGGGGGTCATAAGGTATGTTTTTGAGATAAAAAAAAATTATTAAAATATTGAAAATTGAATGATGATTTTTGTGAATAACACTGGTCGGTTTTGGCCATCACATTGGGTAAAAGGCTTAAGAGTCAAACAAATTTGGTGAATACTTAACTTGAACTAGAGATTTATAACCTAAACATATTATTTACTGGTGTTTAAGGTTACTTTCAGCAGCTATGACTATATTATGACCGTAACATGGGGATGAAGTCAAAATCTAATCATTAAAACCTTTGCTGCCCACTTGAGAGGACTTCCACCTAGAGATGGGCAATATACTGAAAAACTGAACCAATACCGATATCGTGGGGATACAAAAAAAAACAAACCGAACCAATCGTTGAATATCGAATCGTCTGAATTTTCAAATTTTCTTACATTCGCTATTTATAATCCCTGTTGAGGCTTGAAAACAGTTGAAAGGTTTATTTTCATGAAAGAAGTCACTGCTTTTCTTTTCAGTCTTTTTAACCCTCAATGGACTGGGCAACTGTCCTGAATTCCCTCTAGACTACAACCTGTACATGTCCAATTGCTTAGCAGTGATGTCTAGTTTGTTTGTTTGTTTGTTTATTGGTGGTTAACGTCACATATTTATGCACCATGGCTAATCGTGACACAACATGGAGATGAAGTCAAGTTTAGTCAATCGTTGATCAACATGTTCCCCATTTTAGAGGACTTTCACCCCAAGCATTGGTGACTGGGTCCTATTTTACTAGTAAAGCGGAACTGGTTTACCACAGTAAACAAGTGCTGCTTACTTTCCGGGGTTCCCACGGGGAAGTGATGTCTAGTCAAGTCTTGGCTGCCTGTGTTTTGTCTATTGTCAGCAGGACGTCCTACAGATGGCATGGTCAGGGCACATGCTTGGAGATCGCAAAAGCCTGAAAAAGGTCTTGAACATTAAGGTGTGTTTAGAAGAATAAGTCACAAAATTACTGTAGATATGATTTGTAGTCATAAAAGAATGCCATGTTGAGTTCATTGGCAGTGTCATTTACAGCATTGTGTAGAATGATAATACAACTTATTCTGTTTTTCCTGATGTGAATTCCTCTTTGGTAACAGCAAATCTCAGTCAAGTCAGATACTGAATACCAAACCGATACCAAGGTATACCCCCTTATAAAGACCGAAACCGATACCGAACTCAAAATTCCAAAACCACTCATCTCTACTTCCACCTCAACATTTGATTACCAGGTTTATATTTTACCAGTACAACAGATACCCAATACATATCTGATGAATTTCAAAACAATATGATCATTAGTGGTTGAGTTAACACTTTTCCTCAAGAACTGGCCACATCCGGCCAAAAAATAGACATATTTGCCAGCTGAAAAAAATTTCTTTTAAAAAAATTTCAACAAAACCATATAATGTAACCCCCCCCCCCCCCCCCCCCCATTGGAATGAGCTTGATGAGCTTGTTTCAATGAAGGGTCACATATTATTTTGTTGAAATGTCTTGAGAAATTTAAAATGAAAGTGTCAATGACACTGTAGCTCAACTTGTTTAAGACATGTACATGTATAGTATGTGACACAGCAATGACAAACATCTAGGTAATGACCTGATAACAAAGGTACATTAAAGTATTGTAACGGTCTGCACATAAATGCTGACCGTAGCCTGTAACAAATATATAGGTAAAGTATTGTAAAAGTGGGGTGACAGTTAGATGCTAAACTAGAAAAGAAATCTTTGAGTTCCAGAGTGGGTCTGACTGAACTCAAAAATATTTGTTCTCATAGCACAGTGATAACAAAGGCACACCAAAACACTCGTTCCTGTAACAAGGTGATAACAAAGGTACCCCAAGAAGTTTCGTGAAGATCAGTTCATAAATACAGACTCTAGCCCGAGCCGTATTGACTTGTGCACTTACTGTGTATAAGTAGCACTGAACAAATCAAAGTTCATCTAATTTGCATAATTTCTGCACGAGAAAAAAACCTGTATTATATGTCATGTATTCCATGTTACAAAACATTCATACAAAAATGTATTCAAATCAGAACTTTCATACAGAAGTTCTGTACAAAAAAAGTACAAAATGGCTGCTGGTGGCCATCTTGAATTTCGGACCGCACCCCAAACCACTCGTTCTTGTCCCACGGTGATAACAAAAGTACCCAAGAAGTTTCGTAAAGAACGGTTCATAAATACGGCCTGTAGCCCGAGCCGTATTGGCATTTGCAGTTACAGTGCTGAAAGTAACATTAAATAGATCAAAGTTAGTCTAATTGGCATAATTTATGCACGAGAAAAAACCTGTATTATATGTGATGTATCCCATGGTACTAAACATTCACACACAAAATAATTCAAATCAGCACTTTCATATGGAAGTTCTGCGCAAAAATCTGATTACACCTAATTTTGTACAAAATGGCTGCCAGCGGCCATCTTGAATTTCAGACCAGACCCAAAACCACTTGTTCTGGTCCCACGGTGATAACAAAAGTACCCAAGAAGTTTTGTAAAGATCGGTTCATAAATATGGTCTCTAGCCCAAGCCGTGTGTATGGCACGACGGACGGACAGACGGACGACCGGCCATGACAATAATGATATTTAAAATAATAAATTTTGATATCGTATCTGCATTGGGTAAAGGATTAATGTGCTAACAATGTTCATGTCCCTAATCTTCATACAAACGGCCACAATTCTGTAAAAAATCCCCAAAAGGGAAATATCGAACTTGAGAAAGTCCCGTATACACATGCAAGATACATGTCCCTCTCTAATTTCATAAGAGCCCAATCTTATTGAGTTACCACTCCAGTGGGATAATCGGGATTGATGGACAGGACAGCACAAATGGCAAAACTCTGTTACTATTTATTGGTGTTTAAGGTCACTTTCAACATTTATGGCTCTCTCGAGATGGCAATACAAGTACTGGAAGATTAATGGTGTCGAGGCATGTTGATGTGTTATCCCCCTGGACCCACTGGGGGTGACCATGGTTGGGATCGATGTGAGAAAATTATAAAATTCAGAGCCAAAAGTCGTAAAATCCTCGACCCTATAGAGGCCTTAACTCGTAACCTGCTGAGTTTCTTAAAAATATATTTCATCAATCTCGTCATGGTTGCTGTGAAGCAGCCATGACTAGATTTGCTGAAAAATTTATTTAAATTCAGCTCAAGGAATCAATGATGAAAAAAAATCCATTCAATTTACAGGGGGAAATCTCATTGAAAATGCCAAAATTATACTTCTTTTAGTTGCAAGAGAAATGCTGTCCTGGCAGGAATATCCACCAGCAGCATGCAAGGAGTTAAGACTGCTAAGAAAAGTGGGTATGATCACCAGTTTTCCCTAATGTTCATACCAATTTGTCACTACATTTGCCCATCAGTGATGATATATTTCTTCTCTTTTTTTTTGTTTGGGCCCCATTAGGCCAGAGGCTCCTGGACACACTCCAATCCACACCAAAAGGGTGGCCCACCACTAAACACAAGTTTAAAGCTGAGTTTTTGTGGTCATTAACTCTTTAATTGCTGCTGGCAGATATTCTTGCCCGGGACAGGATTTCTCTTGGAGCTGAAATAAATTTAATCTGGGCATATTTAATCAAATTTTTCCTGTCAATTGTTAGTTTTTCATCAAGGATTCTTGGAGTTAAATTTAGATAAAGTTTTCATCAAATCTAGTCATGGCTGCTACACAGCAGCAATGACTAGATTTGATGAAAAATATTCGGAAAATACTCAACTGGTTAAGAGTTAAAAACAAACTGCCCACTAGCTTTGGTGTCAGTTACCAGGTTTCCTTTTAGCAAACAAGATCTGCATCACTTCCTGGAGATCCCTTGGGGCCATGACTCTGTTAAAAATACTGAAAATCCAGTGGATGTTGAACTTGAACTTGAGATTCATATCCTTAAACCTATACCTAACCTGAAAAGCAGACGACACTTGCAATAAAAAATTCTTGAATAACTAATTTTTTTCATTTTTTGTCTCAAAAACATAGGTTATGACCCCTCGTTGGAACGAGCTCAACAAGCTCGTTCCAATGAGGGGTCATAACCTATGGTTTTGAGACAAAAAATGAAAATAATAATGAAAATTAATTGCCGATTTTTTAGAATAGCGCTGGCCGGTTTTGGGTTAACACCATGGCTGAATTTTATAAGAATCTGACCACAATTGAAAGAGTTATTATGCTAATAATGTTCCAATCCACTATTTTCATAAACAACGAGGCCCCAATGACAAGAGGAAGAGGATTTTGAAGAAAAAAACTAGTAATGAACCTAGTAAATGATTTGAACAAACTTGAATCTGATCCCCCTAAAGATGTTGTATACCAAATATCACAAAATTCTGATTGGTAAATCTGCAGAAGGTTTCTTGAGTTTTTAAATATTGTTGATAGAGAATTTTTCCCAAGCTGAAATTCTGGCTCCCGAAAGAATTGCAAATATGAACCCAGGGACTTGATTTGCCCAAACTTGAATTTCATTCTCCTAGGGATGATTCATATCAAATATCAAAAGAAGATATTGTGACTTGTGTTTCTGGAGTAGACTTTTTTTGGTTGAAAATATGCTGACTTCAGAATTTTTTTATCCCTCCATACCATACCCTATGACACAGCTGATTGCAATATGTTTTGGCCATTGGATTCTATTGAACACAAGGATGTTTCATACCAAATAACAGTTCTCTGTTCATTGTGGTTTTAGAAATATGGGCATTTGAAAATTTTTAGCTCCTGAAGTTCCTAGGGAAAAGCATGAAAATTTTCTTATCACCAATATTGAATATCAAATTTGGTTCAATTCAGACAATTTGCTTCTCAAAATAGAAATATTTCTGGCAGGACCAAAAATCTTGCCCCTCCCAAAACAACTTAAAATATTTCCCCTCAAACTTCCTTTGAATAAATTTTGGTGTTCACCTCAAAAGTCCAACATGTGGTGACTCTGGCTGTCGAAAGTGTTGTTTACCATTTACCCAATGCACAGGATATCAAAATTTGTTATTTTAATTATCTATTTTTTAGTTTTTTTCAAAACATTTCAACAAAATTATATCATGTGACCCCCTCATCAGAACAAGCTTCTTCCAATGAGTGGTCACATGATATGGTTTTGTTGAAGCTTTTGGAAAACTAATATTTTTTCAACTGCTCAGTTTATAACTTACGCGAGCAAATGTGACTGATTCGTTAGCTAAAGGGTTAAACCCCAATAGATTTTGTATTTTTTTGTAAAATACAACTCAAAAGGAAGCTGAATATCAATTAGTAATCTATTCCATCCATCAGATCATGAGATTTTGTTTTTTTAGAAATTTGTGGCAATTTTCTTTCCCCCTCCCCCCCCCCCCCCCCCAACCCAGTGGGTGGGGAGTATTTTGATTCTGACAAAACTGAACTGTCCCTCCTAGACATCATTGACATGAAATTTTATTACCTTCTGTTTTTGACTGAACAATAGCAGCCATGAGTGTCCATTCTTTATGGAGTTGAGGTTTTCCCTTTTTCGGAAGAGAACTGAATTGGTTATAGCTTTTCAATGCAACATTATCAGCAAAATCATCAATAGATTTCCAGTTCATGATTCAATGCAGTCTCTCGGAGAAAATGTTTTGAGATGATATTATGTTCAGGACAAAGATTTCTGAAATGAGAATGAAGCAAAAGTAATATTCTTTATAAATTTTTCACTCACACCCAGCCAAGATTTTTCTTGAACTATTCATAAACTCAAATAAATACAGCTGTAAAACATTCATGCCATGATTTCATGAAAAAGTTCATAGAGGATCTCTTAGGCCCCACAAAGTGTTTCTCGGGCCATTTTTTGTAAAATTGCATATGGGTGGGTGATTTATTTTATTTTTGTAATTATTTCTTTGCTATAAAAATTTCATGTTCTTAGTTTGTTTTATGTTTTAGACCTAATAATCTACAGAATAGCCTTGGTGGTGGTGTATTTTGTCCCTTGAGAGTAAGAAGGCCTTCAATGCTAAAGCATTGCAAAGCCTTGTTGCACTCAAGAAGCCTTGTTGCACTCAAGGGACAAATTTATAAATTTTATTAACTTGGGTAAAATATCAGACAAAAACCATTTAATTTTTATTTGTTTAAGTTTGCACTGGTTATAAAAAGTGAGCATGCAGCAGCCAAAAGGACCATGTGGGAGGAGCTGAGAAACAGATTTTTTACTTTTTTAGGCCTAATGAGTAGGATATGAAATTTCTGAATGAAGTTCACTAAAACTGATCTGAGCTGAGGTTTACTGAGGCTTAGACTGATTTTAGTGAATGAGGTTGAGGATCAAGGACACGACAATAGCGGATACAGAGGGGGGGGGGGGCGGTGGGGCAGTCACCCCCCCTTTAGCTCGTGTTTGTCTCGTATGTATGGCGTAGCCAGGATTTTCATTTGGGGACAATACATGAATTGAAGTAAAAACATACAACAACATTTATTTCCTCCATCACCATTCGCTATGGAAAACAAATATACCGTTGAAATTATGCAAAATATATCTACTGTTTGCCTCCATTTATAGCGTCACCGACACAGCATGATTTTGTGGTGTTACATGCCCCTAGCCTCAGGTACCCCATGGCTATGCCAGTTATGGGTCAGGATCTTAATTGGCATAGTCATGGCGTACCTAAGCCTAGAGGGCTGACTGCTGAAAACTTTCAAACGCTGGCAGATCGCAATGTTCTCCTGAGGTTAAGTCGGTTATGACTGTAAACAGTGTGTCCAAAATACAGTATTATGGTGAACGGATCTGAAGAGCATATTTCAAATTTTCTAATTCTGTCTTGAACGTATGACAGAATTTGAAATTCTGAAACATGCTGTTTAAAAAGTGTTAATTAGCCGTTCAAACATTCAAGAGGATTTCCACCCCAGAAACCACCAGAATGCCCCATTTGGTCGCTCATTTCCAAAAAATTTCTGGGGGGAGAACCCACCCAGACCCCCCCCCTACAAAAGCTCGTGCCTTTGACACTCGTGGCAGATGCCTTTGGCATCTGCACGATCCGCCCCCCCCCCCCCCCCCCCCCCCCCCCCCCCCCTTTGAGAATTCCTGTATCCACCACTGGGACAGGATTGACTTACTGAAACTCGGTTATCTTAATTATTTGGTATATCTCTCCGACAGCCGATGGTGTAAAGTAATGTTCCAGAGAATTTTCAACCCAAATATCAAGACAGGATGGATGGTCCAAGTGAGGGAGCTAATAGAGAACTACTCATTGGAGATCATGGACTTTGACGTTGGGGCAAACCAGGGTAAAAACAAATTGTCAGAGAAAGGATCATGGAGAATGGTAACCTCAATTGGCGAGGGCAAATCAAAGAGGTCTTTGGGTGGCCTGCGTGATAAAGAGAAGCCTAGTTTTGAAGAGTACCTTGAGGGCACCTTTGGGGGTCACTGTTTTTCAAGCTGAGGTCACGATCCTTGGAGCTGATGGGAAAAATAGTGAAAAGGAGTGCCAGATGTGTAATTTGGGCATGGTAGAGACCCTGGAACACTTTCTTCTAGAATGCCCAAAATACCAGTCTAAAAGGATAAGATTCACTGGGAGTATAATGGGGAAGTGGGATGGGAGAATGAAGGATATGTGGTTAGTGAGAGACTCAAAGGAGAGGGTTAATATGCTAATCGGAGAGATTGGAAGAATGAGGCAAGGGATGTCATCAAGCGGTTCGTCTCCAAGTGCTGGGAGGAGAGAAGAAGCATGGGAATAGGGAGGCAGCTGGGAGTACGGGGGTAACCAAGCCCTTCTCACCTGAGAACCGCAACAAATCAGCGGCCGGCCAAAGTGTTATTATTATTATATCAAACTGTGATGAACAAAACCAATGAAGACGTTCCAGAAAATGAAGCTTGTGAGAAGTTGGCAGTGCAAGCTCACAGTGTTGGCTTTGGATATCTTAACCCTTTACCCAACGAATCGCCCGCATCCGCCCGCGTAATATGCAAATTCAACAGTTGAAAAAATATTATTTTTCAAACAATTTCAACAAAACTATATCATGTGACCCCTCGTTGGAACGAGCTCGTCGAGCTCGTTCCAACGAGGGTTCACATGATATGGTTTTGTAGAAATTTTTTGAAAAATTTAAAAAAATGATATTTAAAATAATAAATTTTGATATCGTCTGCGTTGGGTAAAGGGTTAAAAAGCTTACATATAAAACATTGAAAGCGTATTCAGATTGAAAAAAAATGCTACAAGCTAACATAAGGTCATTTTTAAGTTTGCACAAGCTTGCAATAGTAGCTTGTGCAAGCTTGTGCAACGTTAGCTTGTGCAAGCTTGCAATATCAGCTTGCAATATCTGCTAAACATTGCGACCCTTTGTTAGCTAACATTAGGTTGCTATGCAAGCTTGCCAGCTCTGCTAGAAATACAGACCTGCGAAGTGAACTTGTGAGGTTCCATGCACAATCTTAAATTGATAGCAATTTCTGAGTTCATAAACTATGCTTTGGAATAAACTGGAATGCTGGTTTATGTATAGACAGTTGTCCATCACATGTACGTACGATAAAGCATCAGAACAAACCAATAGTCATTATAAAGGCCTTTACACACCAGCCATGATCCAAGCATTGCAATAAATTAATAAAAAGCAATTTGTCTTCTCAGTTTCCAATTTCAAATACATTGATAGTTCTGGAGTTTAATTCATCTGGACTAAATCAGATTAATAAGAAAGGGTCTTGGCTAACAGACAGCAATATATGAGTTTATCTTATCTATACAGTGGAGCCCACTTAACTGGATATCTCTTAACTGAATAACCCTGTTAATATAATTTTCCAACACAAAACCATTTACCATACCTCCTGTACAAATTTGACCTGTTAATTGAATATAGGTTACAGAATAAGCTCCTGTTAATTGAACAAAAAATCTTGCAACCTCTCGAGAAATTACCCTGACTCTCCCCACTTTTCCTTTGTTTATAGACCTATTTGGCCTCAGTACATCCAATACAGGCTTTAATCTGTTATATCTTGTTTGACAGAGCTCATGGAGCTCTGTCAAACAAGATATAATAGAATAAATGCCAAGTTTATCTGCAGAATACAGGAAAGTGACACAATTCCTGTTAATTGGATACTCCTGTTAACTGAATAATTTTTATTGACAGAGTAGCTATTCAATTAACAGGATTCCACTTTACCACCAAGATGAGGTAATTAATACAGATACTTGGGAGATGACTTACATAAGCTATAAGCTTACTGTCGGATCCCTCCTTTCTTCAGCAATTTGTGAATCAACATATTTGTTTTATTGTATACCGCTGTATTTTAATTTTTATTTTTCGTTGTTGTGACATGTATTTTAGATATTGTATACATATAACATAATTTTTCAAATAAATATTGTTTAAACTAAACTAACCATATTCTTGTTATCACATTTCAAGGAAACCATTCAAGATTTTTTGGTGCTCATTGGACTAAGTTTGGATGGTGGCAGGGGCCTGGGGTGGAAGGGATGACCATCCCATGGCATTTCACTTGTTCCATGTAAGTGGATATTGCCTAATACAATAAGTCTATAAGCCTGTATTAGCTGCATTAAGCTTGCAAACACCAGTTCATTACCATCAAGTTATTGCAATGTCAATCTGGTCTTTTGAGGTTATTACTTGGTTAGCTTCATATCGGTCAAGATCTCAGGCCGAGATAACTTCATATCAGCGGATGTATCTCAAAACGTAAAAAAATGAAAATCTGTACCGGTGTGTTTACACAAGAGAACAATAGGCTTAAGGCTATAGTCTATATCTAATTAGGATCGGGTGTTTTGCGGGAAGGGTCTATAACCGTGGGGAATAACTAAGGGTGTATGTTGTATAATTCTCACTGACGTTGGAATGATTTGTAAACCTTGAGAAGCGCGTCTTTGTTTGCTCCCCAATTTTTACCTCTGATTATCTTCAGAAAATTGATATGGATACCATTGACTTGTACGTATATACAGTACGTGGGGAGTGTATTATCACTAAATCACCTGCAGAGTGGCGATTCCATCCAAGCAAAAATTGCAAATTTATTGCAAAGCATAACAAGCACAAACTAAGTTCCAGCCAATGGACCTCTGGGTCATACCCGGAGGTCCATTGGCTGAAACATTGCTTGTATTTTTGTCCACGTGTACAGAATTTGAAAGTGATACTTTGAGTGATAACTGTACTCCCCGGGTGATTTGGTTTCAATCCACTCTCCACATACTGTATACATGTTGCACAACACAGTAAACTCTGTTCACCAAGCACAGAAACCCCACCGGCTGTATCTCTGATTGATCGCTGAACGAAGAAACATCTCACTTGTGACCACCAATTAGATATAAACTATAATTACTTTCAAAACTTACCGAGGTGTGAATTTTAGTTTTTTAACGTTTTGAGAACACACCATATCAGCCTGTGACCAAAGGAAGTTACTGAGGGCTAAAATTATATGATATGAAAATAACCAATTAATAACCTCTTTATTTATTAAATCCAAACAAATAATTACAAAATGTTCACAAATTCTGAAGTTTCCCCTTCTCCAGGTTCAGCTATCTGAATGTCTCAGCTCCCCACTGGGGAATCTACAACATTCAGATAACTGAACTACCTCTTCTCCCACTTCGATGAATCTCCCCATACTATACTACTCAAAGTTTGCTAAGCACCAAGTATATCCAACTACCTGTTTTACGTTTCAGTTTAAATATTGTAATGGAAAGTGTATACATTTTTTATTTAATTGTACCTTTAATGATTTAAGGACAGAAATTAAGATTTTATTTGTGTTTGACATTATTTTTTAGCATTTGATTGATATTCCCAATTATTACAATTATTGTCTTATTTCATAATCCTTTCATAAACATTGAACATTATCCTTTTCATCAAACACAACACACAAGTTAAGCTACAGTGTTAAGCTTTCATTGGGACATGCGCCTGACGTCATCATTCCTGCTAATGATTTACCTACTGTTTGTTAAGTGTTCCTTCCCTATCCTTAAATGAACCCTCCTGTTAAACTCCTAAGCATTTTGGATACGATAACCATGGAAAATGGATATTAGTGGTAAAAGAGGAAATTATTCAATATGCCAAAAAGTTGACGGAGCGAGCTGGTATGGCTTCAATATCGAGTATGAGACCCATTACTGTTAATTACAGCTTGGCAATGCCTTCTCATGCTCCCAATCAGGTTCCTGGTGGCCATTTGTGGGATGTTGTTCCATTCTTGGACCAGCATGGCACCAAGCTCCTGGACACTTCTTTGCTGGACTGGACGGGCTGAAATTGCAAGCTACAACTCATTCCAGACATGTTCGATTGGATTGAGGTCAGGGGATCTTGCTGGCCAGTCCATATGCTCAATCCCCGCCCTCCGTCAGTACTCCCCAACAGCATGGGCAACATGAGGATGGGCATTATCGTCCATCAGAATGAATCCATCACCCACTGCACCTGCATACAATCTGACGCGCACATCCAGGATCTCATCAATATACAGTTGTGCAGTCAATGTACCACGTTCAAGGACACAGAGCTCTGTACGTCCATCCCAGCTGATGTCGCCTCAGACCATGATTGACCCTCCACCATAGCGGTCATGCTCAGCAATGTTGGCTGCATGGAATCGCTCTCCTGGTCTTCTCCATACCCTAGAACGCCTATCTGAGTGGTCTAGGCAGTACCTTGACTCATCTGTAAAAAGGACAGGTCGCCAATCTTCTCCATCCAACATGGTCCATGGCCCATTCATATCGTGCCTGGCGGTGGTTCTGGGACAGCGGAATGCGAATACATGGTCTACTCGATCGGAGAACACCTTCGTGCAACCTTAGTCTGCATCGAAACATTTACCCCGGATGCATTCTGAAGGTCACTGTGAGGCTGGGGGATCTGTGGCAAAGCAGTTCCTACGGGCCTGAATGATCAAAAACCAGTCTTCAGCTGTAGATGTTGACCTGTCTCTGCCACCACCATGCCATCTTACTGGTGTGCCATACTGCTGAAATCTTGCCCAGGCTCTGGTGATCACCGTATGGTGCGCACCAAGGGCTTCACCAACCTGACAATGTGTAGCCTCTTGCTCCACCGTCTCTACAGCCCGCCACATTTCTGCTGCAGACAAATATCTTCTTACATTTGCATTTGCCATATTCAATCATTAAATCACAAGGGTTTGCGTTGAAATGAAGACTGAATACCCTACAGTGTCATGTACATGTAGACAGTGCACAAAAACATCATGAAAATCAATGGGTACATGCTTTCCATGACTGTCACGAATAGTCTGCCTTTCAAGAGAGCTAATGTAAACACTGGGGACCATCTCAATACATTCCTCAATCATATCCACCAAAAATATTGCAAATATGTCACAAGCAAAGTTCACAATGACGTGTCAAATATTTGGTGCTTAGCAAACTTTGAGTAGTATAGTATGCAAGCCTGAAAATAAGCGGACTGTCATCTTCAGAATGAGGACCCCAGAGGGAGAAATTGATGATGCTAACCTGCACAGCAGGGTAGCATCACTAAATTTACCCTCTGTGAACCTTAATCTGAATCAAGATCTCAAACCTAACAGCAAGAGGTACCCAGAGGATAAATTGGCACACTGTATGGGATAGCATCAGCAAATTCACCCACTGGAGGCCCCATTCTGCAAATGACAGATTGCTTATTTTCAGGCTTGCTAGTATGACTCTCTTAGTTTGCATTGAATTTTCTGCACAATTTTATTGTCTCCATCCACCTAGTTGCCCCATTATCCCTGTAATGCCAATTGTCCCTATTGTGTTCGATGAATAACAGTGAACTATTTCAATATAAACAAATTGGTTACGCTTAGTAATGATGCATCAAGGGGAAAAACTCTGGCTTGGTTCATATTGGTTGAGATCGGCATCATACCAATCAAGTTAGAAGTTGTATCGGCTGAGCGTGCTAATGGACAATTCTGGGAAAGAAAATCACATCTAATAAATAATTGCAACAGTAAATCCTGCTAACTGGATATTAAACATTGCAGTTTATCCAAAAATCATACCAGCAACACAAACATTTTTCAGTTTTACAGACTCTATTTTTAATATAAGCATTTAATCTGCAAAACCTTGCTCAATATGCTCTGTAAAACAATATTAGCCCTTGTATCGACTGTGTGAGTGATGTTGTTAACAAGAATGAATGTGAATGACTATTAATTTCTCTACTCCAATATCATCAATGGGTGCATATCCACATGAACCTATTCCAACATAACTCACTCTTCAAAATTGGCGGCAAGTGCTGGGGTGTGGCGTTCGGCCCTTGGTCCAGGAGGGGAGGCTGTTGTGACCAAACCCAACCTTGTGTACCATACGGGATTGTAGCATTCAGACAACGACATGCGAGCTTATCTGCTGACCCTCACGATTCAATTGAGTTATTTATAAGCAATCTAGGGAGACGACTTACATAAGCTATAAGCTTTCTGTCAAATCTGTTCCATCTTTTGTTTATTCCCTTATACTTGTCATATTGTATGCTGCTGTATCTGGTCTTGTGCTGTTTTTGTTTTGACTGTGTATTGTTTATTGTATGCAACTGACAAACTTTAAATAAAAATATTGTTTAAACTAAAACAATATTATAAATTATTGTGATGAATTGACAGTAACACGATCTGAGGTTTGTGGCTCAGAGCTTATGTTATGAACATACGATCCGAGCCGCAAACCTCAGACCATGTTACTGTCAATTCATCACAATAACGTATACGTTCCAATAAGACATTACCCAAAGCCCAAAACGTACATTATGAAACACGAGAGGTTGATGTACTAAACATGTAATCGTTAAAAGTTGCTTTGTTCAAGGCAACTTACTATCACAGGTTTAGTAAATAAACCTTTTGTGTATCCCACGATGACACTGGATAAATAATCAATAAACCAGATAAACTCATTCCCTCTCAGTTTAAATCATAAATCAGTTTGTAATTTAAACAACACGTCACCCAGAACACCGTCTGCTGCATGAGTGAAAAAATCCAGAAAAAAATGAAGCGGCTTGCTAATCATTCCGTTGGTGAAGCAATTGTGAAATAGACGACGTCATTTCAAATATTTCGAGTGGTGACGTCAGACGGTAACATTTACTACTTGAGCCGTAAACATAGAATATACTAAGCGAGTGTGTCCAGTCAGAGGAGGAGGATTTTAGTCTTATTGGAACATATAATAAAAATAATTACCCAATTCATCAGCAGAATACAGGAAAATTACCAAATTTTTGTTATTGGATACTCCTGTCAATTGAATATTTTTCTTTGGTACGGTGGGTATTCAATTATTCAAACTTCACTGCACTACCACCAGGCAGCAACTGAAGGAAGTCATGAACTTTGAACATTTCATTAGTTACTGTAACTTTATATACTAATACTAGTGTGCCCAATTATCCAAGAATAGGAAGACCCGTCTGCATGATGGAAAATTTCTAGCTGGATGGAATGACTGAATCACAGACTTCTCATTTATATAATAGTTGTTAATGAGATGTAAGCAGAATTTGGATATTAGGTAATTACCAATCCCTTTTAAACAAGCTGTTAACTGAAAATCGAAAATGTTTTTATTTTTGGGTATTCACTTAAAAAAAAAACAATGAGGGGGTTTTAAGCTGAGTTTGAATAGTACTGTCTGGTTTTAGCCATTATGTTGGGTAAAGAGTTGATTTAGATTAATTTACTCTAAGCTGCACAGTGCACAGGATTAGTTACTCGGTTAAAAATGGAATTTTTTTATAACCATAAAGTGTGACTAACCCTGTGCATTGCACAGGGTTAGTCACACTTTCTGGTTATAAAAAACTGGTAACTGCCATATCACACACACTACATGGAAATATACACTTACTAAGGCTGTAAACAAACACAGGGTTAGCTGGCTACATGTTGTTACATAGGGAGCAGGATTCAAGGAACTAATGAAAATACTTATATAGGATTGTGGAAACGTTTTTTAAACTGAACTCTAACTAGAAGAATGTTACTAAGGTAACACATGCACCCCCCCCCCCCCTTGTGACCTTCACCTTGCAGATGCAGCGGAAACCATTATTTCTGACACACCTTCTAACTGTCTTTAACATTTGTAAAAAGTATAACAACTGTACTATGATTCGTTTCTGAGTTATGGCTGGGACACGAATATTGACTGATTTTTAGTGTAACCTTGAAATGTGACCTTCACCTTGAAGATCTGAAACCGGCTATGGTGTGTGACACATCCTCCCATGGTCCTTTATAATTGTGTGAAGTTTGATGACTGTGGCCCTAACAGTTTTGAAGTTATTGGCGCGAACACACACACACACACACACACACACACACACACACACACACACACACACACAGTCTTGTCTACCCTACACACCGAGGTACCCCATTGTTTGTCCTTTGTGTGGACTAACGGTTTCTACCTCGTTTTGCCGGTACAGTTCTGGGAAAACAACCGAGGTAAAGGGTTTCTTTTGTCTTTTGTACCTCGGTAAGACGAAACACGCAAACTCTTTTGTCTAGTTACCTCGTCAAGTTGGTAAGACAAACCCACACACACACACACACACACACACACACACACACACATGGACACACAGACGGACACATGCACACTTCAATCACTATATGCCACCCGACCTAAGTCAGGGGGCACAAAAATGAAAACATATTCTATTTTCAATAAGTAGCTTGTTTTTAGATTCAATCAGGGTTTGTACACCTTGATGAGACAACAATTTCAGGACTTTCCAGGACAGTGTTTAAAATTTTTCAAGCCCTTTCCAGAATCTCAACCTGAAATTATTTAAATCATCTCTTATGTTCATACACATACTGTGACTTATCTTGCCACTGTCTTACATTCTCTTGCATCTGTTTGCTCACATCCAAGGTCTCACTGAGTGGTGTCCAGGTACCTGTAGGTGCCTGGGAAGCTGCTTATTCAGTGACGAGGGAGACTCCTCTTCAACAGGACTTTGTTTTAGAGGAAAAGGTATGCTTGGAAAAGGAGGAATCAAAACAATTCATCCTCCATCTCTTCCACTGAGTCTGATGTGCAGCTAGCTTCATAAGAGGAGATAGTAAAGTGAGTCTGATATGTCCAAAGACAAGCTGCAGCTACATGTAGGCCTGAACTGCAGGTGGGAGTGCAAGAGGTGCAAGGTATGGAAATAGTGCTGGATCTCTTTGCTCCTTCTCTTTCTTCTTCTGCTCCAGACATCTTGTGTTTTGGCCATCATCTCATCTGGTGGATTTAACTTCTCTTTCTCTTTGTCACAACATAGTTCTGCAGTTTGAATAGGCCTCACAAAGTAGATTTTCTGTTTCTCAGGCCATTTTTTTGTAAAACTGCATGTGGGCAGGTGTTTTTTTATTTTATTTTTTATTTTTGTAATTATTTCTTCACCATCAGAAGTTCATGTTCTTGGTTTGTTTTATGTTTTAGGCCTCATAATTTACAGAATAGCATGTGTGGTGGTGTCTTTCATCCCTGGAGTGCAAGAAGGCTTTGCAATGCTAAAGCATTGCAAAGCCTTTTTCCACTCAAGGGAGATATTAACTTGGGTAAAATATCAGACATAAGCCATTTAATTTTTATTTTTTTAAGTTTGCATTGGTTATAAAAAGAGAGTATGCGGCAGCCAAAAGGAACATGCGGGAGGGTTTGAGAAACAGATTTTTTTAAAACTTTTTTAGGCCTTGGATATATTCAATGACAAGGCTCTATGATAGAGTGATTGAACCAGGCCTGGAAATAACCTGTGAATGACCTGTTAGGTAATGTGGGGGTTACATCATTTGTAAAGTAAGGGACCAAACTACAGGCTGTAACAAAATAATACAACGTAAATTAGATCTTGAGTCCCATGTTTTTCCTACAGACCTGACAATCTTTTGGGGACTAACTCGACTCAAATGTTGTGCATTTCATCCACACATGAATAGAATGGCATGTCATTCACATCTTAACAGAAATTCAGCCAAAATAAATAACAAAAACTAATGCGTGACCTTGTCACAGTGAGAATTTTTGCCCAAACAAATGGTGAAAATTAACATGTAATCTCACCCATTAGTTGTTGCTATCTTTTTGGCAAAAATCTGTTAACACATAAACAGCATGGCCACCATAGTAAAACCAGAGAAGGCAGAAAAGTACCTCACCACTTTTCTCCTGTGGGTTACCACCATGTTATATAGAATAACCTGTGGGTTACCATGTGGGGTACCATGTAAGCTCTTTATTTCCCGGCCTGCTGACTGTATCTAATCATACCACAGAACTACTTTCCCGTGGGTTGCTCACACAATGGCAATGAAACAGATTTTAAGGTGGTAAACAGGGTGGTAAATTTTACTGATAAAACAGGTTCTGGTAAATAATGCCTGGGTTGTGAGTTCACCAAAGTGGGCAGTGTATGTATAAATGATATGTTAACCCTTTATCTAATGAATTGGTGCATCTGCCCACATAATTTACAAATGGAGCAGATGAAAAAAATGAATTTTTCAAAATAATTGAACAAAACCATATCAAGTGAACCCTCATTGGAACAAGCTCATCGAGCTTGTTCCAATGAAAGGGTCACATGATATGGTTTTGTTGAAATTTTTTTAAAATAATTAAAATAAATCAATTTTGATATCATGTGCATTTACTTTGTGTTTTTAAGGTCACATAATTCTGCACAATGGCTAATCATGACGACAAGTTTTACGGGTGGAGGAAACCAGAGTACCTGGAGAGAACCGCTGAGCAATGGCAAGTAACTGTCAGCTCCCCAATATACTAATTCCACACAAGCAGGGTAAGCATTGGTTGAAGACAAGTGCACCATCAACGTGCAGTACGCTTTAGTAAACAATGCCACCATACCCCGTAGGCAAGGGGGGTGAACAGTCTTGCCCAAGGACACAATGTGGTTGCTGCAGGTGGGATTCGAACCTAGGATATCTCGGCTTGCAGCCTGCACCTCTACCTACTATCATGTACACTGGGTCACAGGTTAAAGAAGTCTTCATACTTGTCACAGGGTCAAGATCAAGTTCATCATGTTGTGGGTAGAAACAATATAAACAACAAATAGTTGGTTACAAAGTCTTTTTTACCAGTAAAGATTAACTTGTTTACCACAGAAAACAAGCACTGCACCACTTCCTAAGGTTACAATGGAGAATTTACCATGGTGAATGACAGTGCAAGTAACTTTCACCATATTCAAACTTTTGATAAATCTGCTCTTCAGAAGTCTGAAAAGCATGTTGAATGAGCCTCAACAATCCCATGAAAGAGCACAAGCTCCCAGTCAACAGGAGTAGAGTAGATATGGGCACAGATGTCTTGGAACAACAACAGATTCACAACACTCCCAGACCTGGAAATAAAGGGATTATATTGTAACCCGTTCACAGATTATGCTATATAGCATGATGGAACCCATGGGAAAAGGGTGCTCTGATGCTTCACCACCCTTCTCTGTCTTTACTATGCTAGTCATGATTTTTTAATATACTTTTCACAGATGTATATAAAAATCAACAACTAACATGCGATCTTGCCAAAGTGAACTCACATCTCAGTTGTTATTTATCACGGCAAAAATATTTTTTTTAAGATGGAAACAGCATGCCATTCTTTTCATATGTGGATGCAATACTCAACCTTTGACTCGAAACAGTTCCGAAAGACAATCAAGTCTTTGTGGTAAAACATGCAAGATTAGTTATTAATTTAACAAGAACGCACGTATCGCTGAAGCAATACAATGTCCCCTACCGGACTAATGAGCATTAATAATCATACAAATGTTATAACCTAGATGTGATCAGCATCAATTCCGTTGAAGCGTTTCCAAAAAAAGTCTGGAAAACTGATATTTTGGAGCTTTTCCATATTTCCAAGGGCCATAACTCACACAAGAATAATGCAATCAGCATGAAACTCAAACTTGATCTGTAAGTCATCATTCTATAGTAGGTTACCAAGAATAAAATCATTCGGTTGAAGCATTTCCAAAAAAAGTCCAGAAAACTAAAGTATGACTGACAGACTGACTGACAGACTGACGGATGGATGGACAGAGTGTAAATGAAACTTGATCTGTAAGTCATCGTTCTATAGTAGGTTACCAAAAATGAAATCATTCCGTTGAAGCGTTTCCAAAAAAGTCCAGAAAACTGATATTTTGGCGCTTTTCCATATTTCCAAGGGCCATAACTCACACAAGAATAATGCAATCAGCATGAAAATCAAAATTGATCTGTAAGTCATCGTTCTATAGTAGTTTACCAAAAATGAAATCATTCCATTGAAACGTTTCTAAAAAAAGTCCAGAAAACTGATATTTTGGCGCTTTTCCATATTTCCAAGGGCCATAACTCACACCAGAAGAATGCAATCAGCATGAAACTCAAACTTGATCTGTAAGTCATCGTTCTATAGTAGTTTACCAAAAATGAAATCATTCCGTTGAAGCGTTTCCAAAAAAACTCCGGAAAACTGATATTTTGGTGCTTTTCCATATTTCCAAGGGCCGTAAATCACACAAAAGTAATACAATCAGCATGAAACTCAAACTTGATCTGTAAGTCATCGTTCTATAGTAGTTTACCAAAAATGAAATCATTCGGTTGAATCGTTTCCAAAAAAACTCCGGAAAACTAAAGTGTGACTGACAGACTGACAGATGGACAGAGTGCAAACCTATAGTCCCTTCCGGCGATGCCGGTAGAGGACTAATAAAGTTATGCTGTACTACTTTGTTGTAACCTGTAGATTGTTCTCGTATTTTACAATTGAGGTAACCCGCACATAACCTAAATCGTTGTTCACGGCTTATTTCCAGGCCTGCACTCCCCACCTCAACCCATTGCTAGAGCATTATTCAAGTTCAATCCAGTCCTTTGTGAAAAACTTGTCAACTTTTACCATGGTGAATGACAGTGACACAGGTTACAATATAAGCCCTTTATTTCCAGGTATGGGAGTGTTGTGAATCTGTTGTTGTTCCAAGACATCTGTGCCCCCATCTACATATCTACTCTACTCCTGTTGACTGGGAGCTTCTAAGTAAGTGTGTGTATACAGCACATACAAAGGTATTTTGTATTTTGTACTGACTAAACTTAGCTTGTGCTCTTTTATGGGATTGTTGGGGCTTTTCAGACTTCTGAGGAGCAGATTTATTATAAGTTTGAATATGGTCAAAGTTACTTGCACTGTCATTCACCAAGGTAAATTCATTCTACATAGAACCCTGATTTGGAAATTTTTAAAAATGTTCTCAAAATCAAACCATTTGTCTCTTCTGAACTTTCCTTCTACTTATTATTTATTTATTGGTGAGTAAGGTCACATATTTCTGCACAATGGCTAATTCTGATCGCAACATGGAGATAAAGTCAAGTTTAGTCAATTGTTTATGCCCATGTTGCCCATTTTAGAGGACTTCAATGGGCCAGGTAATGGTTACAAGGTCTTACTTTACCAGAAAAACAGAGCTTGTTTACCCGAGTTAACAAGCACTGCTTCACTTCCCAAGGTTCCAGTGCAGGAGACTTGATGATGGATGATGAGTTCAAGATGGCTTCACTTCCAAAACAACTTTGATTCCATCCTGGAACATTCTGCTTCATTTGATTGACTTTTCAAGACAGACAAGCCATGATTGAATACATTTCTTGAGTTGAGACTGGCAATAATTACAGTTATACGGGTGCAATATTTAGAATTTGAAGACCAATGAGATTCGATTCAATTCAAGATCCACTGCCAGATTTGATTCAGGATTTGATTTGTCCTGATCAGAGGCGTGGTAGGGTGGGGTCAGAATGGCCCTCCCATTGGCAGGGGGAGGGGGGCAAACCCAAACCAATGGGAGGGCCATACCCACCCCCACCTCAGGCCTATGGCCTTCGAATATGCCTGTGGCATATTTTATCAACCTGCCCCCCTCCCCCAACTCCCCCTAGCTACACCCCTGGTCCTGATATTGTAGATTTGCAGGACCCTAATTCTGCGATTACTTTTTAGGTAATATTTATTTATTTATATATTAATTTACTGGTAAGGTAATTTCCACATTAATGGCAATATTATGATTACAACATTGGGTATGAAGTCAAGTTTAGCCAGTCGTTCATACACAATCTCCCCACTTTAGAGGATTTTCACCCCAGGCATCAGCTACCAGGTTCTATTTTATCAGTAAAACAGAACTTGTTTACCCAGTAAACAATCACTCCTCCACTTCCCTCACATTAATTTTGAGGTCCATTGGAGCCCACCTAATTGGATATCTCTTAACTGAATAACCTGGTTAACTAACACGCTCAGTATTTTCCAGATATTTTTCATAAAATCAAGTCATGGCTGTTATGAAACAGCCATGACAAGATTTGATGAAAAATCCCGCTCAGGATCACAGATCCAATGTCGAGTTGTGACCTTGACCTTTGACCTGGCGAGTCCAAGGTCAATAGGGTTCTTCCTCGCACCAAGGCCAACACACCTATGAAGTTTCATGACTCTAGGTTGAACCACTATCAAGTTCTCATCTGGAAACCAATTGTTGCGATATACTATGTTCAAGGTCACTGTGACCTTGACCTTTGACCTGGTGAGTCCAACATCAATAGGGTTCTTCCTCGCACCAAGGCCAACACGCCTGTAAAGTTTCATGGCTCTAGGTTGAACCACTATCAAGTTATCATCCGGAAACCAATTGTTGCGATATACTATGTTCAAGGTCACTGTGACCTTGACCTTTGACCTGGTGAGTCCAAGATCAATAGGGTTCTTCCTCGCACCAAGGCCAACATACCTATGAAGTTTCATGACTCTAGGTTGAACCACTATCAAGTTATCATCCGGAAACCAATTGTTGCGATATACTATGTTCAAGGTCACTGTGACCTTGACCTTTGACCCGGTGAGTCCAAGATCAATAGGGTTCTTCCTCACACCAAGGCCAACACACCTATAAAGTTTCATGACTCTAGGTTGAACCACTATCAAGTTATCATCTGGAAACCAATTGTTGCGATATACTAAGTTCAAGGTCACTGTGACCTTGACCTTTGACCTGGTGAGTCCAAGATCAATAGGGTTCTTCCTCGCACCAAGCCAACACACCTATGAAGTTTCATGACTCTAGGTTGAACCACTATCAAGTTATCATCCGGAAACCAATTGTTGCGATACACTATGTTAAAGGTCACTGTGACCTTGACCTTTGACGTAGCGAGTCCAAAATCAATAGGGTTCTTCCCCTCACCAAGGCCAATCTACCTATGAAGTTTCATGAATGTGAGTTGAACCATTATCAAGTTATCATCCGGAAACCAATTGTTTAAGATTTACTATGTTCAAGGTCACTGTGACCTTGACCTTCGACGTAGCATGTCCAAAATCAATAGGGTTCTTCCTCCCACCAAGACCAACCTACATATTAAGTTTAATGAATGTGAGTTGAACCACTATCAAGTTATCATCCGGAAACCAATTGTTTACGCCCGCCCGCCCGCCCGCCCGCCCGCCCGCCCATCCGCCCGCCCGCCCGCCCGCCCCGCCCGCCATTCACCAAACTATAAGTCGAGTTTGACTTCGTCACAACTCGACTAAAAATTCATCTAAATTGAACACAAGAAATCATTGATGCAAAAATCCATTCAATTTATAGGGGGAAATTTGATTAAATGTACCCAAATTATACACATTTCAGTTGCAAGAGAAATTTTGTCCTGCCAGCACCAAGCAAGGTGTTAACTGAATATAACTTCCAAACACCAAACCATTTACCATACATTCAAAACAATTTTTTTATTTTTTGCGTTAAAACATAGCTTATGACTTCTCACTGGAATGCACTCAAAGAGCTCATTCCAATGAGAAGTCATGAGCTATATTTTTGAGAAAAAAATGATAAAATAATAAAAATTTAATGGTGATTTCTGTGAATAACACTGGCCGGTTTGGGGCAATACATTGGGTAAAGATTGCATATAGGGTATGAAGTAATCTGATAATTGAATAGAAAGCTATTTGATCTATTTTATTTACTTTGACAACCACTGAATTCCCTACATTTATAGACCTTCATGAGCTTTATTTATTGGTGTTTAAGGTCACATACTTATGCACAATGGCTAATCGTGACCATGACAGTTTTATGGGTGGAGGAAGCAAGAGTAACAGGAGAGAACCACAGAGCATTGACGAGCAACTGTCAGCCCCTCAACATTCTAACTCCATTCAAGCTCCGCTCAAGCAGGGTTACAGCGGTTAAAGACATGTGCACCATCTACGTGCAGTACGCCTTAGTACACGGCATCATCGTGCCCCCATGTAGGCAACCAGGATAACGTGCCTTGCCCAAGGACACAATGCGGGTTGTCCCAGAAGGGGATCGAACTCGGGACCTCTAGTCCAACAGTCTACCACTGAGCCACCGAGCTCCCTCATGAGCTCTACCAAAAAGGATATAATGGTAAAAAAATAATCAATTTCTGATAATTGTATACTCCTGTTAATTGAATAAATTTCCTTGGTTACATGTACATGGGTATTCAATGAACAGGACTCCACTGTACTACTGTTTTCCCACATTACTTGCAATGCAATACAAAGATAGAGCATGAAATTTGAAGAATCATGCTACTAACCGATTGCCTGGTCAAAATGGTTTCTTAATGGTTATCTAATCATTTGATTATGTGAAAAATCCTGGCTAATCGACTTGGTCTCATGAAAAAATAACATTACTCAAGGGTTAATACATGTGAAGAAAGGTAATTTTTAGTTCTGTTTTTGTTGTTAACATCATAAACCTGCAACAATTTTAACATATCACCTGCGACAATGTAAATGTCAGTCCAAAACTGGAAACATTTGGACTCAAGAAGGTTTTTCCTTTAACCCTTTGAATGCAGTGTGCATAAATTTTTGCACAAAGAAAAAAATTGGTACTGGACAGGCAGACAAGAAAAGAACAAAAAATTTGAAGTGAGACTCGGTAATAATTTAATCGAACAGATTGATAGCGCTGTTAGATTAAATTATTACTGAACATCTCAACAAACCAGGATGGTTTCATCCATTTCGCCATTGACAGTATTGACTGAAAAGATACCTTCCAGGCCACCAGCATTGGCGGCCATCTGATGATGAAAGATGGAAACGACATTCATCTGTGAATAAAACATGTCGCCACCAGTGTAAGGGATGCCTGAGATGTTGTCTACACCACTGCAGTCGAGCACGACGATGACGTAACGTCAAAATCGGACGAATTGCAGGTCTTCGAGGACGTCAGCCCTATTCTCTCAGCCGGTTAATTACTGTTTGAGGATGTATCCGTCTCAGGTTAGGGATGTTCCTGGCTGTCGTCGTTGCCGTTTGTTGCCGGTTCTGGAGATGGACGACACGGATATACCGATCTTGTGCAGGGGTGGTAACTCGGGGTCTCCCGGAGCAGTGTCGGTCTCGAACGTCATCATGTTGTGCATGTCGATGGACTAGCCTGTCTAGTGTTACGGTGGCAGTTCAAATGCTGGGCAACCTCTCTTTGTGTTCTGCCAGCTCTAATCATACCCAGGGCAAGGAGACGTTGATTCATTGTCAATCTTGGCATGCTAATGTGGAGTCGTTTTAACAGCAGGGCAAGTTTGAATGTGAACGATAGGAAGGCCTTACTTTAGTGTTTAAATACCCAAGGATTCACACTGCTGCATGAATTTTCAGACTCTCCACGTGCAAAACATGCCTTTTCACAAACGTGCAGCACGTCATTTAACGTTAATGCAATTTTAACGGGGAAAGCTGTTTTTGTGTTCAATATAACTTATTCATGAACAGGTTAACACTCTTTACACCTACGAAATTATTTTTTTGGAGTTTGATCAATTTCTGCAATGCACACTTTCTTTTTTGGGCGAGTATATAACGCATAGACTTTGTTAAAGGAATCTAGGTCATGTGATGGTTCACTAGTCACGGTTGACTGATCATGACCAAAATAAGAGTTATAATGAAATCCCTTCATAAAAACAACCTGTAGACAGTGCTAAAGGAATGTAGGTCACATGACCAGGCAGCGGTAACGGCTGACCGATCGTGACCAAAATAGGAGAGTCTCATCTAGACATTATACCAAGTTATCCTTCCAAGTCACAATGAAATCGCTTCATAAATATGAACTGTAGACTGTGCTAAACAAATCTAGGTCACAAGCCTGTCCGGCCATCACAGTTGACCGATCAGGGCCAAAATAGGACATTCTCATCTAGACATTATATTGAGTCATCCTGCAAATCTGCAATGAAATCCCTTCAAAAATGCAAGCTTTCGACTGCACTAAAGGAATCCAGGTGACATGTCCCTGCGGCCGCCACGGCTGACGGAACCCGACCAAAATAGGACATTCTCATCTAGACATTATACAGTCATCCTATAAACGTACAATAAATCCCTTCATAAATACGACCTGTAGACTGTGCTAAAGGTTTTCGGGTTTCAGGCCTGCGCAGCCATCATGGTTGACCGATCACGACCTTAAGGGTACATTTTCATCCAGACCTTATACAGAGTCAACCTACCATGTTACAATGAAATCCCTTCATAAATACAACCTGTACACTGTGCTAAAGGTTTTTGGGATCACGTATCCATCACAGTTGACCAATCACGACCAAAAGGAGACATTCTCATCTAGAAATTATACGGAATCATTTTACCAAGCTACAATGAAATCCCTTCATAAATACAACCTGCAGACTGTGCTAAAGATTTTCAGGTTTGGGGCTTGCATAGCCATCACAGTTGACCGATCGCGACCAAAAGGGGACGTTCTCATCTAGACATGACCTCTAATAACCTGCATTTGAAATTTCGTGATGATCGGACAAGAATTTCGGGATGTAGCCTGTGCCAAAAAAAATGTGAACAGACTAACAGACTTCATGCACTTGTGATGGCAATAGCTTATCTTGACTTTGTCAAGTTAAGCTAAAAATCACATCATATGTTGGGAAATTACCCTGACAATCACCAAATAAGGCTTTTTCGAAACTGCCATCTTGGCTTTTAATCTATGCAAAGTCACAGGCCGTACGTAAAGTGTAAACATTTCAAGAAAACACTTTGTAAGAAATGAGAGAAGAGAGTGGGTGAAGTGCTTCGGAGACCCTTTATGTTCATTAGTGCAAATTCAAAAAACATTTAGCTAAGGTTTCCATTTGTTTAAGGCAATGGCAATATTGTATGAGTACTTTTATTTCGAATTGAGTTCCTATCGACTTAAAAATGGTGTTTGCATGCATGCTGTGTCACCACTCTGCGGCAGTGGACACTGTTTCGACAACTTTCGGGGATTTCCCAAGCCGAGAAACACTGTGCAACGAGTGTTCCATTGTTGCCACTCAAAACAAGTCCTCACCTCAGTAAAAAAAGTCTTTCAAACCCCCGATATCCCATCATTTAAAGTCATCTAGGGTCTTCAGTTAATTCGAATGATGACATCGGTTCTCGAAATTTAAACTTGATATTTCACAAAACGAGTTGATTATTTATTTATTTATTATTCACTTGTGTTTAAGGTCACATATTTCTGCACAATGGCTAATCATGACCTCGACAGTTTTACGGGTGGAGGAAGCCAGAGTACCCGGAGAGAACCACCGAGCAACTGTCAGCTCCCCAACACACTAACTCCACACAAGCAGGGTTAGCATTGGTTGAAGACAGTGCAACATCGACGTGCACTACACCTTAGTGCACAACGTCACCGAACCCCACATGGGCAATGGGGTAAAGTGTCTTGCCCAAGGACACAACGCGGTTGCCGCAGGTTGGATTTGAACCAAGGACCTCTCGGCTTGCAGCCTGCACCTCCACCTACTGAGCCACCGCGCCCCCCAAAACAAGTTGATTTAGCCTACACAGAACTCAATGCAATGAACATGGATATTGCTTTGTTTACACCCCACGACCTGTGACCTTGCATAGATTAAAAGCCGAGATGGCAGTTTTGAAAAAGGCTTGTTCCCCTCATTTAGGCCCCATACAGTAGATCTGTTTCTAAGGCCATTTTTTGTAAAATTGCATGCAGGTGGGCATTTTTATATCTTATTTTTTATTTTTGTAATTATTTCATTGCCATTAAAAGTTTATTTTCTTGGTTTGTTTTATGTTTTAGTCCTCCTAATCTACAGAATAGTATGGGTGGGGTGTATTTCATGCCTTGAGTGCAAGAAGGCTTTGCAATGCTAAAGCATTGCAAATCCTTGTTGCACTCAAGGGACAAATTTATCAATTTTATTAACTTGGGTAAAATATCGGACATAAACCATTTAATTTTTATTTTTTTAAGTTAGCATTGGTTATAAAAAGAGAGCATGCGGGAGGGATAGAGAAAAAGATTTTTAAATTGTTTAGGCCTTATAGGCCTATTTTGCCTCAATACATCCATTACAGGCATTTCATCTTTTATATCCTGTTACACATAGCTCCCTGGGATATGTTAAACAAGATTTTTATTTATTTTTTATTAAGGTTTAACAACACTTTAACAGCCAAGGTCATATCGTGACGGTGACAGTTTTACGGGTGGAGGAAGCCAGAGTACCTGGAAAGAACCACCGAGCAACAATGAGCAGCTACCAGCTACCCAACATCGTAACTCTGCACTGTAGAACATGCAGGGCTAGATTGGTTGAAGACATGCACACCATCGACGTGCAGTACGCCTTAGTACACTGCATCATCGTGCCTCCATGTGGACAACCAGGGTTAAGTGCCTTGCCAATGACACAACGCGGGAGTCCAAATCGATCGCCCAGATGGTCACATATCCAAGTATCCAAGGACTAACCTGACTCGACGTTGCTTAACTGGTAGAGTGCTGGAAGCCCATATTTGGGCTTTATTCTGAAGTGCAGGTGCTGCAACTTAATGGCTTCATATTCTATGGATGTGCGTCATATAATTTTTGAATTGAAATTATTTAGTCTGTGAGGATTTGCCTTGTTACAATTTATGGGAGAGTGCCACTGGGCACTCTCCCATAAATTGTAACAAGGCAAAGAGACGTGGACAAATTTGGATGACCAAAAATAATTTAGCACTCTACCAGTTAACTTTGGTGATCTGACGAGAACTGGTTACCGCAATGCCACCGCGACCATCAAACAAGATATAATAGATTAAATGCTCAGGTTAATATGACAAAGCAACCAAATCCTTGTTAAAATGATAATGTTGTTTACCATTCTCTCAATTGTTGTTTTGTTTTAAGCTTATTTGTTTTACAAGGATTTGCATGTAAGTTATGCAACTTACATTAATGCCTCTCCTTGGCCCAATGGTGCATGTGTGTGGGATGACCTTCATAGTGACAACTTTGTGGCCTCACTCTTCTCAAATACTACTTAGTCTACATGGAGTGTTCTTTCTCTGCACAGAGGACAGCACATTTTACATCTCAATCCCCCATAGGATGATATGCTGTGACATCATCAACCCCACAATTGATGCTGACAGAGAGTTTTCAGAAACCTCAAGAACTTAAACCTCCAACCGAGGATTGATGCTGGGACCTCTGGTATGAGAGACCAGCACACTTAGCCACCACTCTCTTTCTCATTTGTATATTTATTCCGCAAAACAAAATGCAAAGTTAAAAATGTTAATGGTGAAATAGGAGTGTGGCAACCATGCACATGTATTTTAAAGATGGATATACTACTTTGGTAGATAGCTGCCAGAAGTGAACAGATCTGTTGAAAGTAAGTGCTAGAATGACGACTAAGATTGGCAACGGAAACATATTCATTTACATTACATATGGTTTCACACAAGACTGAAAATAAGCAATCTGACATTTGCAGAATGAGGTCCCCAGAGGGTGCATTTGCTGATGCTATCCCATACAGTGGGCCAATTGATCCTCTGGGTACCTCTTTCTGTTTTTGGTTTGAGACACTGATTCAGCTTGAGGTTCACAGAGGGTAAATTTGATGCAACCAAGCTACTGAAATAATGAGTTGTTTTTTCTAAAAAGTGACCCACTTTTTGTAAATGACCCAAACATAAAAACGACCCCTCAAATTAGTGTTAACTTGTTTTCTCTGGTTCATGACATTCCAATAAATGCAAAAATACATTCAGAAAACACGGGTTTGCATCGGGGTCGAGTTTTCATGGCTAACGCAAAAAGCATCAGAGTACCTTTTCTAAATAACTAATTTGCAAAAAATGTCTAAGACAGTAAAATAATTCTGCTGCCGACTGGGTCCTGTTTTTCAAACTCAATCAAGACAATTTTCCTGGAAACCCATATAAGAAAAAAAGAATCAAATCAGTTAACATTTGTTTAAGTTATGGGGCGATCAAGCATCAAATTTGAAAAAAATACAAAGTCAGCCCAATAATTCTGCTGCCGTACATATCGGACTAAGCCCATTTTTGGAACTTGATCAAGAAAATTTTCCAGGAACTCACATGACGAAAAGGAATTGGATCGGTTGACGTTTATTCAAGTTATCTGGGTATCGAGGACATAATTCGCAAAAAATGACAAAGTCAACCCAATAATTTTGCTGTTGTACATCGAACCGAGTCCGTTTTCAAACTCAATTGAGGTAATCTTCTTAGAAAACCATATAACAAAAATAAATCGAATCAGTTGACGTTCAAGTTATCGTACTATCAAGTACAAAATGACCAAATATCAGTCAAGTCGCTTGATGTTTGTTGAAGTTGACACACTATCAAGCTCAAAATTTGTTGATTTTAACAAAGGGCCATAACTCTTATGAAAACCATACATCGAACCGAGGCCATTTTAGAACTCGATCAAGACATTGCTCCTTAAAACCCACAAGGGCCATAACTCTTGTGATAAAACATGGACACACCCTATTTCGTTTCATCAGGTGTTGAACATGCATATCAAGTCACATACCAAATATTATCAAAAGCTATCCAGAAACAACCAAGTTATAAGCAAAAAGGGCCACACAATAGGCCTGCCCGCCCACTCCTCGCCACGCAGTCAAGTTTTTTTTTGAAAACTTGACTGAAAATCTAGGAGGAGGGGCAACCCCGGATGACCCATGTACTTGTATAACCAAAAAGGGTATTTTGAAAGCTTGTATAAAACTTCTTCATACATTTTGCAAAATACAATACTTTATTTAGCTAAAATTTATTCATGGTCCCTTTTTAACTGAATAAATGAAGTTTGACATCAAATATTCTTATTCCCTGCCAGAATCCCAGGAAGTGAAGCAATTCTTGTTCACTGTGGTAAAAAAGTTCTGTTTTACTGGTAAAATAGAACTGTAACCAATGCCTGGGGTGGAAGTCCTTTCAAATGAGCAACATGGATGTAAACGATTGGCTGGACATGATTCTTATCCATGTTGCAGTCAAGATTAGAAATTGTGCAGAAATATTTTACCTGAAACATCAATAAATAAACATATTCATATTTGGGGACGTAGAGTTGTATTTATTTAAGCAAGGGTTGGTTTTGAAATTTGACACTCAACCTTCAACTCTTAACCAGCTGAGTTATTTTCTTAATATTTTTCATCAAATCTAGCCATGGCTGCTTTGAAACAGCCATGACAATATCTGATGTAAAATTCATCTGTCCTAGGCAGGATTATCTGACAGCAGCATGCAAGGAGTTAAATAAGCAGTCCAAACTATCAGTTCTTCCCTAAGAATTTAATGTTAGCATTTTCTTTCTTATGCATGCTGGAAGTAGCCACAAGTGGTGGCCAAGACCCCCGAAATATCAACCTGATACAGTAACCTTGGTAATATATTACATTAACTTAACACAGGAAATGCTGGTAGTATAAGTTCAAGGTCACTGTGACCTTGACCTTGGGCACAATGACCTAAAAATATGTAGGGTTCTTCATCTCATCATGCCAAGTTAAGTTTCGATTGGGAATTCATAATTATAAAAATTATTTATTTATTTATTGGTGTTTAAGGTCACATATTTATGCACATTGGCTAATCGTGACTGTGAGAGTTTTATGGGTGGAAGAAGCCAGAGTACCCGGAGAGAACCACCGAGCAACTGTCAGCTCCTCAACATTCTAACTCTGTTCAAGCAGGGTTAAAACGGTTGAAAACATGTGCACCATCAACGTGCAGTATGCCTTAGTACACAGCGTCATTGTGCCCCCATGTAGGCAACCGGATAAAGTGCCTTGCCCAAGGTTACAACGTGGGTTGTCCCGGATGGGGATCGAACTCGGGACCTCTAGCATAGAAGTCCAACAGTCTACCACTGAGCCACAGCGCTCCTAATTTTAATAATTAAGAGAGCCAAAACCAACTTTGACCGATAAAATTTTAATTTCAAGGTCACTGTGAACTTGACCTTTGGAATAAAGACCTAAAAATACATAGGGTTTTTCCTCTCATTATGCCTGATCCACATGCCAAGTTTGGTTTCGATCAGGCAAACAACATTTTAACTAGAAACCGTCTTTTGCACACTAAAACATATGTCTCCCCTTCCTTTCTATTTAATGCACTGCAAATTATATATACATGAATAATATTGACAACCATACCAAATATCTAAGGTCTAGCTCAAAAGAGAAACAAGGATGTCCCAAATTCCCCTTTGGGGAGCGGGGTTATAAGTATCTATGATCTAGCTCAACATCCACAAGTCAAAAAAAAACAACAAATTTTGGTCTGGACAATTACTCCCTATTTAAAGTACATAAATTTGACCTTGAGGTCAAGGTCACATGAAGGTCATGATGACATGTGGTCTCATTGTGATACATCTACATGTCAATCATCTAAGTCCTAGGTCAAAAAACAAAAAAGTTCTGATCTGGACAATTATTCCCTATTTAAGTACATAAATTTGACCTTGAGGTCAGAGATCAAGGTCACATGCAGTTCATCAAGGAAGCGGACATGCGGTTTCATGGTGACACATCCACATGTCAAAAAAAAAAATTCTGGTCTGGACAATTACTCCCTATTGAAAGTACATAAATTTGACCTTGAGGTCAAGGTCACATGAAGGTCATGATGACATGTGGTCTCATTGTGATACATCCACATGTCAATCATCTAAGACCTAGGTTAAAAAACAAAAAAGTTCTGGTCTGGATAATTATTCCCTATTTGAAGTACATAAATTTGACCTTGAGGTCAGAGGTCATGATCACATGAAGGTCGAGGTAGACGACATGCGGTCTCATGGTGACACATCCACATGTCAAATAACCAAGTCCTAGGTCAAAAAACAAAAAAATTCTGGTCTGGACAATTACTCCCTATTTGAAGTACATAAATTTGACCTTGAGGTAAAGGTCACATGAAGTTCACAATGGTATGCGACACACCAGCTCATGGTGATACATCCATGTGCCAAATATCTAAGGCCTGGCTCAAAAGACAAACAAGTTTTGGTCCAGACAAAGTTTCCTTGAAAAAAGCACAAATCTGACCTTCAGATCAAAGGTCAAGGTCACATGAAGGTCACAATGGTACGCTACAAACCTGCTCATGGTGATACATCCACATGCTAAATATCTAAAGCCTGACTCGAAATACAAAAGAGTTCTGGTCCAGACAGTTTCCCTTAAAAAAGCGCATAAATCTGACCTTCAGGTCAAAGGTCAAGGTCACATGAAGGTCACTATGGTACACTGCACACTGGTTCATGGTGATACATCCACATGCCAAGTATCTAAGGTGTAGGTCAAAAGACAAAAAAGTTATGGCCTGGACAAAGTTTGTGTGATGTTTCCCTTAAAAAACACATAAATCTGACCTTCAGGTCAAAGGTCAAGGTCACATGAAGGTCACTATGGTACACTGCACACCGGCTCATGGTGATACATCCACATGCCAAGTATCTAAGGTGTAGGTCAAAAGAGAAAAAAATTATGGCCCAGACCAAGTTTGTATGAGAAGAAGAAGAAGAAGAAGAAGAAGAAGAAGAAGAAAGAAGAAGAAGGAGGAAGAAGAAGAAGAAGAAGAATATGCACTAAAACAATATGTCTCCCTTCTGGGAAGGGGAGACATAATTAGAAAGCGGAAGCCAACTCGGAGCGATAAAAGTTTTAATTCAAGGTCACTGTGAACTTTACCTTTGACATAATAACCCCAAAATAGCTAGGGTTCTTCCTTTCATCATGCTCAACCCATAAGCCAAGTTTAGTTTCGATCGGGCAAGCAAAACAAGAGAGTCTAATGACATATATATCCCCCACCAGCTTTTATATTATGATAGGAACAAGCATTTGTGAAGGAAATCTAGCTATTACCAAGGGTCTTAATCATGCAAACTTTTGTCGCATTGGAAATTCCTGACCACATGCACATCTACACTTGATACTGATAATTCTGGCCAAGTTTCATAAAAATCCACTGAAAACTGTGGGAGTAGTTAAGTAGCCAAAGTTTGTGATGGTTGGACAGAGAGATGGACAGATGAACACCATTTCAACATCCCACTCCCAACTTCCCCGGCGTGCAATAAATCATTTAATTTCTTAAATAGTAAATGAAGATATCTTCCAAACACCTGCAATTTCGGTAAATTCAAAGTCGACAAGGGCTATAACTCTGGAAAAATTATTCAAATCGAAACTTCCTTTCCATATGCACATGCACACATCATACTCATACTGCACATCAAGTTTCATAAAAATCCAATAAAAAATGCACAAGGAGTTACGCGGACAAGCATTGGGATGGAAATTTTGCTATTATCAAGTGCCGTAACCACACAAAATTCCCCGCATCGACCACATGTCCATCTACACTTCATACTGATACTTCAAAGTTTCATAAAAATTTTTAAAAAATGCATGAGGAGTGAAGCGAGCAAGCCTTTGTGAAGGAAATTTTACTATTTCCAAGGGCTGTAACCATGCAAAATTTGTCGCATTGAAAATTCATGACCACATGCACACCTATACTGATACTACAGATCAAGTTTCATAAAAATCCACTGTAAACTGTAGGAGGAGTTAAGCGGTCAAAGTTTGTGATGGATGGATGGACGGACAGACAAACACCATTTCAATATCCCCCTCCTGACTTCGTCGGCGAGGATAATAAAATACTTCTGAATATAGCAGCCAAAAGCTGTACTGACCTTTTTTCTGTAAGTTCAATATAGCCACTAATATGTTGGAACTTTTTCAACAGAACCATATACATATGGATGTCACTTGAATTGGCATACAGTACAAGTCAAGATAAAGTTGTAGGATAACCGCTATAAACTGTGTATCTTTTGCTTCCTATACTGATAAGACCAGAAACATCATTTTCTGGAAAGCTCTCGAAATAAGTTGTAACATAACTGCAATAAGCTAAGTATACTGTTGCTTTTACACTGATAAGACTAGAAACTAACATCATTTTCTGGAAAGCTCTCACAGAGAGTTTTCTAGAAAATGATGTCAGATTCTGGTCTTATCAGTGCAAAAGCAGCAGTATACTTAGTTTATTGCAGTTACGTTACAAGATATTTCGACTATTACCGTAATGTGCAAATTCTTTTGACAATATCTGAATAGTTGTTGTATTGGAAAAAAATAGATAAAATTTTTTCCCCCAGAATCTAACCAGCTCCCCTCCCCCTGCCTTCCACCCCCATAGAGAGCTCAAATATTAAGCCAGGAACTCAAATTGAACAACCTTGAATCTGATCTCCCTTGCTATGTTATATACCAAATATGAAAGAATTCGGACTGGTGGATCTTAAGAAGAAGGTTTTTAAAGAAATGTCCTCACAATGCACTAAGTTCAACTTTGGGCTCCAATAGAGAGCCAAAATATTAACCCAGGGACGTGATTTGAACAAACTTGAATTTGACCCACCTGTACATGTTGTATACCAAATATGAAAGGATTCTGACTGGTGGAAGAAGATTTTTAAAGAAATTTCCTCATATTGCACTAAGTTAAACTTCGGACTCCCGTAGGGATCCCAAATATTAATCCAGGGATTAGCCCCAGCCTCCTCCCACCCTTGCCCCCCCTCCCCCCACCCCTTCTCCCGAGATGTTATATACCAAATATCAGAAGATTCTAATTGATGGTTCTGGAGAAGAAGATTCTTTTAATTTTGGAAAACAATTTATAGGTGCTAATAGAGTAATCTCCCTTGTGGTGCCCCCTGTGGGAATGGCAACTTTATTTGAACAACTTAAATTGACATATGATAAAGAACATGAATATCAAATTTGGTTAAATTTGGTCCAGTGGTTTATGAGAAAACAATAATGTAAAGTTCACGCTGGACAGATGGATGGATGGATGGACAGAAAGTGATCACTTAAGCTCCCCCTGACTTTCAGTCAAGTGAGCTAAAAATGCACGAGAAGTGAAGCGGACAAGCATTTGTGATGGAAATTTTGCTATTACCAAGAGCCATAACCATGCAAAATTTGTCGCATTAAAAATTCCTGACCACATGCACATCTACACTTGATACTGATACTTCAGACAAAGTTTCGTAAAAATCTACTGAAAACTGTAGGAGGAGTTAATGGACAAAGTTTGTGACGGACAGACAGAGGGACGAACACCATTTCAATATCCCCCTCCAGACTTCATCGGTGGGGAATAGATCATTTAATTTCATTAAGCACAACTGAAGATATCTTCCAAAAACCTGCAATTTTGGTAAATTCAAAGTCGACAAGGGCTATAACTCTGGAAAAATTATTCGAATCGGAACTTCCTTTCCATATGCACATGTACACATCATACTCATACTGCACACCAAGTTTTGTAAAAAATCCAGTGAAAGATACAGGAGTTAAGATGACAAGCATTTGTGATGGAAATTTTGCTATTTCCAAGGGCTGTAACCATGCAAAAATTTGTTGCATCGAAAATTCTTGACCACATGCACATCTACATTTGATACTGATACTTCAGACCAAGTTTCGTACAAATCCAATAAAATATGTGGGAGAAGTTAAGCAGATAAGCCTTTGTGATGGAAATTTTGGTATCTCCAAGGGTCGTAACCACGCAAAAATTTGTCGCGTCGAAAATTCCTGACCACATGCACATCTACTCTTGATACTGATACTTCTGACAAAGATTCGTAAAAATCCACTGAAAACTGTAGCAGGAGTTAACCAGAAAATATTTGTGATGGAAAGACAGACTGATGGACTGACAGAGAGATGGACGGATGCAGACAGACGGATGGACACCATTTCAATAATATATAATTAGAGAAGCCAATTCCGGTAAATGTTTAAGTTCAAGGTCACTGTGACCTTGACCTTTGGTACAATGACCTCAAAATAAATAGGGTTCTTCCTATCATGCCTCAACCACATGCCAAGTTTGATTTCAGTCAGTAAAGCAGAATTTTAATTACAGAGCAGAAACCAACCCCATCGATGGATGGACTGACAAATGAAAATAATTTTAGGTGGGGGGGATAAAACATCTATCAACGGATATTTGGGGGGGGGGGGAGGGGTTGGGTGGGGGAGAGATGCACGGTAACCCCACACAATGCATGACCTAATTTACATGTATACGGGTATGTGCAATGACATTTTATTCACAGCTATTCATATTTCCGTATTTAAGTTCACAATGTTCTCCTTTTGATGATGGCAATGCAGCACTGACTGTGACAGCAACACAAGCTTCCATCCTCTCCTGAAATTTTGGTCCCCACAGTGACAAGTCAAATATTGATATTTTTCGATTGTCTTTGTCCAAAATCGATCAATATATGTTATTAAATATCAGTTTTCATTTTCTCATCTTGTGCTGCACCCCAAATATAACGGAATGTTATCATCTAACATGTGCAATACAAAACAGTCATCACAATGAAAGTGTCAATGGCACTGTAGCTTAACTTGTCTATGTGTTGAGTTTGATGAAAAGGATAATGTTCAATGTTTATGAAAGGATTATGAAATAAGACAGGAATTGTGATAATTGGGAATATGTTAATTTCTGTTCCCTGTATGCTGTGTTTTCAATAAAAATAATATGATGTGTAGACTGTACTAAAGAATTGAGGGGTGGGTTAATGTGGCCCTCACAGTTAATTTATTCCAAAATCCTATCAAGTTACAATGAAATCCCTTCATAAATACAGCCTGTAGACTGTACTAAAGGTTTTCGGGCTTCGGGCCTGTATAGCCATCACGGTTGACCGATCTCAACCAAAAGGGGACGTCCTCATCTAGACATTATACTGGGTCGTCCTACTAAGTTACAATGAAAACCCTTCATAAATATGACAAGTGGTCTGTGCAAAAGTTTTTCGGTTTTGGGCTCGGGCAGCCATCATGGTTGAATGGTCGCAACCAAAAGGGGATGTTCTCATCTGGGCATTATCCGGAGTCATCCTACCAAGTTACAATGAAATCCCTTCATAAATACGACCTGTAGACTGTGCTGAAGGTTTTCGGGCTTTGGGCCCCTGAAGCCGTCACAGTTGACCAATCTCGACCAATAGCGGAAGTTATCATCTAGACATTATATGGAGTCAACCTACCAAGTTACAATGGAATCCCTCCATAAATACGACCTATAGACTATGCTAAAGGCTTTTGGGCTTGGGCAGCCATCACGGCAGAATGATCATGACCAAAAGGGGACGTTCTCATCTAGACATTATATGAAGTCAGCCTACCAAGCTACAATGAAATCCCTCCATAAACACGACCTGTAGACTGTGCTAAAGGTTTTTGGGTTTTGGACTCGGGCAGTCGTCACGGTTGACAGATCGCGACCAAATGAGGAAGTTCTCATCTAGACATCATACTGAGTCATCCTACCTAGTTACGAGGAAATTCCTCCATATTAAATATGACCTGCAGACTGTGCTAAAAGTTTTTGGGTTTCGGGCTTGGGCAGCCGTCATGGTTGACAGATCATGACCAAAAGGGGATGTTCTCATCTAAATGGTATACAGAGGCATCCTACCAAGTTACAATGAAATCCCTTCATAAATATGACATGTAGACTGTGCTAAAGGGTTTCGGGTTTTGGGCTCGGCCAGCCATAGCAGTTGACCAATCACGACCAAAAGGGGACGTTGTCATCTAGACACAACCCCAAACCTGCATGTGAAATTTCGTGATGATCGGACAAGAACTACGGGGTGTAGCCTGTGCTAAAGGAAAATGTGAACAGACTCACAGACTAACAGACTTCTGCACCTGTGATGGCAATAGCTTATCTTGACTTTGTCAAGTTGAGCTAAAAATGTCATTTTTCTTGATCACATCGTGATTGGGCAGTGACACACTTACACACCAAGGGTTGAGATTTCTTAACTCTTTACCTAACGAATCAGTCATATCTACCCACGTAATTTTCAAATAACATGTATGCAGTTGAAACTAGAGGTGTGATTGTCTCATATACCCCCCACCACCATGATTATTCTAAGACAAAAAGCTGCACAATTCTGGTAAAAAAAAGTCTGATCTAAAGGTGCACAGTTTCCCATGGTAGTGAACATCCTTATCAAGTTTCAAAGAAATCGACCCAGAAACATTTGAGAAAATCTCTAGACAAAATTCAGGCATTCTGAGATGAAAAGGGGCATAACTTTGGGGAAAAAAAGTCTGATCAAAACTATAATCACAGGTGCACAGGTTCCCATGATAGTGAACAACCTTACCAAGTGTCAATGAAATCAACCCATAATCATCTGAGAAAAGCTCTGGATAAAAATTCTAGGCAATTCAGGCATTCTTAGATGAAAAGAGGCATAACTCTGCCAAAAAAATTCTTATCAAAACTTTAATCGCAGGTGCACAGGTTCCCATGGTAGTAAACATCCGTACCAAGTTTCAAAGGAATCGCCCCATAAACGCCTAAGAAAATACTAGGCCTGCTTTTTCAAGTCGAAAAGGGGCATAATTCTGGCCAAAATAATCCGACTGGAACTATAATCGCAGGTGCACAGGTTCCCATGGTGGTGAACATTCACAACTAGTTTCGAGCACATTGGTCCTTAAATGTCTGAGAAAATCTCCTTACAAAATTATGTCTATGGACAGATGGACGAGGTGATTTCAATATACACCCCTCAACTTGTGGGGGGGGGGGGGGGGGGGGGGGGGGGAATAAAAACAAACTTTATTCAAAACATTTCAACAAAACCTCTTCATATGACCCCTCATTCAAAGAATCTTGTTGAGCTCGTTCCAATGAAACGTCACATATGGAAAAAACAATAATTAAAATATTAAATTTTGATATCCTTTGAATTGGATAAAGTGTTAAAACAAATATTGTGAAATCAAGATTGAATGAAGAATAACAAACGAAAAAAGCATTCATATTCAAAGTTCTTGAGTTTCTTTTCCGATGGGTGGGTTTCCATAGTGGTGTGGAGAGAAAAGTGGGCAGAGAATTTTGACTGGCTCACATCTGGATGAAATTCTTTGTCCATTTTTGTGATCACACTACTGTAGATTATCAATGCATTTTATAAACCTTTGGAACCTTTGTTCAAGTTATTGCACTAACAAGCTCAAAATTCTTAAAAACTGACTAATTAAGACCCATAACTCTGAAACAAAAAATCAGGCTGGGCCAGTTTTTTAACTCACCTGCGATTTTATTGCAAAAGACCTGTGTGGCAAATATTAGTCAAATTGGAGAACGTTTCTTCTAAGTTATTGCACTAACCGTGTGACGACATTCGGATGCCCAGACGCACATCGACCGTTGCCAAACCATAGGTCTTGGTAGTTAACACAACTCGACTAAAAAGAATTACGCATATTTGTTCAAGTTATCGCACTAACGAGCTGCAAACAGGCAAAATTAACTAATTAAGGACCAGAACTCTGCTCAGTATGGCTGGACTGTACCGTACCAATTTTTGAACTCATTCAAGACATTGTTAAGTCTCAAATACCACCACCTCCACCACTTGTAATCTCACCTCCTCCAACATCACTACCACTTCCAACTCAAACTCTTTTTTTGTTCAATCTAACTTTTAGAAAAACTTTTAGCAAAATAAACAAATAATAGGATATTGTTATAATGAGAGAAATATGCAAGCATTGGGATTTAGTCACTCAAAATAGGCAACAACTGAGATATTGGACACCCCCCTCCCCTTCAAAATGGGTCAGATGGCTATGATATACTACTTTCCTGCATGAGGAGACTACTCATGTCAGTAAACATTCCCTCCAGATAACATAACTCCTCCTTCCCCTCTCATCATGACTTAATTGGAGAGAAATCTCACAAGATTCTGATCTGGCTCAAAAAATTCCTGAAAATTGGTCATTTCCCTAACCGGACACCCTTGATGTACATGGGTGCATATCACCATGGTGATGATGTTAGGAGATGGAGGGTTACTAGGGCTAACTGAATGTATGTCACGAAACTAGGTCCCCTCTCCCCTCAAAATAAGTTCCCCGGGCAGGGTCTCCTACTGAGGTCTCCCTAACCAGGCAAGCAACCCATCTCATATACTACATGCTTGTTCAAGATGGTAACTGGTAGCTACGCGACTTCAAGCTAGAGTTCATCTGAAATAGTGGCGAATGGTCTGAGTATATGTAAAGTTATAACATAATTGGTTAATTTGTTTAACATAGTGTTGAAAAAATTGTAACAATTTCCCTTAGAAAGAGTTATAACATTATGCAGAGTTTATAACATTATCGGTTGTTTGTAGCATTATGCGTTGGTGTAACATTATGCAGAGTTGTAACATTATCAGTTGAAACACCCCCCCACCCGCCACTCTGGCAATAAGGTAATAACCTGACAGTATTAAGTGTATAATGTTGCCCAATGGCACACTTTGTTAATCCTCAGAACCCAAGAGGCCCTTTTTCAGATCCAGGAATGATACGTTATGATTTCATTAAGTAGGATGGCTGTGAAGTGAATGTGTGGAATAGACCAATCAATATTTTCAACGTGCAGTCCCAAGGTTGCACACTGAAAATATTAACTGGTCTATTCCCAAATAATGAATATGGACTCCTCCTATTGCTGCTATTAAATTGACATGGAAGATACCACCAGGGTCAAAGGGTTAAAGGCTATAATGCACATGTATTGCAGCTCAATGGTTCTCTCGTAAATATTAAAGCTTCCTAAACCCATGCGCTGTCCATTCAAGAAACAAAGGTCCATGGTTCTATCCCCGCCAAGGCAACTGTGCTGTGGCCTTGGGCAAGACCCTTAATCTCAATTGCCCGCATGAGGACACTGTGGCATCATGTACTATGGCATACTGCATGTCAATGGTGCAGTTGTCTTCAACCAATGCTAACCCTGTTTGTGTGGAGTTAGTACGTTGGAGAGTCTGACAGTTGCTCAACGATGCTCGTGGTTCTCTCCGGATACTCCGGCTTCCTCCATCCATAAAATGGTCCGACCTGAAGTGAACCTGGCTGTCGAATGTGTTAAATCAAATAAATAAATAAACCAACTCTGCCAATAAGGGTTGCCATAAGCCAAGCAGCATACCTGATCCACCAAAGTCTTTAGAGAGGCCCTTCCGCCCTTGGCACAAATGTTGGACTGAATTTTATAAAAAATAAAAAATATAGAGACTCTCTGAATGTTGTTTCTTTTATTACTCAAATATATCAACATTGTCTTTCAAACATAACAATCATAACACGATGAAACATGCCATTCCAGTTGAAACTGTTGGGCAGATAACCACCAAATGAAAGTGTCAATAACACTGTAGCTCAACTTGACAAACCTGATCTTAAGTTATAAATGAAATGGCAAAATTGAAGATCATTGGTACCAATGTTATTTGATGAAATTTCAACATAACAGCATTGTGTGTGTACAACGTCAGAGTAATCCATGCATTTTTAAATGTAAACTAAGATTGGCTAAAGGAAGAATGCTGATACACAAATGCAGTATGTTCAGAGGTTATTGTAAATGGCAACTTTTTTCACAGAAATGAATGCTAATCAATAGCTCTTATCTAGAGTTCTTGACTAATGAGCACACCAAGTTCAAACACAATCCTATGATAAATGTGGCCTGTAGGCCATGTCAAAGAATGTTGATGCACAAATGCAATAAATTCAAAGATTGTTGCTAACAGCAACAGTTTCTGATGGAAATGAAAAGAAAATCAATAGCTCCTATCTTTGTCACCCTGCATAAGCATACAAAGTTTCAAAACAACCTGATAATGAGTGTGCCCTCTGAGGCATGCCAAAGGAAGATGTTAATGCACAAGTGCACTAAGCAGAAGGTCATTGCTTTGCGACAATGGTTTTTTTTTTGGTTTTTTTTTTTGGGGGGGGGGGGGGGGGGGGGGCTATGGAAATTCATAAATATACCCTACAGAGAGTGCAAAAGGGATAAGTTGATGCACAAATGCAGTAAGTTCAAAGGTTGGTGATAACGACAATAACTTTTTATGGAAATTAAAAAATAGCTCGCACCTAGAGGTCACCCCAAACACGCATACCAAGTTTCAGTGATCCGATCATAAATGTGCCCTGAAGGGTGTGTTAAAGGGAAATATTGAGGTCTGACTAAACTAAGTTCAAAGGTCAGCGGCAACATTTTTTGACAGAAATGGAAGAAAATCGTCAGCTCCCATATAGATGTCACCACACACAAGCACACCAAGTTTGCAAGCGATCCAATCTTAAATGTGCCCTGCAGGGTGTGTCAAATGGAAATATTGATGCTTAACTGCACTAAGTTTTTACTACGTTCATAGGTCATTGCCAGTGGTAACATTTTTTGAAGTAAATCAAAGAAAATCAATAGCTCCCATCTAGAGGTAACCCCAAACAAGCATACAAAGTTTCAAACCGATCTGATCATAAATGTGCCCTGTAGGACATGCCAAAGGAATATATTGATACCTGACTAAACTTAGTTCAAAGATCGCTGCCAGTGGCAACATTTTTTGATGGACAGAATTGGAAGAAAATCGATAGCTCAAACAAGCATGCCAGGTTTCAGAGCAATCCGAACATAAATGTGCCCTGTAGGGTGCGCCAAAGGGAAGTATTGAGGTCTGACTAAACTAAGTTCTAAGAATGTTGGCCGCGGCAACATTTTTCGACAGAAATGGAAGAAAATCGATAGCTCCCATCTAGAGGTCTCCCCTAGCAAGCAAACCAGGTTTCAAAGCAATCCGATCATACATGTGCCCTGTAGGGTGTGCCAAAGGGAAATATTGAGGTCTGACTAAACTAAGTTCTAAGAACGTTGGCCGCAGCAACATTTTTTGATGGAAATAGAAGAAAATCAATAGCTCCCATCTAGAGGTCACCCCAAACAAGCATACCAAGTTTCAAAGCGATCTGATCATAAATGCGACCTGTGAGGTGTGCCAAAGGCAATTGTGGACGTACGTACTAATGTATGTACGTACGTACAGTACGTGGAGAGTGGATTGTAACTAAATTACCCGCGGAGTGGAGTTATCACCCAAACTATAACTTTCAAATTTTGTTTATATCGAATAAAAGCACAAGCAATGTTTCAGCCAATGGACCTCCGTGTTTAACCTGGAGGTTCATTGGCTGAAACTTTGCTTGTGATTGTTATGCTTTGCAACAAATTTGCAATTATTGCTTGGTGGAATCTCCACTCTGTGGGTGATTTAGTGATAATACACTCTCCACGTACTGTATGTACGCCGACGGACGAGAAGTGATGGCAATAGCTCAGCTTGACTTTGTCAAGTTGAGCTAAAATGGTCAGGTTTTCCTTCATGGAAAGTCAGTTTTAAGGCGAGCTGTTGCTCTTGCACGTCATCACACCTGCAATTTTTACTTTTCTGCAAGTAGAAAATAGTGTGACTCAGTTCCACCTAGTGAATGATTAACCATACCTAATGATATGGTTTTGTTGAAACTTTTTTAAGAACTCGGTGAAAAAATTAAAATAACTAATTTTGGTATCATGTGCAGGCCATATTATTTGAGAGGAATGATTTTATCATTCCTCTGGTGGTTATCTAAATGAAAAAACAGATAACCGAAAAGTTGTTCTTGTGGAACTACAAACAGTTTGTCAAAAAGTTGTGTCTTATCACCTTATTTGATAGCACTGTTTTAAAATGTTTCTGTGAGAAGACCCCCCCCCCCCCCCCCCCCCCCCTCTCTTCAATGCACATATTCCCTAAGACAGCTTTCAAAATCTCTGAACTGTCATACAGTAGGGCCATCGTGGACCGGTCGAATTCCACAGGCTGTCATTTTCTCCACGCCAATAATTCGGAGATGATTCGCTATGACACCGAGCAAAATTTCCACCAATGAAGCACCGGCTGGGGGAATCATTACCCTGGTGCTTCATTGGTGAAAATTTCACTAGGTGTCATAGCGGATCATCTCTGAATGATATGTGTGGAAAAATGCCCACCCATACATGCAGATTTTGATCAGTCCACGGTGGCCGTACTGTAAAAGGTCCTCTTTATTATATCAAGATGAACGGTAAATAGGTTATCTCAAAATTCGAGATTTTATTCTCGGCATGTGTTTTCTGTAAAGAGCTAAAATCTGTTTGTGGGAAATAGATCAAATAATACAATGCGTGCATGAAAATATGAACAATATACAATGAACTATATAAGCTGTAACATTTCAAGACTTCAAACTGATCAAACTTTACATTCCAAAAATTGGTATGTGAACAACATTATTTGACAGGCCTGGCATTCTGAAAAATGCAGGAGGGCAAAAAATCGCTCTCCTCAATCAGCTTAGGAGAGCAATTAGCTTTATACAGCATTTTAAGTATCCAATTGAACAAACTCATTGAAACTGAAACAACAGACTACATCAAAACTCATTGAAACTGAAACCAACAGACTACATCAGTGATTTTATTAACTTTACTAAGGTAAAGCGAAATCTCTTAGACATTTAGATGTCTCACTCAACAACCGAACACACACTGTACAAGACCTGTGTGTGTACCCAGACCTGTTGTCCAAGAAAGTCATACGCCTACCACTACCACCTTCAACCCCCCCAAGGGGGTTGAAGGTGGTAGTGGTAGGCGTATGACTTTCTTGGACAACAGGTCTGCTTGAATCTACAGACACATCCTGGTGTAAGTGCTTCAAGTGACAGGATAGTAGTAATGGTAGTATATTATAGTGTCAATATTCCTTGAATAATTACCCCTCAAACTGTGATGTCAGTTGTTGAACTTGAAACTGACAGAAAAAAAAATATTGCTATGACCCATTTTGTTTCAAATGATTGCAACTGTGTTTGGGTATGGTTGCAGCCATTACCTTTTTTCACTAAACCACTTTCAAAACTTTCAAAATGAAATTACGTGATGTTATGTGACTTTGAAGTTAAATTACATTTTTGCTTTACAACAAAAATATAATGTGAGCATAATACATGTAATCTCAATTATCCCAGACCAAAATATTTAGGAGGGCAATTTTTCGCTCTCCTTAATTCTTTCAGGAGGGCAGTAAGGAGAGCTAAAAAATCGCTCTCCTGAAATTGCCAAGCCTGATTTGACAAACCTCAAAGGCCAGTAATATTGCTACAACGTCTTTTCGTTCATGCATTCTGGGAACAATCATCTGATTGACTTTCAATTGCTCCATTGAAGTTGCATTTTATGTATTACACCGAACTGAAATAAATTTGATTATGCCATGAAAAGCTTATTTGAAAAATCGGGTGATATTTTTTGAATCGCTACTCACAGTGCACCAGTGGAGTGAACAGTGTGCAGATGTTCACTGATGTTTTTCTTTAACCCTTTACCAAACATGAAAAGCAGACAACACTTGCAAACAAAATTCTTGAATAACTAATTTGTTTCATTTTTGTCTCAAAAACATAGGTTATGACCCCTCATTGGAATGAGCTCGATGAGCTCATTCCAAAGCAGGGTCATAACCTATGCTTTTGAGACAAAAAATGAAAAAATAATGAAAATTAATTGGCGATTTTTGTGAATAGCACTGGCCGCTTTTGGCTGTTACGTTGGGTAAAGGGTTAAGACATTTTTCCGATGCTGGAACTCAACAATAACATGCTTCACTTCACATGATATCGAGTATCCTGAACTCCACACAGGTCATTTGCATTTGTTGGTGGTTTCAATGTCATACAGAATGTTTTCTGCATTTCCAAAGGTGTTCTGATGATAGTTTTGTGGGTAAAAACTAAAATATATTACAGTGGAGCCTGCTGAATTGGATATTTCTTAACTGAATAACCCTGTTAATTGAATATAATTTCCCATCACAAAACCACTTACCATAACTCCAGGACAAATTTGACCTGTAAACTGAATATAGGTCATAGAGTAAACTCCTGTTAATTGAATAAAAAAAATCTTGTAACCTGTCGAGAAATTACCCGGACTCTCCCCAGTTTTCCTTTGTGTATAGACCTATTTGGCTCCAGTACCTCCAATACAAGCATTTAATCTATTATATCTTGTTTGACAGAGCTCATGGACAACAAGATATAAAGGAATAAATGCATAAGTTTATCTCTAGAAGACAGGAAAATGACTCAATCAGTTAACTGAATACTCCCGTTAATTGAATACTTTTCAGTGGCAAAGTGGCTATTCTACTAACAGGGTTCCACTGTACTGGCACTTCCATCAGATACCTTGGCTTTTGACTGTAACAGTCAGATAAAGTGGAGAATAACTTCAAACTTGTGTTAATAAAAAACATTTGTATCATTGAATTATTAATTAACACTGATAAACTTTGAATTATATAATGAAAAGTTAATATTGTAACCCTATTTGATGATTAGCCTCCCTTGAGTCATTGACAACGAAACCATTACATTTTCAACCCAAGTTGCACTGAGTTTTGTGTTAAGTACAGTTTTAGCTGCAGTTGCAGTCGCATAGCCACCCTCAATCCTGACACCCCAAATCCCACTCCTCCCCCAGCCTGGCCTTATCCCCCTCACCCCCCAAAGAAATCTTGAAATTCTCAGAGGGCCAGCAACTGATGAAATGCATTTATCCAACTCTGAAATACCACACCACATTTTGGAACTTGTTTCGTCTTGCGGAAGCGTTTGTTATTGTGATCGGCTTTCAGGAACACAACATGAATTCTGACCACCAGACATTAATAAACATAGGAGTCTGAATAAGCACCGCAGGGATGTGAAAGTTTCAACAGAAATTTTAAACTCATGGGTATGTTTATTTGGATCCCGAGAGTATGCACTAAACTGAGTTGTTCGCTCATCTGGATGTGGTTATCATGAATGATGCCTCATTCCCTAACTCACAAGAACAAAGGGGGGAGGATATGTGACCACCTGCAGCTTAAGGCTTTTGAATTTGATGGTCTTGCTAAGGGAAGTTACAGTACCTTGGCAGTGCTTTCTAGTGAAGTTCTGGCTGCCTGTACAGGTAGCCAAGACTTTACTAGACACCACTGCTACATGTAAGTCAAAGTGTACATGTCACCTTAGTATGAGGGGCCAAAAAATAAGTAAAGTTCCTCTCCAAGTCTTGAAGGACACTTTCAGAATCTATGACAATGAAATGAATATTTTGCGAGAATCGGTTCTCATTGTGGTCTTTCTTTACGTGAATAATTTGCAAGAAATTGATTCTGATTCTCGCATGAATTTTAAATCCTAAATATATACAAACATGTAGATGCTAAAAGTGATCTTACACACAAATAAATTTAGGGCACAGTTCTTTGTCTCAAGACAAAAGCTGTATCATGTCTGACACTTTAAAAGGTGAAATAGGATGCATAAACCCTGGAACAACTGTTAACAAAATGTAAAAACTTTGAAGGCTGTGCTTCACTGCATGCACTGGAAAGAAACTAAAATCACCAACAGGACCCTGACAGTGAACGCAGTCTCTTTCTCTCACAGATTGTGATCTGTTGCAACCTATTTACTCCAGTGGATAGAGGTGGGTGGTATACCGAAAATACCGAATGGTAAAGCAATTGTAGTAATACCAAACCAAGGCTGGAAAAATATACTGAAAACCCGGTACTTTAAAATACCTGCCACAAACATACATGTACAAAATGTGAAGGAACCACCAGGGTTACCGGTATACTGAATCCGACCAAAAATGGCTAATTTATAGCCCAATATGTAGCCAAAATAAGGCAAAGACAGCCAAAATACCTTGAAATTTATACAAATTTGGATCTTAATTTTAATGAGCCGGTTCCTATGACATCCATATTTGTATGGTTTTATCAATATTAATGATATAATTTTTGCAAAAATATCTAAATTTTATTTTATTTTGTTGTGTTGAGTAACAGGTTAAGGGTCAAATATAAAATTTTGGTATATTAAAGCTATTTTTAATGTAGGTAACAAGTACCGTACCGAAACCGAGGTATATGGTCAAAATATACTGGTACCGATACAGAACAAACAAAAATTTCAAATCAATACCACCCATCTCTACCAGTGGACTGTGATTTCACAAATAGAATATTGACAAATCAAGATCGAATCAAGAAAAACTGACGAAAACTGAATCTGAAATTCAATGTTCTCACATTTATTTATTGGTATTCAAGATCACATATATCTGCACAATGGCTAATTGTGACAACATGGATATAAAGTCAAATCCAACCAATCGTTTATACCCATGTTGCCCATTTTTGAGGACTTCCACCCCAGGCATTGGTGATCGGGTACTATTTTACCAATTCACTTCCAGGGACTCCCATGGGGAAATGTTCTTGCATTTCTTTTTCGATCACCCTGTCGTTAAATGTAATAATTTATTGAAAAATTCCCTCATAGAGAGCTTTCCAACAAAGGACAACAAAACAAAATTTTGAATCATCAGAATTCACCCCTGAAATTTAGCAAGAAGCTGAACTTGCTTGACAGGCATGAGTTACTCTCAGTCTCTTGATGGTGTTGGGTACATGTACATGAACAAATACTTGGCTAAACATTTATGCAACAGGATGTGAAGTAAGCCAAGAAATAAGCAGCTGGCATCGGCAGAATGAGGCTCCCAGCGTGGGGGGATTTGGTGAAGCTACCCTGCACAGTAGGGTAGAATTACAAAATTTACCCTCTGTGAACATCAATCTGAATCAAGGTCTCAGGCCTAAGCAGAAACGGGTACCCAGCGGACAAATTGGGGGATTCTAGCCCACTGTATGGGATAGCATCAGCAAATTCCTCCTCTGGGTACCTCACTCTGCAAATGACAGATTGCTTATTCCAAGGCTTGATGTGAAGGGGGTGTTGATCAGGGTTTGAAGCTTGAAGGAACATACAATTACTTGAACATAACTTAGGTGAAAACATTTCTGAAGATAGCTTTTTCTTGTGAGAAAGCAACAATATTATAAAATGCAAGAATATTATCTTCATAACAATAGATTATTGCCAGTTGCTGTAGAAATCTGGCAATAATGAGACAATAATCTGAAGTTATTGATAATGTCCCAGAAAGGTATACATGTACATGATCTTTATGTTTGTTTGTTTCTTGGGGGTTTTAACAAATATTACAACAGCCAGGGTCATGTCACGTTGGAGAGTTTTACATGTATGTGAAGGAATCCGTAGCATGCATAGAGAATCACTGAGCAACGGTGAGTAACTGTCTCCAACTTACTAACCATGCACAAGCAGCATTAGCATTGGCTGAAGGCAAGTGTACAACCGTAATGCCTTATGCCTAAGTACACAACACTACCATGATCCCACATAAAGTGTCTTATGCAAGGACACAACATGGATGACAGAGATCATGATCAAACAGTCAACCTTTTGATCTCAATTCAAATACTATAACCGGTAAGCCACCATGCTTTGTGTACTTTGTTCTACTGGGAGGCTATGGGACAGTGTCAGGGAGCGGGTGGCTCAGTGGTAGACTGTTAGACTTCTATGCTAGCGGTCCCGAGTTCGATCCCCGTCCGGGACAACCCACGTTGTGTCCTTGGGCAAGGCATTTTATCCCCGATTGCCTACATGGGGGCACGATGATGCTGTGTACTAAGGTGTACTTCATGTCGATGGTTCACTTGTCTTCAACCACTGTAACCCTGCTTGAGCGGAGCATGAACAGAGTTAGATTGTTGAGGAGCTGTCTGTTGATCGTCAATGCTAGCTGGTTCTCTCCGGGTACTCCAGCTTCCTCCACCCGTAAAACTGTCACAGTCTTGATTAGCCGTTGTGCATAAGTATGTGACTTTAAGTTTAACCCTTCAGGGCCTGGACAAGTGTCTTGAATTCTCACCATTCCACAGTCTCTATACGTCTAAGGGCTTAGCAGTGATTTCTAGTGAAGTCTTAGCTGCCTGGTAAGGCAGACAAGACTTGACTGGAAACCACTGCTTAGGTAATTTGTCTATTGTCAGCAGGACCTCCTCATGATGGCATGTTAAGGGCACCTGTTCTGAGATCGGAAAATTCGGAAATAGGCCTTTAAGGGTTAAACACCAATAAAGAAATAAAAAGTACAGTGTCAACCTTTTGATCTCAAGTCAAATGCTCTAACCGGTAAGCCACCATGCTTTGTACACTTTGCTCTCTACTTGGAGGCTATAGTATAGTCACCATGGACTGGTCATAATCCACGTGTGGATAGTGATACCCATACATACGTTTACTGGGTAATAAAAATCATCATCCACAAAATTTTAATTAATCCTTTACCCAACGTAACAGCCACAAATGGCCAGCACTATTCTAAATGAAAGTGTCAATGACACTGTAGCTCAACTTGTCAAGACAAAGACATGTACATGTACATGTATAGTTTGTGACCCAGCAATGACAAACATCTAGGTAATGACCTGATAACAAAGGTACATATAAAGTATTGTAACGGTCTGTACATAAATACTGACCGTTGCCTGTAACAAATGTATAGGTAAAGTATTGTAAAGGTGCGTGACAGTCAGATGCTAAACTAGAAAAAAATCTTTGAGTCCCAGAGTGGGTCTGACTGAACCCCAAAATATTTGTTCTCATAGCACAGTGATAACAAAGGCACCCCAAAACACACTCATTCCTGTCCCAAGGTGAAAACAAAGGTACCCAAGAAGTTCCGTGAAGATTAGTTCACAAATATGAGCTGTGTAGAAGTTGTGACAAAAAACTGATTGGATCTAATTTCGGTACAAAATGGCCACTGGCAGCCATCTTGAATTTTGGACCGCACCCAGAAACACTCGTTCTCGTCCCAAGGTGATAACAAAGGTACCCAAGAAGTTTTGTGAAGATCGGTTCATAAATACAGCCTCTAGCCCGGGCCATATTGACATGTGCACTTACAGTGTATAAGTAGCACTGAATAAATCAAAGTTCATCTAATTTGCATAATTTCTGCACAAGAAAAAAACCCGTACTACATGTGATGTATTCCATGTTACTAAACATTCATACAAAACTTTATTCAAATCAGAACTTTCATAAAGAAGTTCTGTACAAAAGACTGATTGCACTAATTTTGGTACAAAATGGCTGCTGGTGGCCATCTTGAATTTCAGACCACACCCAAAAACACTTGTTCTCATCCCACGGTGATAACAAAGGTACCCAAGAAGTTTCATAAAGATCGGTTCATAAATACGGCCTCTAGCCTGAGCTGTACAGAAGTTGTGAACAAAAAAACTGATTAGACCTAATTTCGGTACAAAATGGCCACTGGCAGCCATCTTGAATCTTGGACCGCACCCAGAAACACTCGTTCTCGTCCCAAGGTGATAACAAAGGTACCCACGAGAAAAAAACCCGTATTATATGTGATGTATCCCATGGTACTCATCCCACAGTCATAACAAAGGTACCCAAGATGTTTCATAAAGATCGGTTCATAAATACGGCCTCTAGACCGAGCCGTATCCAATTGTTGACGGACAGACGGACGACGGGCCATGGCATAAGCTCAAATTTGGCTTCGCCAAAGTTGAGCTAAAAATCACCAATTATTTTTCATTTTTTTGTCCCCAAAACATAGGTTATGACCCCTCATGGGAACGATGATGATAAAGGGACATAGTAGCCACTAGGTTCACCCTCAAGCTTCGGGTCCGGTCATCTAACAGTGGTGTGAGATGGAGAGGGCCATGGTAGCCCATCTCGTATAAGCCCGAGCTCGTTGTTGCAATGATGTGTTATAACCTATGTTTTTGACATGAAAAAAATTAGTTATTCAAGATTTTTTTTGCAAGTGTCGTCTGCTTTTCAAGTTAGGTAAAGGGTTAATGAAGCACCGGGTTGTACCCAGTGCTTCTTGAATTAAATTTTGGATGATTATGCCTATAACTAGTGTTTGGAATCTAACATAAATTGCATCTGTGGAAATACTAGCATACTGTCCACCCTTGGAAAGTAACCAATCCATGACGGCCGTACTGTATGGTTCAAAAGAGTTAACTAATAAATCTCAAGGGGGACTGAGTCAAGTTTTTTCCTGTTTGTCTGAGGTCTAATAATATACATGCAGGTGAATGAAAAAATCAGTTACCTAATTTCTTTTGTAGCAAATTATCAAATCCTACAACAAAACTTCTATCCTGCACCTCCTTGAAAATATTATGAATTTTTCATATATTTGAAAAGCTCTTTGAGAGAGCATTTCAAATGATATGAAGTCAACACTATCTATGAGAACAGAGTAAATGGAATCAGCATACATGTATGTTTGTTTTTTTACGCCATACTGATCGATTCCGAAGATGTACATGTACAAGTCTGCAAATAACCTCAGAAATGTTACCTGACAAAATGTCAGGCACCAACAAGATTGTACCTGACAAAATATACTTTCCGGCACATACATTTACCAAAAATATTTTTTAATATATACATGTACAAGTATGTTGACATTTTCAAAAGAAACAAGGTACAATTCCACATGCTACCCTGCCAAGAAGTGGACAAAGTTGTTGGGGGTTGGTGGTCCATCAGCATACAAAAGTCATAGAAACTGGTGTAACAGGCTATCTCCCCACCACTTGGATATCTTTTCCCCTTGAAGGGGGGGGGGGGGGGGGAGGGAAGATATCCTAGTATATCTTCTCCCCCACCCTGGATATCTTTCCCCCACCCATAAAAAAAATGTTTTGATTTAATTTGACATTATTTGATGATGAAATGGTGAGAAAAGAGTTTTTGCAGAATTTGTTTTTTTTTCAAGACCATCCTGGATATCTTGCCCCCACCCACTAACCGACCTATGACAATGAAAGTGTCAATGACAATGTAGCTTAACTTGTGTGTTGTGTTTGATGAAAAGGATAATGTTCAATGTTTATGAAAGGATTATGAAATAAGACAAGAATTGTGATAACTGGGAATATGTTCATTTTTGTTCACTGTATGCTATGTTTTTGATAAAAAATAATATGAGGTATACACTGTACTAAAGAGCTGAGGGGTGGGTTAATATGACCTCACAGTTAATGTATGTGGCCCTCACAGTTAACGTATATCAACGAAAGTTACCAAGTTACAGTGAAATTATTCCAAAATGAGTCATCCCATCAAGTTACATTGAAATCCCTTCATAAATATGGCCTGTAGACTGCGCTAAAGGCTTTCGGGCTTCGGGCCCCTGGAGCCGTCAGTTTCCCAATTGCGTCCAAAGGGGACGTTCTCATCTAGACATTGTATGAAGTCAAACCTACCAAGTTACAATGAAATCCCTTCATAAATATGACCTGTCAACTGTGCTAAAGGTTTTTGGGCTTTGGGCAGCCATCATGGTTGAATGATCGCAACCAACAGGCGACATTCTCATCTGGGCATCAACTGGAGCGATCCTACAAAGTTACAATGAAATCCCTTCATAAATAAGACCTGTAGACTGTGCTCAGGTTTTCGGGCTTTGGACCCCTGAAGCCGTCGCAGTCGACCAATCATGACCAAAAGGGGATGTCATCATCTAGGCATTATATGGAGTCAAACTAACAGGTTACAATGAAATCCTTCCATAAATATGACCTATAGACTATGCTAAAGGTTTTGGGCTCGGGCAGCCATCAAGGCTGAATGATCGTGACCAAAAGAGGACGTGCTCATCCAGACATTATCTGGAGTCTTCCTACCAAGGTACAATGAAATCCCTTCATAAATATCACCTGCAGACTGTGCTAAAGGTTTTCAGGCTTCAGGCCCCTGCAGCCGTCACAGTTGCCTAATGGTGTCCAAAAGGGGCTGTTCTCATCTAGACATTATATGAAGTCAAGCTACCAAATTACAATGAAATCCCTTCATAAATATGAACTGAAGACTGTGCTAAAGGTTTTGGGGCTTTGGGCTCGGGCAGCCATCATGGTTGAATGATCGCAACCAAAAGGGGACATTCTCATCTGGGCATCATCTGGAGTGATCCTACGAAATCCCTTCATAAATATGACCTGTAGACTATGCTCAAGATTTTCGGGCACTTGTAGCCATCACAGTTGACCAATCACGACCAAAAGGGGATGTCATCATCTAGGCACTATATGGAGTCAACCTAACAAGTTACAATGAAATCCTTTCATAAATACGATCTATAGACTATGCTAAAGGTTTTTGGGCTCAGGCAGCCATCAAGGCTGACTGAATGATCGTGACCAAAAGGGGACGTTCTCATCTAGACATTATTTGGAGTCATCCTTCCAAGGTACAATGAAATCCCTTCATAATTATGACCAGTAGACTGTTCTAAAGGTTTTCGGGCTTCGGGCCCCTGTAGCTGTCACAGTTGCCCAATCATGTCCAAAAGGGGACGTTCTCATCTAGACATTATATAAAGTCAAACCTACCAAGTTACAATGAAATCCCTTCATAAATATGACCTGTAGACTGTGCTAAAGGTATTCGGGCTTCGGGCTCGGGCAGCCATAATGGTTGAATGATCGCAACCAAAAGGGGACATTCTCATCTGGGCTTCATCTGGAGTGACCATACGAAGTTACAATGAAATCCCTTCATAAATATGACCTGTAGACTGTGCTCAAGATTTTGGGGCTTCGGGCACCTGAAGCCATCACAAGTGACCAATCATGAGCAAAAGGGGATGTCATCATCTAGGCATTATATGGAGTCAACCTAACAAGTTACAATGAAATCCTTCCATAAATACGACCTGTAGAATATGCTAAAGGTCTTTGGGCTCGGGCAGCCATAAAGGCTGAATGATCGCAACCAAAAGGGGATGTTCTCATCTAGACATTATTTGGAGTCATCCTACCAAGCTACAATGAAATCCCTTCATAATTATGACCTGTAGACTGTGCTAAAGGTTTTTGGGCTTCGGGCCCCTGCAGTCGTCACAGTTGTCCAATCGTGTCCAAAAGGGGACGTTCTCATCTAGACATTATATGAAGTCCACCTACCAAGTTACAATGAAATCCCTTCATAAATATAACCTGTAGACTGTGCTAAAGGTTTTCGGGGTTTGGGCTCAGGCAGCCAGCATGGTTGAATGATCGCACACAAAGGGGATAATCTCATCTGGGCATCATCTAGAGTGATCCTATGAAGTTACACTGAAATTCCTTTATAAATATGACCTGTAGACCGTGTTCAAGGTTTTCGGGCTTCAGGCACCTGTAGTCATCACAGTTGACCAATAACAACCAAAAGGGGATGTCATCATCTAGGCATTATATGGAATCAACCTAACAGGTTACAATGAAATCCTTCATTAAATATACAAATTTTATAGTAAATTTCCTTTCTTATATCTACCGCAATTGTTTACTACAGGCTTGCACTACAGTGGAAGACCCTAACTCGGATAAAATACTCTCTATTTTAATCTTTCCCAAGAGATGTGGTAAAGAAAAGTGGTGTAAAAAACACCACGAAAAAATAAGCCAAAACTGAGCTGAGCGCCATGGGACGCTCTTCCCTAGTACAAATCCACGACTTCCATTAACCAATGCGCAGTGCGTCATCAATTCATCATTCTTTTGAGTCCGCCAGCATAGGAGTTACGTGATCTGTGGTGAGGAAGGATTCTTACCCGAATAAGAAGACGGGAGGGCCTCCATGTAAACAACTGCAGTTGGTATAATAAGAAAGGAAATTTACTATAAAATTTATATTTCTTATCAACCTACCTTCCAACTATTTACTACAGGCTGAATAGGCAATAGGATGGAGGGAATCACATAACCAACCCACAGATAACTCAATTGCACTGGAACTGTGGACAGAGGAAGCGAACCCTAGGCCTATCAAATCATAGCATCACAAACTTTAGTAAAAGACAATGAAAGATGAGGCTTTTGGTGAAGTGCGACGCACAGACAGAAAATCTGAATGGCTGGAACAGACAAAAGCCTGAACCGAAGAAAGAGGGCCTGTAGGACAAAGGTCCTCTGTCGGAGAAGGTAGCATTTCTCCAGTAGGCTGCCAGTATAACATCCGACAACATGACAGAGTTAGTAAAAGAGGAAGACAATGCACGCACCTCGTGGCAGAAAAAACGATTGGTAATACAATCACCAGTAGCTAGACGAGCGGAAGCTGCACGAATAGCAAGACAAATCCATCGAGAAATGGATGCAGGAGAGATCTGGCATGTGAGAAAACGCATATCCATCCAGGATAAAGGTGTGAATGCCCCCCCCCCCCCCAAGTAGAGCAGCGCCCAAGAAAGTGCACATCTTGGAGTAAACTGCAAAGTCATAGGCCTTTTCAAGGAAAAGAGCTGAACAAGCTTGGAGAGGCAAGGATGGGTGTCGAAACAATGCGGTACCACATATGAAAAAGCATGGACTTGTATCCATTGCTGGAGACCCCCAGAAACAAACATATACCAGAAACTCCACAAGCGGTGTGATCGAAGGAGTGACAGAAGCAACAAAGTGATCGCACACCATCGATAGAAGAACCTTCTACTTAGCTAGAGGCTAAACCAGTGGAGTGAGTGCCTCCTTGTAGAAGAAAAGCATCTCCACTGCTTGTCTCTAAAAACCACTTCGGAGGAGACAGGACCCGATAAAAGACATGCACGAAGGCACAATGAAGTCGGGTCAACTTGAAACCTCCTTGGGCGACTTTGGAAAAGAAAGTCGTGGCGTAGAGAGAGACATGCAGGAACCGCCGCTAACAGAGAGCGGAACAGATTGAGCCACACCCACCGAGGCGACAGGGGTGTGATCGAAAGGATTCGACGACTGCAGTTTCATATATGGGCTAGAACCTGAAGCGGAATCGGAACCAGCAGGAAGGCATAGCCGACAGGACCATCCCAAAGGAGGGTCAGAGCGTCCACAGCGAAAGCCAGAGCATCTGGACACAGGGACACGAAAGTTTCCACCTGATGGTTCCAACGGGTCGCAAAGAGATCGATGGAACACCGCCATGCGGAGCATCCACTCGGTGGAAAAGAACCTGCCCCATCGGGACAGAGAGTCGGCTAGGACGTTCAGACAACCGGAAATGTGACGAACAACCACCCCGGCGTTGACAACTTGAGCGAGCAGTAGAGGATCCCGAGCTAATTTGTACATTGGAACCGAGTGTGTAACCGAATGAAGCAACCACTGTCGAATTGTCGAACAACATAAGGACCTGACGATTCGACAGGTGAGGGAACCACTGCCTGAAACTCAGAAGAAAAGCAAGAAGCTCCTTCTGGTTGATGTGTAGAGATGCCCGATCCTGGTCCCACATCCCGTGAAGGGAAAGACCTAGAGGATCCAACGTCGCACCCCATCGGAGATCGCTGGCATCTGCCGTCAGAGCGTGATAGGACGTGGGTAAGTCCAACGGGACACCCTGCATGATCCACTCAACATTCGTCCAGTGGAGAAGGTGAGGATGAAGAGATTCTGGTAAATGAAGCATCAGATCCAGAGAATCGACATTCGGCCTCCAACGACTGAGCAGAAAGTGTTGGAGAGGTCTGACATGCAGCCGACCTAGAGGAATGAGATCCGTCACCGAACTGCAGAGACCGAGCAGCCGGAGAATACCCTGTGCTGTCGCGGATGTGGACTGGGACAGAGTCAGAGCAAAAGCTGAGAGAATCACAGCCCTGGCCTGGGGGGAACCACCACCATATTGAACTGAGTGCGGAAGGCCATCCCCAGATGACAAAATGACGGAGAAGGGACCAGATCCGACTTCTCGTAGACTCTGAATCCTAGCGATGTGAGCAAGCTCAACAGAGTGTCGACATCCAACTCCAGTAAGGCAGCACTGGAATGCCTCTGGAGGATATCGTCTTGATATGCTGAAGTAGCCACCCTGGACTGTGTGCGATGGAAGGCTATCACATGCGTCATCAGTCGGGTGAAGGTCCAAGGAGCCAGGTTGAGGCCGAAAGGCATGGCCTTCAACTGGTAAACTCGCCCCAGAAAAGCGAACCTGAGACACTTCAGCGACACCCGATGAATCGGAACGTGAAAGTAAGCGTTTCGCAGGTCGATGCTGGAAGCAAAATCTCCCTGGTGAATGGAACGGCGGACCGACCTGAAAGTCTCCATGCTGAACTTGGGAGCAATGATAGACTGGTTCGGGATACTCAGATCGATAACCGGTCAGAGTTGGCCGTCCTTCTTCGGCACCAAGAACAGGCGGGAATAAAACCCCACTGACTGAATGTTCTTGACGACCTCGAACGCCCCCTTGGCCAGGAGATTGTCTATCTCCATGGACAAAAGCTCCCGACGTAAAATGTCTGAAGGAACTGTGGTTGGAAGAGGCATTCTGGACAGAGTGGGGTGCCTTCGGAAGGATATTCACAGCCTGGACCCAACAACATCTAACACCCAAGGATCGGATGTGATGCTGGCCCAATGGTCTGCGAACTCTGCTATCCTTCCTCCAACCTGGGATGAATCGAGGTGAGGACCTTCAGTTCCAGCCACGACGAGGCCCACGAGAGGAGAAACAACCTCCTCTACTGAATGAAGAATCCTGAGACTTCCCTCTAGCCTGCCGACGCTTACCCTTATCCCATGAGTAAGAAGTAGAAGGATCAGCCCTTTTGCTTCGCAGAGGAAGCATAAGGCTTTGAATGGTCCCTGCCTCTCCTAGAAGGCTGATCAAGCTGACGAAGCAGCAGCTGATCTTTGGAATGATGTAGGACGTCATCCCGGACCGTCGACACGGAACCCATGGAACAGTAGCGGACTTGCCAAAGAAGCAGATCGAAGAGCAGCGCACTGCCCCCAGGAAGGGATCGACCTGTGTCCAGTACCGAGTCCCTTCGAACTAGTTCCGAAATAGCCATGTCACAGGCATGCGTGTGAGTAAGATGCATGAGCGCCTTGGACAGCACACGCAAAGGAGCCTGTAGATCGTCAAACCTATCTGGAGGCAGATAGGCAGCTAAGGCAGAGACGACGTGATCGGAGAGAGAAAGCATACCCAGCATTCCTCTCATAAGCCCAACATGGACTCCAGAGTCGTCATAGGAATGACGGCAGACTTGGGCTGAGTCCTGATCCGAAACCGTCAAAGTCTGGCAGACTGACAGATTGGCGAAATCGTAGAGCTGTCCCAAGTCAGAAGACTGCAGGCTCTCGACATCAAGTATGTCTGACTCCTCCCCGGAGTCGGAAGACACATAGCCCATCGTGGGCAAACCAGCTGACGCCTCCCATGGTGTTGGCATCAGGGGGATCAGAAAGCGGCCTGTTTCAAATCCCGGGAGGCGGCGCCATAGGGGCACCTGGAAACCATTCGCTGCCTCGCTGGAAGCAACGTGAAGGCTCTTGGACAGAACCTGAGAGAGTAAGGAGAGGGTCTCCTTAAGCTCACTGCCCGTATCAGCCGGTACGACATGGGGACGAACCAGCAAAGTGGCCTCACACCTGACCCTCTTAACCAGTGAAGGGTCACAATCCTCCAATACACCCGAAGTGGGGCGATGGGCGGCAGCCGAAACATCTGAGGGCAGAGGTGTATAGGGGTACGATACACCCTGAGGATCAACATAGCGGGAACTCAGGAGAGTTGCCGCGGACCTCTGCGGGGTAGAAGGTCCAGGCTGCACAGAAGGCATTGGTCCTGCAAAACTGGCCATGTGACCAGAATGAGTGGACGGAAAAATGCCAATGACAAAACTGTGGTACTCGACGGTGCAGAGAGCACAGTAGAGGGTCCAACCGGCAGCCACTTCCAACTTCACCGAGTTGAAGTCAGGGAAGGCTGAGGCCGATACCCCCACGTCTACACGACAAGACACCGCGGCAGACCACGGCAGGTATAAAACTGCTGTGCTCAACAGCTGAGAGGACACAGCAGGGGGTTCAGTCGGCAGCCACTTACGACTTCGCCGAGTTGAAGTCGGGGAAGGCTTAAGCCGATACCCCACAACCACACTACAGACATTCCTGCAGACCCTTGCAGGGATAAGCCGAGGCCGGCTAAAAATGGTGCCCGAGAATGTTGTAGACGGAACAGCAGTAGCAGCAGATACGACGGGAGCTGTTGGAATTGGCGGAAAAGGGGAGAGAGCCACCTAGGTCGGCCTCCAAAGGAGGAGTCACAACCCTAGTGACAGCCTCAGATGTCGACTGGAGAGGGCGCATAGTCCCGGAACCAGGCATCTCTTCACCAGAAATCCAACAGCTCCCGCAATATCCACCACGGTAAAAAAAAAATGCACATCCCCCATGGAAGGGGAATAACTCTCACCAGACATGGTCGAGTCAGGAGGCCCCGAAACGATAGCGTTCCCCACCGCTCGCTGGTGTGGGAGGAGCTGCACATCCCCCACGGAGGGGGAGTAATTCTCACCAGACGTGGTCGAGTCGGGAGGCCCGACAAAACAACAGCATTCCCCACCCCCCACAGGTGTGGGAGAAGCTGCACATCCCCCAAGGTAACTCATACCAGACGTGGTTGAGTCGGGAGGCCCCGAAATGACAGTGATCCACACCACCCGCGGGTGCGGGAGAAACAGCCACGAGAACGCACCAAGGCGAGGGCAAAAGGAATTGCCCTAAAGGAACCAAACTGGAAATAACAGAGGTGAGAGCAGTAGAAGAAAAAGATGAACTCAACAGATACAGAAAGTAGAACACGCTCAACTACGAGAGAAGGTGGCAGAAAAAAAACAGTGGGTACACGACAGAACCCAGACGGCCGACAGGGACCGAAAAAACAGAAATTCAACCCTCAACAGAGTGAAGAAATCCTGTCCAGACAGTCCCTCATTGACACCTAACTCCAATAACAATTTAAATTTATCAACCGAAAAATTTCATTGTCGAGCCCCATTGACACGATGTCGAAAAAAACATTCACGAAAATGGAATAATAAATAATATACAACGAGAATGTGGTTGAAAATATTAACGAGAATATATAAAACACAGTCCTGTTATTATACGATCTTCAGATCCATAATCCAGTCACAGGAAAACCATTATCAACGAGTTGAATTATCACTGTTTCGTATAGCAAAATGGACAACACATCCTCCATGTGTGCGGATAAAAAAAAGAATGATGAATTGATGACGCACTGCGCATTGGTTAACGGAAGTCGTGAATTTTTACTAGGGAAGAGCGTCCCATACTGGGTGTGCGCCGATGGCTTATTTTCTTGTGGTGTTTTTTACACCACTTTTCTTTCCCCACATCGATGGTTTAGAGGTAAAACCCTGTATCTACCAAATTTGGCAAAAATTTGTTTTTCTTATGTTCTAACAGAGCAGAGCGAGGTCTATTTTGTGCCGAAAACGGCATATTAGTATCCCTTAGCATTGTTAAGTTATTGACAGAAATTTAACCCCGTATCTCCATATCTACCTGAATATTAATAAGTAAAAGACCGCAAACAAAGATAATGGGTTTTACCATAACTTAGTAAATATGAAAGACTGGTCCAATTTTCTGGTAAAACCCTCTATCTGCTTTTAAACTGTTATGCCAATTCATTCTGAACATTAAATGTGTATTAATGTACAGCTAAATGACTGTATTAAACTTTACATTAATCTTCCAGAACTTTAGTGTGCCATATGGCCAACTGAAGTCATGACAAACACATGCTTATCAAATTAATGGGGTTTCCCAAACTAAAGACCAGATTGTCCCAGAAAAATGTGTCAGCTAAATTCAATAAAATGATGATAATGTCTGAATTTCCTCAACACAGGTTATCAATCTTAACTTCTGAAAACCAAATAACTGATAAAAGTGTCATTCTATGTTGTTTTATCATGATTTACTTATATCATAATACCAACAATAATGTATGCTGTCTAACTGACTACCTGGGAAGGGAAGTTGGGGGTTTATTCATGGCACATTGAAAGTTTTTAGTTTCCTCACATCTAGATTCCATCAGTTTGCTTGTGCAAAGAATCTTGGAGTAGACTGACTAATGCTATAACGGTTTGAACATAATAACTAAAATCAACAATAGCCTTGACAGAGAAGACTTGGAAAAAGAAAATTGCAACCAAAAGGTGAGTACAGTCCCATTTATCAATTTAGCTGATACCGTTTTCTCCAATTATTCCTGAACTATTGTTTTAGAAACCATCTAAAAAAAAGTAAGTATTGTTTGTTCCAAGGTGTCGGGCCAGATGTTAAGTCAGTGTGTCCCACACCCCTGTGGGGATCTCTGTCAGAATTGTTTGCCTCTATTCACAAGAATGTGTGTGCATCATTGGAGTGTTTTGTTCATTTTCCCCAATATTTTCAGAAATTTTGTCGGAAATTCTCAAACATCCCCCACCCCCATAGGGAATAGTCTGGTTTAGGGCCTGCAAGATGTACATTATGGCTCCATCCCGTCCACACCATCATTGCAAGGGCAGAAACCCTACGACAGGCTATTAATGTTATTCCAACTTCTTTTATTTTCATAGCTTTTAATCAATCTATTTTGAAACTGAAATCTTGGGTCTTCCCCAGTAGTTCTGATTTGGCGGTGGATGGAATCTTTGTGTGTATGAGTGGTGGTAGTGGGCCGGGTGAGGGTGAGGGTGAGGATGTATATGTGTGTAAGGAAAGGAGGGTATTCGTGAGTGTTGAGGTAAGTAAAATTGTAATATAGTATGGTAATTATGCCTCAATGTGGCATTTCACTCCCTTACTCACAGCTACCTCCCAATTATGAGTATACCCAGATATACCCAATGACCCATAATTATACTTGGTTGCAGGAAATTAAATGTTCCCTTGTCACCTATTGTTTTAACATCACACACATTCAGATTATCAATGTTTGGGTTGGTACTAAAATGTTTTATTTGCTCACTCCGACAGCTGGGGCTTAATTATGCAGTTATTGGGTGGAAATTGGGGTAATCTGGTATCTATGATACACTGCCTCGATAGAAATGCTAATATATTCATCTCTTCCTCTCTTTCAGGTAATGGACTTCCCAGAAGCTGATGACGCAGCTCTCATTGCGGCTTCAATCGAAGTTGAAGGACAAAATGTTAAATTTGACAGCCCGATTGAGGCAGAAGATGATATTGAATTCTGTGCAAAGTCAGTGCTTGATGAAATGATTTCATTGATAGTCCAAAGAAATCAAGAAAATTCTTTAAGGTCAGGAGCAGACAAAGATAAAACGGAAAATATGCAGTGCTCCGTGAATTTCATAGATGCTGAACTTATGTTGGCGGCACAAGAGGACCGACCCCGAGGCATCATCAGATGCAGATGTAGATACTGAACTCGGTGATGTGAGTATCAAGATAAATGAAGATGAAGGCTTCAATACTTCAGACGACGAACCCTTGATAAAACTGAAGCAGGCTTATGATTTGGAAACTTCCGACGATGAACCGTTAAGTAGTGTGAACATACCCAGTGATGTTGATTATTATGATTCTTTGTCCGATCCAGTCTACGAACCGGAGTGTGATGTGCCAAATTCTACAGATTCCGAGTTCGTCGAAAGTCCCGATGAGTTACTTCAAGAGATTGTCATTATGAAGAAGAAACTGCATAAGAAAAAACATATTCGTCAGAGGAAAACACAAAAAGAGCAACCCCAGAAAATCACCGAGGGGGGTATAGCTGAACTACCGAGAAGGGTATACAGCTCACCAACAAGAGAACACACTAGATTACATGACCTTTTGGTAGCAAATGATTTCAAACATGTCCAAGTAGAGTCTGACGGAAATAGTTTTTTCGAAGCTGCAAGCCTACAACTGGAATCATATACTGGACGTGATATTCGGGACATGGTATGTAGGGAATTAGAGAATAACATCAGTCGTTAAATTAGTTTGATTCAACATGAAACAAGTTCCGACCAAAATAACTGTTATTTAAATTTTGTGTCTAATTTGAACAGCATTAAGGAGTGTGGAAATTGGTGTCCAGAATTCGAAACTATCATACCTTTGGCATTAACCGAGGTATTTACGAAACCTGTGGTAATCTATACAAACAAAACAATCCAACCAGTCATGAATTTTGATCCGGACACAAAATCTACCGATTGTCACCCTATAAAATTGTGTCACATGAAGGATGGTGATTCACAAAGCCAATATGGCGCATGTGTAAGAATTCCGCACCATGCTCCACCAAATGAGCCCTGTATTTCGAAACCATCGTCACATACTCACATATCAGATGTCAGCGACTTGAGTGATAATGGAAATAAAAGCAACTCATCAATTCCCATGGACACAACAGAAGAATGTATGACGCTCATATATGGGGGATCACCAGATAAGAGGAAAAGTGGTTCCATGAGTTGCCCTCGCAAACGAGCATCATTCCTTACTCCACCAAAGAAAATGCGCTTTCGAAAAATGTATGCCACTCCAGAAAATTGGAAGTGCAATATCAGGAAAAAATTAAAACTCAGTGGGAGAGAATATGTCAATTCCAAAGGACAAACTATATCCAAAAAGTCTGTAAAACCCATAAGCTGTGAGAAGTGTAGGTATAAATGTACGGAGAAGATAGTTCATGAGGATAGAGAAGCAATATTTAAGCAATTCTACGAACTGGACAGTTATGAGAAACAAAAATCATTTGTATGTGCATGTGTCATAGAACAAAATACACGGACGTACATTGATTCAGATATGGTTCCGGTGGCCAAAAGGAGAAAGGTTGCAAGGCGATATTCATTCACCTGTGAAGGCAATAGAATCACCGTTTGCAAAGCTTTCTTCACAAAGACATTAGATATTGGTGAGGCTTACATTGATCATGCCTTATCTGGCAAATCTTGTGGGATATTCACAGGCCGAGAGAACCGTGGGAGACATACACCACCCAACAAAACCGACCAGGCTCAACTTGACATGATGCGCCAACATATCGAATCGTTTCCAGCTGTTGAAGCACATTACACATGTTCAACAACAAAACGAAAATATCTAGAGCAAGGACTAAATATAAATAAACTGTATGAGTTATATATTGAGTTTTGCAAATCCAACAAAACTCGGCCCGTGTCAAAGGGAGTGTATAGAAAGTTCAACGAGCATTTCAACTATTCGTTTCATATCCCCAAAAAAGACCAGTGCCTTTTATGTACAAGATACATCAGAGAGAAAGCGTTTAAAACTGGTGTCTCAGCTGAATTAGAAACAGAGTATCAGTCTCAACAGCCACGAAAAGTGAAAGCCAGGAATCAAAAAACAGTTGACAAAAAACGCACATCTTCAGATAACAACATCAAAGCAGTCTGTTTTGATCTCGAGGCCGTGTTACCAACGCCTTGTGGATTAGTCAGCCAACTCTATTATAAGAGGAAGTTGAGCTGTTACAACCTATCCATCTACTCAATGGGCGACCAACATGGCTATAACTATGTTTGGAATGAAACAGAAGGGAAACGTGGTTCATGTGAGATTGCAACCTGCCTTTATCTTTACCTCTCATCATTACCTATACACATCCAACATGTTATACTCTTCTCAGACAGTTGCACTGGCCAAAATCGAAACAAGAATGTCGCTGCATCCATGTTGTCATTCGTGAGATCCCACACCAGCTTGGAGACAATAGATCATAAATTTCTTGAAACTGGCCACACGCAAATGGAGTGTGATTCAATGCATGCTGCCATTGAATATGCAAAGAAGGAAACATCTATTTATGTGCCTAGTCAATGGGATACAGTTATGAGGATGGCCAGGAGGAAGAACCCATATCAAGTAATACCCTTGAAGTTTGGGGACTTCATTGACTTCAAAAAAATTGCGCAATACTTGTTGAAGAATTCCAAATCAACCACTGATGGTATGAAGGTCAACTGGATGCAGATCAAATGGTTGCAGTACAGACGATAGGCCCCAGATTCAATTTTCTTCAAACATGATTATGACGATGAATCTTTCCAAGAAATGAGGTGTGTCGGGAAATCGCGGCGTCACCAGAGCACAACAAATCAGTTGCCCAAGCATTACAAGAAACCAATAGCAATCTCAGTAGCAAAGAAGAAAGACCTTGTGGATTTGTATTCATCTGGGGTGATTCCAGAAGAGTACCATCAGTTTTACCAAAAGATGAACTGTGAGATGCCTGTTAGCGACAACTTACCCCAACCGGATTGTGATGAAAGTGACTATGACACAGATGACGAATAATGAATACTGTTTGTTGTGAGATACACTGTTCATAACTTCATATGGGTGTGATTATACCCAATAATTGGATTAATTAGACTAGTTTAGTTTATGTGACTTGTTGACATGAACTGGAATGTTTATTTTAATTGATGTGACTGGACACACTTGCAGGAAATCTTCTCAATAATGTAAGTAAAATATTCTCTATTTTTTGAGTAAGGTTGCTCGCAGACTTCAAATGGGTTGTCAACTATTTCTTTAAATCTTCAGACTGATAATTATTACGTTGCAGCGTTTTGTAACCCTCTCTGACACTACCTCCAACTAGTAAGCTATATACAATTTGTGTTGCATGTCATTCATAACCATGCCTTGCATATTCTGGAAATAACTTCTGTTGATTGGGCGAACCGGGTTAATAATTAAAAGAAACATTGAAGAAAACTATACTACATCGCCCGATATAGTAAGCTTGGCTTCAGATGTTTAAATTATCACCCCGTAAACCCAATCGACACAGTTATGTCTTGTGATTTAATCTTGTCATTTCAAAAAGTGGGCGAAATTGAATATTATCAGGGAAAAGTGGGTGAAGAGGTACACATTAAATATATTCCATGAAAAGCATTGCTGATATTATTAGAACCTCCCCACCCCAGGAAGTAAAGCAGTGTTGAATATGGTAAACAAGTTCTGTTTTACTGGTAAAAAGGGACCCAGTCAACAATGCGTGGGGTGGAAGTCCCCTAAAAAGGCAAAATAGATGCCAACGATTGGTTAAACTTGACTTTACACCTTTGTTGTGGTCACAATTTGCCATAGTGGCAGAAAAGTGGCATTCAACACTGATAAATGAATTAATGAATTACTGAACTTAAACTGTCGTGAAATGTTATTGCCGGATAAGGGGTTATGTTCTCATTTTGAACTCGCGAGTGTAATAATATGTTACAACATAAACAGCTATCTATCGTTACTATATTTTTCCTCAAATTATTTATACTGAGGGATTGAAAATGCCAAGAAGCAAAATGCAGTAAACCCACTTACGCAGTTTTAGCATCACTGTATAGTGGTGGAGATTGCCTTTGTGTTTTGGCAAAACCACGTATCTCGCTTTACGATATTTTTCCTCATTTTTTTCTGATTGAATCATTATTATTTGCAGGAGCATAACATTGTATATCCTGTTACCTTGTTTTAGAATAACTTTATATGTTATGTGTTGCATTTCTGTTACGCTAAAACTCTGTATTTAACCCCCAATTAATAAATTAGCAATTTATGAGAAGAGCATATTCACCTGATATATAGGGCATATAAAGATTATTAGACAATAGATATTTGAAGAAATCTATGACAACAGAATTCGACAAAATTATAAAGTGTCTCTTACTAGCTAAATCGAAGTTTAAAAATGTGATTACTCAAAAAGTCAAAAAAATCAGATACAGGGTTTTGGCTTTAAACAGTCGACATCTCTGGGGAAAGATTAAAATTGAGAGTATTTTATCCGAGTTAGGGTGTTCCACTGTAGTGCAAGCCTGTAGTAAACAATTGTAAGGTAGGTTGATAAGAAAAGACCATTTGCCTATGCCAAAAGTTTTTGGGCTCGGGCACCCATCAGAGCTGAATGATCGTGATCAAAATGGGACATTCTCATCTAGACATTATTTGGAGTCATCCTACCAAGTTACAATGAAATCCCTTCATAAATATGACCTGTAGACTGTGCTAAAGGTTTTCGGGCTTTGGGCCCCTGTAGCCGTCACAGTTGCCCAATCAGGACCAAAAGGTGACTTTCTCATCTAGACATTGTATGAAGTCAACCCACAAGTTACAATGAAATTCCACAATAAATATGACTTATAGACTGTGCTAAAGGTTTTCGGGTTTTGGGCTCGGGCAGTCGTCACGGTTGGCAGATCATGCCCAAATGGGGAAATTCTCATCTAGAGATCATAAGGAGTCATCCTACCAAGTTACAATGAAATCCCTCCACATTAAACATGACCTGCAGACTGTGCTAAAAGTTTTTGGAATTCGGGCTTGGGCAGCCATTACAGTTGATAGATCATGCCCAAAAGGGGACGTTCTCATCTAGGCATTATACAGAGGCAACCTACCAAGTTACAATGAAATCACTTCATAAATACGATCTGTAGACTGTGCTAATGGTTTTTGGGTTTTGGACTTGGGCAGCCATACCGGTTACCCGATCACGATCAAAAGGAGACGTTCTCATCTAGACATGACCCCAAACCTGCATCTGAAATTTTGTGACGATCAGACAAGAACTGCGGGGTGTAGCCCGTGCTAAAGGAAAATGTGAACAGACTCTCACAAACTCACTCAGACTCACAGACTTCCGCACGTGTGATGGCAATAGCTTATCTTGACTATGTCAAGTTAAGCTAAAAATGACAATGAAATGGGGATAAAAAGTGTTTTAGGTGGAAACATTGCTTTGGGATATAAACACTGAGTTGGTTGGAATGGGAGTTGGGGAGGGGGGAAATATCCAAGCCTGGATTTCCCAACCTCCAAACATGACAAAATAAAATTCAGTTATTTCACAGATTTGACAGGAAAAATTTCCTGTCATATCCTTCCTACAACATCTCCATTGCAAAGATAATAATGGATTATGTCAATCCTGATACCAATGTTTTTACTGTAATGAAGAAGGCAGTTCAAAAATCATTATCCAGATTAACAAGGGTTAATTAAGGGAAACCTGGAAGCCCAAGAACACTCATCTGTGTGCGGTGTGTGGACAAAATCCCATCCGGACAATATCCCAGATTTTTTACCCGGACGAAATTCCAGCGGACAAAATCCCAGACATGGACGGACAAAACACCAGGCAATATTTTTTCACAAAAAAGCGGACAAAATCCCAGGTAGTATTTTTTTCTGGCAAAAGCGGACAAAATGCCAGGAAATATTTTTGATTTACAAAAACAGTGTTTTGGTTGTTGTTTTACTCAAACTTCTCACTTTGTTTTAAACCGCCTGTCCGCCTATTTTTTCATCAATGAAACTTCAATCATGCCAGTTCTCAAACTTCTCACTTTGTTTTAAACCGCCTGTTCATCACTGAAACTTCTATCATTCCGCCTACTCGCTTTGTGTTAACCCGCTTGTTTTTTTAGCGAAGATATATAACACAAATCCGTTGGACAGAATAATCATATCAGATTTGAAGTCCAGTATGGAAGTGATAAAAAGCCGGAAAGGTGGCCTTAAACTTTGTTATGATGGTTTTCTCTACACAAAATAATATAAAAGTAAGAACAGCATCCGATGGGAATGTAGCAAACATGTTGCCTTTCAATGTAATGGTGCACTCACAACGGACCTAGAAATTTTAACAGCATTTAATTCCAAAGAACACAGCCATGAAGCTGATACAGCCGGCGTTGCGACATGTAAACTCAGACTTACGCTGAAGTCTAATGCTAGAAAGCAAAAATCCAAAACCAATCGCTTACTTCAAACAACAAATGATGTACGTGAGAAAATCGGAAATCCTGAAAGCATTCGTCGAGAACACAAGGGTGCTTCTATCACCTCACACAAAGTACGTGGAGGAAAGTTCAGAATTGGGTCTAACAAACTTGTGTAAATCCAATGTTGACGTTAGGCAGTTTTGTGCTCAAGTTGATGGATTGACTCTGTTGCCACTTCCTGATGTGGTACCAGCCATGGAACATTTAAAAAACAATACTCCAGACGGACTGGAGGACTTCATATCATATTTTGATTCTACATACGTTATGGGTAGCTATCGGGCTATTCAAGCACCACCCTCTAACAATTCTGATGCTGCAATGCCACCTATTCGTTTCCGTCGTCGAAAACCACTGTTTCCTCCAGAAACATGGAATGTCCACCAAACAACATTAGAGGGAGGGCATAGAACTAACAATATTTGTGAGGGGTGGAACAATTCTTTTAGGGAATTGATTGGTCATAAACACCCAAGTATTTGGTGTTTAATCGAGGGTTTTCAACAGGACGATGCCATGGTAAATACCATTATTTGCCAAAACCGCCTGGGTCAGCAGCCAAAAAAGAGAGCAAAACGTAATTATAAAACTTTGAATGAACGTTTGATGAACTTATGCAAAGATCGCCAAAATAACACAAAAAATATCGAGGAATTTTTACACTCTGTTAGTTTGTTCATGAGATGTAAATAATTATTCATTTATACAGTACGAGTGGACAGAAGTGTTTTTTGTATGTCTTTGATAAAGTTATAAAGTTTATAAAGAACTTTCCAATAACTAATGTTACTTACTGGTATTTTCAGTGGTAAAAAGTATTTTTGTATGTCTAAGTCGTATGTAGTTAATTAAGGCACAATTGATGCATTTCAATGGAAAAAGTTATTTTCTACCAGAAAAATACCAGTCATTAACATTAATTCTTGGAAAGCTCTCTCAGAGCTTTCCAATAACTAATGTTTACTTACTGGTATTTTCTGTGGTAAAAAGTATTTTTGTATGTCTAAGTCTTATGTAGTTTATTAAGGCACAATTGATGCATTTCAAAGGAAAAGGTATCCTCTATTTTCTACCATAAAAATACCAGTCGTCATTAACATTAATTCTTGGTAAGCTCTCTCAGTTAACAACTATCCGAGTCCAAAACCATTGGCCAGCGACGCCAGAGAAGCTGTGAAGAAGTTGTGAATTGGTAACAAAACACCAACCTTTGAAAATAGCACTGGAAAAACAATAAACCTTGGCCAATTACGGTAGAACTGTTCTCAAATTTTAATCTTATCAAAACATACTGCCTTCATTATTAGAAGTGTCACAGTATTGCATATTTTTTATCATAAATTAGTATAAACACACCTGGCTTAACCTGTAGTTATTGTTGTTCTTTATACTTATTATCGCTGGTATTGTTATAATAAATCACTAGTTACATTGAAGAACATAGTTACAGTGCTTATATTAATTCTGCTGTTAATGTTAATATTATTGATATTAAGAAATAAAAGTACTTGAATCCAATGGGATAAAAAATTGTGTCTTTTTAATCTTTATACCCAACTGGGATTCTGCCTGCCCATGTATGGGATTTTGTCCGCTGGGATTTTGTCCAGATGGAATTATGTCCGATGGGATTAGGTCCGGCGTTCCCTGTGTGCCATCAGCAATTAGAGACAGCATGGTTTCACCAGCCATAAAAACAATCAGTCCAATGTTGTGTACATGGTCATTCGAGTTGATTAGCAAAATCAGTATATAATAACATGAAACTTATACTATTCCAGTACTGCGTCCTGCCTCGGCCCCTTTTTGTAAGCGCATTGCGCATCTTTTTGTCCCAACCCAATAGGATTACAATGCAGACCTGACTCCGAACCAGGGAAGTTCGGGTCTTCTTCTTGGTGGTCCCCGAAAGGGGTCGTTGTTGTTTTCCTTCAAAAGAGTCCAACCAAACAGAGACAGCCTGAGGCAGATTATACTTGCCAGTGATGGCCACCACTCAAAATCATCCTCGAAGCAGCAGACTATACTTGCCCGAAAATCCAGACAGACTGCACCCTCGGGGAGAGGTAGTACCTTTGTGAGAGGACCCAACCTCTCACACTGGTCCTCACCCGAGGGTTCAATCAACATCAGTCAAAGAGACCATCACGCCGCAACCGGTGACACCTGCCGAGTACCTGAACCTGTTCCTCCTTCAACACGAATAGACATGTGGAATTTAATCATTTACAGCCAATGAGGGTCGAAAGGGGCTTGTTCCCCATACCGTCCCTGCGCGCCTTCGGCGCGTTAAACCATTCCAATCGGCTATTCCAGTTTGTCGACTTCAGGGTGTGAGCACCTGATTAATCAATCATGCATACGCTGGAATTACCAGAAAGACTCGTCAGAACCATCTCAGCTCTGGGCATCTCTTGCACTGTCACCTGGACTGTCCAGGAGACAGGCAAGAGAGTCCACCTGAGCCTGCAATTTGAAATAGAGACAACGAAGACACCACCCTCTTTGGGGAGAGGATCCCCTCTCCCACTGGTCCTCACCCAAAGGGGCTGTTATAGCCCCCATATTATACTGAGATTGATATTTTTTCTGCATATTCTGACTGTCTGACTCATTTGCACTGAGTGACCTTTGTTTACATTTTTGTTACCCTAATATATTGTACAAAAAGCTGTTGATTGTTTAAGTAGGTCAAGGACCTTGTTTACTTGAATTATGACAGAATCACATAGAAACTGATAGAACTTTGTAGACATTTTATCTTCTAGGACATTCTATCTGGTTACTATATAAAGGTTTGTCAACAGAATTCAAAACTCATTTTTTAGAAAGCCATTTCAGAAAGACTCACTTCAGTTGTTTCCATTGGAGATTATTATTGTTTCAGAACAGTGCATTTATTATAGACGCAGTGCTTCTTTGTGAATTTGGAAGACTGATTCCAAAACAGAATTTTTGAAGAGAATTGAAAAAGATAATTTATACTTTCTGTGAAACACAATAATATTATTTTGTGATAAGCTAGGATTCTACTGGATTATTTGGAAATTACCTGTGGCGCCAATACTTCTTGGATTTTTACTCCATTTGAATTTTGTGGAGCATTTTATTATATTTTATTGGAGACTGCTGAAATTTCTAATTGAAAATTTTATTACAAATCTACAGTATACTGTTTCTGAAGACACATTCTTGGATTTAATACTACCAGCTGGTAACTTTCTTTACAAGATTCTTCACCACTGGTTTACTGGATTCTGTCAAACTGTACTTTGGACTAATTCAGTAATTGATAAGTTCCACTGTTTTTATTTTCTGTAAACCAATTAGTGTAAAAGATCTTTGTATCATTTTTTTTTTATTCATTTTTTTTAATTAAATTTTAGAATAGTTAAATTCATAGTTATTGTTGCTGATTCTCAGATTTCTTTCTGTTACCAATATCAATAATATTTCCATACCGTAACAAGGGCATGGAGGCCCTGAAAAGAAAAGAATAAAGAACAGGAAGAGAGTCCATCGACCAAGTGCAGGGATGCCCGGCACTTGGAGACCTTCCGGAATGGGAAGAAAGAGGTGAGCGAGAGGATGGAGGCCCTGGAGGCAGCTGCCAGTTCCCCTCCTAGTCCCACCTAGTCCCACTAGTACACCCAACCAACTGCCAGCTCCTGAGCCGGTACTGTTGGATGAGGAACGTCTGGTGTAGACTGAGGAGGAACCGGAGGTTGCTTTTTCACCGCCTCCCACCCCTCACTCCCCACTTCCTTCTCTACCGGACAGACCGGGTGAGTTAATCACAGCAATATAGCCACCTCAGTCTGCAGTCACCATCGAAGACATAAGGATAAGGAGAGCATTAGAGTTGGCTAAACGAGAACTTGAGTTGGGAAAACAAGCCGTCGCCGAAAGCCGCGAGTCCAGGGAAAAATCCAAGGCAAATTCCAAAAAGGCATTAGACACAATCCAGTTACTAAACTCTACATCATCGACTTCCACATCACCATCTCAACCACCTCCAAAGAAAAAGTGCCGGAAGAAGCCCAGACGGAGCTAAGCCACCTCCCTCCTTCTTTTTCCTCCTCTACCATGCCCTGACATCCTACAACAACAAACAGATAACGAATGTCGAAAGGGGCCTGCCCCAAAATGTCCCTGCGCACCTTCGGCAAACAAAAAACCATTTGTTCGAGAATTCCAGTTACATTGTTTTTGTCAATGCATTCAAAATGTCTGATGATGATAATGTTCAATCAACAACCAAAAAATTCTTAGAGAATATTGAGGATATTTTCAAATATGTTACTCGTGACCAGTACCCAGATAATCTCAACAGGTCCCAAAGACTTCCGTGCAAAATGCAAAAAGTTTTCTGTATGTGGTGTTTTGTTCTACCAAAGCAGAAAAGGTAAGTTGTATTTTAAACTTTATCAGAGATTGTGAATTTATATCTCACCCCTCCCCCCACCACTCTAGCCAACCCTAACTTAGTGTTTATCCAAAACCATTTTTTCATGCCCCAAATCTATTTCTCTCACCATTTCATTATCAATTAATGGCAAATGTTTGACAAAAAGTTTTTTGTCATGGTGGTGGGGGGGGGGGGGGATATCCAGGCATGGATATCTCCCCCCCCATTCCAACCAACCCTAACTCACCATTTTTTCATGCACTAAATCTATTTCTCTCACCATTTCATTATCGATATCTCCCTCCCACCCCCCACCTCCCATTCCAACCAAACCTAACTCAGTGTTTATATCCAAAACCAATTTCTCTGTCCAAAACAGTCACATTTCATGTCACATGAACCAGAATAGTTGAGAAAATACTGAAATGATTTTTTGTCACAGGTTTTCAACTGGATGAGAGCAAGATATCCAGGTTGGACCTGATAAAAAAACAATATTCTGCAAAAAAAAAACATTTTTCTCGCCTTTTCATCATCAAATAATGTTAAATTAATCCCCCAAAAAATTTTCATGATGGGGGAAAGATATCCAGGGTGGGGGAAGATATCCAGGGTGGGGGGGGGGGGGGGGGGGGAGATGACATGTGACACCAGTCCAAAGTTGTTACGGGTGGACGAACGGACAGAAGCCATTTCTGCATCCCCCCCGCAAACTTCATTTGGGAGGGTGATAATTACATGCAAGTTATTCTCATCACTATCATGCTAAATTTTCTCAACCAACAACAGACCTCAAGTATACTGAACATTTGCACTACCTCCAAAAAGGTTATCACAAAAAATAGTGTGCAACCTGTTTTTTTTTTTAAATTTCAGAAGAATGCTTCACTTAATTCTACAAACTGCACTTCATTTGAAATTGCCAAGAACATCTGTTTTTCAAATTTCCGGAGAGCTGCACAATCAAAAAGGATGTGATTTATTGCAACTGACCTACATGTTGTGGGGGTTTGAATTCGGATTCATCCCGAGCAAGCTTGGAAATAAGCAATCTGTCATTTGCTGAATGAGGTCCCCAGATGGTGAATTTGCTGATGCTATCCCATACAGGGGGCCAATATATCATTTGAATACTCTTTCTGTTTAGGCCCAAGATTGTGAATCAGATTGAGGTTCACAGAGGATGAATTTAGTGATGCTACCCTGCTCTGCAGGGTAGCATCAGCAAATTCACCCTCTGGGGACCTCATTCTGCAGATGACAGCCTGCTTATTTGCAGGCTAGATTCCCGAGTTTCCTTCGAGGACTCAGTAACGAGTATTCGCTGTTTGATTGACCAGCACATTTGTAACAGACCTAGAGACTCTCCAGACGACACACCCACACCTGAATATACTCAACTACAATCAGTGCTGAAAATACCAGTACAACAAAACCAAGGACCACAAACACCTGTTAATAACCAAACAAATGCGTGTGTGAACGATAGTGTGGTGGGAAGGTTTCAAATACCTATAGACACACTCAGGGTGATTCTGAATAATGCCCACGGAACAGACAATTTTGCACTGAAACTTACAGAAAAATTGTTCCCGGAACTCTTCCTATCGATCACAAAAGATGTGAATTTAGATATAACGCTACTGGTCAGAAAAAGGCTTTGGATGGCCAAAGAAAAGAAATTATCAGACATTACGTTTGGTGCTTTTACCCGGAATTCAGAGATAAAAAACAGTACCAAAAAATCATAATAAACAGTATAAACGAGGGTTTACATCGACCAGCAAAGGCAACAAAAAATCAGCTTATTGTGCCAGAATTCGAATATTTTGAATCCCAGGACAGTTCAGATTGTGAAAGACCCATCTATGATGATCTCAGAACAGGTAGTGATATTTTGAATGGACATCATTCTATGTTTTAAGAGCAATCGTTACAAAAAACAAAATGATTGCCATGAAGATTCCATTATAGTCAATCTGGGAGGTTTCGATTTTTCATGTAGATAAAAATTTGATTTCGGTTCCATAAGCATCTCCATTGGGTTCAGAACAACATCCCTTTAATCAGGGTAGTTCATTTAATCTATGTTGTGTTCTGATTGCCACATTTCTCCCTTACTGACTCGTCCAGTGGTTTGGGAGAAGACGAGTCTTAAATGTTTTTTCTATTACCCACAGTAATGTTACCCACAGTGTTAAAAATGCTGATTTAGCACTTTTTTTTAAGTCCTGGGAAAGTACCCTATGATAAAACTGATGGCAATTTTTTATCGACCATTCCTTTCTGCTGTTCCTCAGGAAGCACCACACCAAATAAGAATTCTCAGTGCCGTGTAGTTTTGGAGATATGGGCATTTTTAATTTTTTCTATTTTTAGGTCCTGCGGCTCCCATGGAGCGATAGGAAAGCCAAATATGAACCCAGGGACATGGCTTTAACAAACTTATATCTCACCTCCCTAAAGATACTGTTTACCAAATATCAAAAGATTCTAACTGGTGGATGTGAAGAAGATTTTTGAAGAATATTCCTCATATTGAACTAAGTTATAATTCAGGCTCCCACAGGGAGCCCAAATATCAACCCAGGGACTTGGCTTGAACAAACTTGAATCTCACACCCTAGGGATGCTGCATACCAAATATCAAAACATTCCAACTGCTGGATCTGAAGAAAAAGATTTTTAAAGAAAATTCCTCATTTTGAACTAAGTTATAATTCGGGCTCCCACAGGGAGCCCAAATATGAACCCAGGGGCTTGGCTTGAACAAACTTGAATCCCCCCCCCCCCCCCCCCAAGGATGCTGCATACCAAATATCAAAACTTTCTGACTGCTGGATCTAAAGAAAAAGATTTTTAAAGGAAAATTTCACATTTTGAACTAAGTTATTCGAGCTCCCACAGAGAGCCCAAATACGAACCCAGGGATTTGACTTGAACAAACTTGAATCTCACCCCTAAGCATGCTGCATACCAAATATCAAAACATTCTGACTTCTGGATCTGAAGAAGAAGATTTTTAAAGAAAATTCCTCATTTTGAACTAAGTTATAATTCAGGCTCCTACAGTGAGCCCAAATATGAAACCAAGAACATGGCTTGAACACACTTGAATCTCACCCCACTAAGGATACTGCATACCAAACATCAAAGGATTCTGATAGGTGGATCTTAAGAAGATTTTTAAAAAATATTCCTCATGCTACACTACATGTGTATTTAAACATTTGGGCTCCCATAGAGAGCCCAAATATGGACTCAGGGATTTGATTTCAATAAACATGTGAAACAATCTTCCAAAGAGGTTATATGTGAAATTTGAAAGCTTTTGGAGCAGTGGTTTGGGAGAAGAGTAGTCTTAAATGTTTTTCACATTACCAAGCGTTAAAAAATGTTGACTCAGCACTTTTTCAAAGTCCCGAAAAAGTACCCTATGATAAAACTGATAACATTTTTTTTGGGACCATTCCATTCTGTTGGTCCTAAGAAAACTCCACGCCAAATAAGAATTCTCAGTGCTGTGTAGTTTTGGAGATATGGGCGTTTTAAATTCTTTCTATTTTTAGCTCCTGTGGTTCCCATGGGGCGACGGGAAAATTTGGGGGGGGGGGGCATAAATTAAGTACTTATGACCCAATTAGCCCTCCTATCAAATTTGGTTCAAATCAGCCTCTCGGTTTGGAAAACAGAAATTTTGGGCGTGGCAAAAATTCTTGCCCCTCCGATAACGAAGGTAAATATAGCTCCTCAAACTTCTCTTGAACAAATCTGAGTCTACACCTCAAAAGGAAGCTGCACACCAAATATCAAGGCTCTGCTATTGTTGGTTCATGAGAAGAAGATTTTTTAAGATTTAAGCACACTCTTTGGCCCTACCGAGGAGCGAGGCATCTTGATTCGAACAAAATCAAAATGCGATGTCATAACAAACTATTATCTCAAATTTCAATTAAATCGGTTCAGTGGTTTTGGAGAAGACGCAAACGCCATGTTCACGGTCGATGGACTATGATGGACGGTGAGTGATCACAAAAGCCCCACTGACTGAAAGTCAGGCAAGCTAACAACAGGAAAGGAAAACAGATTCCAATAGTTACAAAACATCATATCTAATTCTGCAGCCCTCGAATTAAGAGAATTTCTCCACACAAACAAATTGTCATAGACAAGATTACAGCCCACGGCAAACTCCACAGCAATTTTAACAATCAACAAACAGCACTGATTCAATGCTTCTACTGTTATGTAAGAGTTGATTAGAGGACTAACAAATTTATGATTGACTTCAAGTCCTAATGCCCCCTGTGGCACATTGATAATGCTAGTTATAAATTGCCTTCTTCAAATTTTAAGGAAAAAGCCCACAGCATTCAATTGCAGTGGAGAAACTAATATCCTACAGCGATCCCCATGGCATTTGCCTATTGCTGTGGTTAATTTCAAGGGCTGAATATTTATTTATTGGCGTTTTCAGCTCTAGGCCTCACAATTTTTTTCCATGTCAATCCTGTGCACAAAAATTCTGCTGAATTACAGAGTGAACTCGATAATGTTCATTATGAAATCTACATGTTCGATCCAAATTTGAAGTCATTTGCTTCATGGTTCCATTGACAGCTAAGCATCAGAGCTCTCATGCCCTTTATTTTTTTATATCCTGCAAGGTAATGTCCATTAGCATTGATAGAAACAATTCCATAGTGTGCATACATACGAACATTGTAAAGTATAGCAAGACAAGGTTCTTTTGTATTTGCAGTATGCAATACTTTCTGCAAATACTGCTTGATCTTACAGCCTACGTATGGATGGTGATGGTCGTGCATTCTTCAAATTTTTAAAATGGAAGGTGTGCTGCATACTGCTTGCTACCATGTCAGGCCTGGACTTTTAAAAAGTCCTGGGGAGCTACTACGGCCCCCCTAAACCTGTGCCAAGTGAGCTATTCTGTGCTTAGTCAGTTATTAATAAGGGAATTGATGGTTTAAGGAGAGCCGTCACAGCTGTTAAGGAGAGCAATTACAGCTCTCCTTAAATTGATTTTGCAGGAGCCATGGAGGATGGGAGCTATAGCTCCCCTCAAAAGACCAGGCCTACCATGTGAAGTGAAGCATGCTGTTGTTGAGTCTTGGCATTAGGAAAATGTTTTCAAGAAAAACATCACTGTTCACTCCACTGCAGGGACCAGCCCTGAGGGCAACTAGGGGAATTATGTCGCCCTTCTAAGCCCTGAGTCGCCTAGAAAAATAGTCAGGGTGATTACAAGTTGCCCTCTAAAAATTGGCCAAAATGAAGAAAGGCTGAACTGAGTGATCCGAGGTTTACACAAAAACGATTATTTTCAAGAATCAAATGTGTTTGAGTGTGATAAATATGCATTTTCATTTGTCAAATAAGCAACCAATTATTTGAAATCACACGGATTTTTTATTTCTATTTTGTTCCGTTTCAGTCGGAGCTTCAAGTGTCAAAACGAAAATAGGTGACTTTCGCGACTCAGCAAAATAACCCTGTTTGAAAGTAGGTTACCTCGCTTAGGATGCCGAAAATGTATACACAACGGACGTATTTTCTAACACTGTATTTTTATTTCGTTTTGCTGACGACTGTTAACTGTTGGGCCGTTTATTCTCAGAAAAACACGAATGCAATTTAAAATCTCGAGAAAAAGCTTAATGATGACAAGAAAAGCTTTGTACAGGGCACAAGTGTGCATGTGAAGTATCTTGAAAAGGGGGTCCTCCTAAACACCAGAATGACACAAAATGGCATGGAATGACACCGGAATGCCATAAAAATGATGCGGAATGACATTTATTTTACAAAATACTTGATGCCTGAATATATTTTGTTTATTACCTAACAAAGTTCCCTCCAAGCAACCTTCTTACATCTGGTCCTGTTCACACTTTCCGACTTAAGAAATTATTAGCTTAGTAGACTTTGGTGAAAGTCAACCACAGAAGGGTGCTGGGGGGATTGGCACGAAGAAGAGGGGAGGGGTTATGAAGGAGAGGGTAGCAGTGGGGATTTTCAGTCAATAATTACTTTGTGATTTTTTAACCTGGCATAGAAGCATCATAGACAACTGGACCTGGATTAATCGGACGTTTATGGAAAACCACAAGCTGAAAATATGAAGGGGTGGCAGGGGGTGATACATAGATATTCTTAATTTTCCTCACTTGCCTATGAAGTCTCCCTACTTGACTCTGCAGTCTCCCTATTTTTCTGGAGGGAGACATGAAGTCTCCCTAAAATTCACCCTAGACTGGTCCCTGCTCCACTGGTGTGCAGTTAGTAAGAATCCAAAAAATATTAATCGATTTTTTGAATAGCCTTTTGGCAGCAATAATCAAATATATTTGAGTTCAGTATAAATGTAATACATGAAATGTGACCCCATCATTATTACAAGCTTAATGGGCTGATTCCAATGGGGCGGGGTGGTCACACGATATGGTTTTGTCAAAATTAAAAAAACAAATTTCTACTGCACTATTTGTATATTACGCTGTGGACACAGACGAGGTAAAGGTTAATCACTAGCTTGGTGGAACCAAGGTTGTCTACTCACAAAAATTACAGGTGCAATAGTACGCAAGAGCGACAGCTCACCTCAAAGCCAAAAGAATGGGTCATGGACAACCACTTATGAAGTTATCCGATTCGAGTCTGTGGCTAGCCAGTTATGAATGCGAGTTACAAATCAGTTTCTGCACCACTTAGCTTGAATTTGCCCACCCTCTGAGTAAAATGACAGGGCAATCCAAGCCTGGAAATAAGCAATCAGTCATTTGCAGAATGAGGTCCTCAGAGGGTGAATTTGCTGATGCTTTCCCATATTATCAATTTATCCTCTGCGTACCTCTTTCTGTTAAGGCTTGAGACTTTGATTCAGACTGAGGTTCACAGAAGGTAAATTTAGTGATGCCACCCTGCTGTGCAGGGTAGCATCACCAAATTCACCATCTGGGCACCTCATTTTGCAGATGACAGTCTGCTTATTTTCAGGCCTAGGGCAATCGTGCAATTTTCAGGAGAATGGATATAACCTTTTTTATACATTATAATGTCACAGCTGATGATGAAGGAGACATAGGTACTTGTACATTACTTGACAGAAATTTCTCAGAATTTTCTGTTCCTGATGTAGTTTGATTTGTGGGTGAACCAGAAAACAATACATCCAAAGTTCCCAACACATTCATCAATTGTTTCATGAAGTCAACCTCTCTGTCTACAACAGCTTTAAGCTTCAATAACATGTCATCCAGAATTGCAGAGTTTCCTATCCGTGATGCATATAAGTCAAGAGTTATATTTGCTACATCTATCAAAACATTCATAAACTTGGGATTGGACATATTTTTCTGTAAAAACTTTATTAGAGGGGTTAAAGCCTTTTCTTCTCTGCCTGCAATTGCCTGTTTGATGTTTCCCCTCTGCATGAGTTCTACTATAACACTAACAGTCACATCAGGATGGGCTACTTTCACTTTTTGGTCCAATGCAGCATCCAGTGCTTCCCGATGCCTAAATGCTTTTAAATGCCTGTCAAAATTGGGAAGATATTCTTTACGCTTATGATGAACATGTACATCATCTTTGTGAGGAAGATAGGTTTTTCCAGCTAAAGAATATCGAAACGATACTTTCTTCTTCCTCTGTACTACATGCTGTTCTGTTTCTGTTTTCCTCTTCTGTATTGACACTAGACCTTCTACAGTGCCAACAACAAGTAATTCATCATCTGGTGAAACCCCTATACTCATAATTGAGCCAGGATAGTCTAACGTATGCACACACTGGTATGTACCAACATCATAAATCTTAATGTGTCTGTCTAATGAACCAGACATTAGTCGCCCATTATTACTGCATAAACACAGCGATGTAACAGTTTTGTGATGATGATTCATCTGTGTAATGAGTTTACCTCCAGCCAGTGCATCCCACACTTTAACAACTGTACCACCAGCTGAAACAATCAGACTTCCATGAGGAAAAAACAGCACACTTTCAACTGGAGAACCATGGTCAACTGTCAATACATTGCTTGCAGTTGCAGTTCTACTGTCAAATAATTTGACACTGTGATCATATGACCCTGTAATGAAGATATCCTTACTCGATTTACTGATGGCACCACATCTTATATAATCTTCATTTTCACAATACATTCTCACTTCTTTCTCACTTGGCACATCCCATATTTTGATAGATTTGTCATCTCCTCCAGAAACAACTCGGACATTATCTGCAAGAAATTTTGCAACATGCACTGATCCTGTATGTCCCTTCAGAACTCTCAATAAGGTCCTTCCCACAACATCAAATACCCTCACCAAGCCTTCGTCGCCACCAGCTACAAGGAGGTTACCGTCACTGCGAAAAGAACCACAATAAGCCACCTCTTTGAATCGACTGAAGGTTTTCACAATTTGGAGAGTTTGGGGATGATAAATTTGAACTCGTGTTGAATTGGTGACAGCAAAATTGTAAGGCTGGACAGGAGAGAAATCAACATTAGTGATAATGCCATACTCTTTCTTTGTTACTGGTACATCTAAATTTTGCCAGTACAGAGTATCGCTGGTAATCTTATCGCCGACACGTGGGTACGATTTTATTACCGTCTTTTTGAAGGAAGTAGCCATCTTTTGCAGAAGGTATTCGTCGCATTGGTTCGAGAGTGGAATTACAGGAATTACTAGCGTTTCATACCATATATCCGATTTCTATGTTTCATACAGACAACTAGGTGCAGGTGAATTTGGGACTCGGACTCATGTTTATCACTTGAGTTTTGTTCAATTGTCGTGGTTTAACCACGTTTTATAGCTATATATTACCTTGCGGAAAGTGAGTTAAACATAAACCTCCAACTGTAATACTGCTGTGACGGAGCAAGAGAACTCTGCCCATTGTGAAGTTCCCGGGTCGTTTCGCCCCGATTCCCGTTCGCCTCCCCGGGTCGGTACACGCCAACCCTCATTCGCCCCGGGTCGTTTTCAGCCTACAGGCCGAGGTGGGTGGTTTCGCCACAACTCAGACAAATAGAGAGGGTTTTGGTGGTATGTCCTTGACTGAAAATAAAAAATGCTATTACTCTTACTCTGTGTTTTTCGTTATTTTGCATTGTTACATCTCTATTGTTAACTATGAATGTTTGGGTTCCGCGACAATCGGCCTCGGGACAACTAGACCCGAGCTGATTTTCCAGGACAACAATAAGCTATTTATTTTAGATTTCCATGTATTGTAATTTTGTATCTTGGTGTGGTGTATGTTGTAAATAATATAAATGTACTGTAAACAATATAACAGAAATTGGTTTTGACGTCAAGTTAATAAAATTGTGCTTAGCACTTTCATTGTTCGTTTCTCGTTAATAACTAACACCTCCCAATTTTCATAATCAATTTTTCATATAAATTTGAAAATGGGCAAAGTTATCCCGAGGCCAGGTTGCCCCGTTCCCAATGTATGCATGTAACATAGGTGTGTAATGAATAAATATTGTTTATACCATGGCTCCTTAAAAAAACCGAATTATTCACATATTATATTTAAATATATAGTCTACAATTTATTACATGATACAATGATGATATTTACCTATTTCAAAATCAAGAACAAAACTGTCTATTATTTGTTGATTGCCGAGTTTGTTGATGGTTACTTGATCTACTGATGCGCCCACACACACATCACAGTCGACAATAATCACATAACGGGATAGTCGGAAAAGAAAGTTTGTGGATGATTTTTACATTGCAACAACATTTCTGATTAATTGTAGGCTTAATCAAGACAAATTTATGTAAGTTTTAGTTATTCATGTCAATGTTAAATGATGGTGAAAGGTACTTTAAAACCACTAAAAAATTAAATAAAATCATCGTCGTTTCGCCCCTCACACCCGGATCGTTTCGCCCCAATATATGTGGCGAAACCACCCAGGGCGAAATGACCCGGGGTGAACGGGAATTTGGGCTAAAGGATCCAACACCATTGCGAAGGGGTGCTGGTCAATTGACTTGATTACGAATTGACCTCGTACTCACATGGTCAATTCGTACTCAGTGGTTTTCTGGTCAATTCGTAATCAGTCCTCATTGAGTATGAATTGACCATGTGAGTACGTGATCAACTCGTAATCAAGTCAATTCGTACCCAGTGAAAACTGATTACGAATTGATAACAGAAAAGATACAGAGGTAAGAAATGGCAAAATAACGAAAAAAGGCCGACTTGGAGCGAGAATTACTTTTATTTACACAAAAATAACAAATGTATAAACAAGTATATTATTTATCTTTCTTATTCTGTGATTTTCTTCCTTTTTTCTTTTTTTTTATTAAGATCTTATTTAAAAGCAAAAACATTTTTTTCTATGGTCCAATCTTACAATGAGTTGTTATACATAATATAAAATAGCAAAGTTTCCTATTCTTTCACTGTGACATGAATTTTCATTCGTAGCTGCACTATAGATGTGGGGTGTTTAACAAATGATGCAGCAGAGCTGCCGTGTGTGTTTTAGCAAGGTCAAGGTCCTAAATACATATCAAGCACTTACCTTTCACCTTATTCATTAACCGAAATGAAAGGGGGTGCGGTGGCGTTGCGGTAACCGGTTCTCGTCAGATCACCGAAGTAAAGCAACGTCGAGCCCGGTTAGTCCTCGGATGGGTGACCATCCGGCTGAGCGATCGATTCGGATTCCCGCGTTGTGTCCTTGGGCAAGGCACTTAATCCCGATTGTCCACATGGGGGCACGACGACACCGTGTACTAAGGCGTAGTGCACGTCGATGGTGCGCAGGTCTTCAACCAGTCTAAGCCTGCCTGTGCTGAAGAGCGGTGTTACGATGTTGGAGAGCTGGCAGCTGCTCGTCGTTGCTCGGCGGTTCTCTCCGGGTACTCCAGCTTCGTCCATCCGTAAAACTATCACGGTCATGACAAGCCATTGTGCATAAGTATGTGACCTTAAACACCAATAAATAAATAATTAAATAACCGAAATGAAGTAAACTTAAAAATTACCTGAAATACCTTAACCCTATACTCAAAGTAATGGTTAAAACCCACCAGTGCAATATGCAAAAACCACTCTAAAATTCATTATTTTTCAATCTTCCTCTCCCAAACCACATCCCTCGACCCCGCACTAGAACCAGCTCGTCAAGTTACTTCCAGCGAGGGGGCAGAAGTTGTGGGTTAGAGGAAATGTTTTTAGAAATTTTGTCATTTTTGAGAAGGGAACATAACATTTTCAAAACATTGTGCTAGGTAAAGATTTGAAATGACTCAACCCAAGCAACGCATAGCGCTTCTCCAGACATTGTAACGTCGGTACAAGTAACATACAAATATGTCGTGATGTTACAGCACCGATCGCAATCTACAGTGTCACTGCATTATGTCGACAGAAACAGTATAAGCAAGATGTAAAAGGGGTTAACCAGTTAACAGAGAATTGATTGTATCCCATCTTAAGTTTATCTCTTTGATGCGCTTATTCGAGTATGTATATCTGGATATGAGTTCTATGTTTCTGTAAATTCTTAATTGTTCAGTAAATCTTGTATATGTTGGTGGATTATTTTTCACTTTGCAGGAATAAATAAACTTTTTGAAGATAAACATGTAGAAGTCTGTTATGTTATTAGTTTAAACAATATTTTATTTATGAAAAACAAATTGTGGTACAATACATACAAAAACGTAATAATGAAGAATAAAGAAACGAAGGAATTGACAAAATTGTATGTATAACAACAATGCATTTGGTACAATTACAGTTAATGTAGTGATGGGATTCAGCAGGAAGCTATAAGCTTATGTGAGCTGTCTCCCAGTAAATTTAAATCAGTTACTAAGTTAGGTGGAAGTAATATTTTCAACGTAATATATTGCTTAAACAGGGCAAAAGAAGAAGAGGCCAATACTAGAATAGAGAGAAGGACAAAGTACTGGACGGTTCGTGGGAAAAAAGGAGAGAGAGAGAATAAAGAGGTGAAGGTAAAATACTGAAACCAAACCCAGTTCAATTATACTATTGCTACATCATTACTAGAGCAACCTACGGAACTGTTTGCATCAGAGATAATGCTGTCATTGCTAGCCGCTTAGAAGATAATAGAGCATCAAACTGGGATAATAACATCTATGAAAGAAACAAATAATTACTGTTGTATCACAGTCCAAGATGTCGCTTGTTATGGGACACCGACGTACAACCAGCAATGACAGCACCTCTCCGTGACACATTGTGACACTGAAGTCAGCAATGCGTGTTATATGGAAAAGCCCAGTCATGTAACACCTTCCAGCTATTAGCCAGAACGTGTGGCTGGAGGGAGAAGAAATTCATATTTTCTATATATAGACTGCTGACATAGTAACAGAGTTATAGGAATAAACTTAAGAATAACATCGGCGTGGCGAATAAGGCCGAAGCTTAACGTTAATGCCTCATCGGAAACGACCACTTTGTGAGATAACATCTTGTACAACACGGAATACAAGTGAATTTTCGGTGTTGTCCAGTTGTTCAGAACCATACAGTAATGTTGTGAGGTCTACAGGGAATGGTAAAGTGTGGATTGTAGAATTCCGTACAACGTCAAAGATTGGACAACGGAGCAGGAAATGCTCTGTTGTCTCTAAATCACCGCACTGGCAAAGGGGAGACGCCGAGATGTGATTGTCGTATAAATGGGCGTTGATGCTGCTACAATGTAACCTTAGTCTACAGTGATAAATTTGTGCTGCTCGACATTTGGCCCCCGAGTAGAACGTGGGTGGTCGGCGGTTCGCACTATTTAAGTACCTTTTGAAATTGGGAAGGGAGGGATTTTCCCTAATCGATGAGGGAATTCGATTCCACTGGTTAGTAACATCCGGAATGAAGGAAGATTGGTAAAAGTTAGTGTGGCAGAAGGGAACTCGATGATTGTTAACATCCCGGAGATTTTGAGTTGGATTCATGGATAAATTTGTTGGTGGAACCTTGATGGAAATATATTGGGGGGTTAATTTGTGATACATTTTAAAAAACTGAATGGGCTTATGCTTTCGGCGTCGTTCCTGTAGAGTGTCCCATTGCGTTTCAGCATACAGGAGAGTTTTACTGGTACTTACAGTAGCACCAGTAACTATTCTTGCTGCCGCTATTTGTATTTTCTCTAGCTCAGCAGCTTGGATTGCTGAGCAGTTGTACCATACACAGTCGGCATACTCAAGGAGTGGCCTGATAAAGGCGAAGTATATTTTTTCGAGGACTTGCGATCAAATGTAAACTTGTGTGACCTAATCATGTCAACACGCGTCCAAGCTTTGGAACATACGAGATCAATATGATCATTCCATGTACAGGTTTTGTTCAGAGTTACGCCTAGGTGTCTGTGGCTACTGACCTCGGAAATTTGGATGCCACTCAAGTATACTGGTGGCTGAACTGAGGCCTCTGTTTTGCGTGATATCAACATAGTTTCAGTTTTTTGAGGGTTGAACTCGACCAGCCATGTCTTGGACCAACGTTCGATTGTAGCCAGGTCATGGTTGATCGAGACTGTCGCTTGAACAGGGTTCTCGACTATGAGATACAGGGAAGTGTCATCTGCAAACAGTCGTATACTGCTGAGCAGGTCGTCTGTAATATCATTTATGTATATCAAAAACAGCAGTGGGCCGAGGATCGAACCTTGTGGAACACCAGAATTTACTGATTTCCAGGGAGACACTTCCGAGGAAACTACAACCCGCTGGCACCGATTGGAGAGGTAAGATTTTAGGAAACAGAGCAAGTCGCCAGATATCCCGATTTTTTCAAGCTTATGTATGAGACCAACATACCAGACCTTGTCAAATGCCTTGCTAACATCACAGAACACAACTCTGACTTCTTTGCCTTCATCGAGAGCATGGCAGAATTCGTCATACAGATCCGTTAGTTGTAAGACTGTGGAGTCACCTGCGATAAAACCAGACTGAAACTGGCTGAGTATATTGTTCTCACATAGAAAATCCCACAAACGTTTGAAAACACATTTCTCAAATAGTTTTCCAATGCAGCTAATTTATGACATGGGGCGATAATTAGTAACTAGGTTAGAAGGATTTTTTTTAACACTGGGGTCACATTGGCCTGCTTCCATAATTTTGGGAAGTAACAAGTTTGCAGGAGTGCATTGAAGAGGGTCGTAAGCGGTTCACATAAGGAACGTTGACATTCTTTTAGAAGTCGAGGACTTATAAGATCGGGACCGGACGTTTTTGATACATTGATACATTTAATTGCTTCGTGCACTTCGCGACAATCCAATGTTATACTATTGAGAAGATTAGAGGCAGGGTTAAGTAACGGTGGCAAAGACACATTAGAATCATCCAATGTAGAGATGGAGCAGAAGTATTCGTTAAACACTTCCGCCTTCTCAAGATTAGTTGAGTAAACCTTATTCAGATGTCTTATCGTCGGGATTTCCGATACATGTTTGCCGACAAATAATTTTAATGTTTTCCACCACTTCGACGGAGTTGTTTCTGGGGAGCTTAGTGTTACCTGGGCCTCGGATATGTATGAAGCTTTGGCTTTTCTGACAGCTGAGACGACTTCATTGCGCTTTTTCTTATATATGTCCCAGTCACGTAACAGGCCGGAGCGCTTTGCCTTGCGATGTAAGCGTGCCCTTTGCCTTATCAGGAACCGTATCTGATTGTGCATCCATTTCGGCTGACTGGGTCTGGATGTTATAACTTTATTGGGAATGAATTTGGATGCTGCGTCGAGAAGCTTGTCAGTGAAATTAGAGACAATGGCATCTTGGCATGGATGATCAAACAAGCTTTCCCAGTCTATGTTATTGAATGTAGTATTAAGGGCTTCATAATTCCCTTCTATACAGCCATATGCGTCTTTTGAAGGTTTTAGGTGATATTCTTTGAAACTGGATCTGCACAAGAATTGGACAATGGTAGCGTGTCATGTCCGGAATAAATGGTTCCAATACGACACACTCCAGTACATGGACGGTATTACAAAGAGGTCAATTAATGAGGCCGATGTCTCGGTAAAGCATGTTGGTTCACTTACAAGTTGTTTCAGATTGAAGTTGTTGCATATATCATGGAAGTGGCCCCTGGGAGACCCCAACTGATTGTCGTTAAAATCACCAGTAATAATAGTGTCAGGAATCAATGTATCTTTTGCTTTTTCAATGGAAGCAACAACATTATCCCAAACTTCTGCAGTAATATTGGGTGGGCGATAAAACACTCCTAGCAGTAATGAATTACCAAGATTGGTAGAGACCTCAACCCAAAGGCACTCAATGTTATTCACTCTAAGATCAGTTCAATGCCGAAAGCACAAGCCATCTTTCACATAAATTGTAACACCTCATCCCCTTGACATGCGATCAAGGCGTAGAGGTTCTTGGAAACCGTGAATCTTGATATCACATGTTAGGTCAGAGTCTTGTAGCCAGGCCTCAGTGAAGGCCATAATATCATAAGACAAGGATTCATACTCGAGGATTTCTAATTTGGGCTTAAGGCTCTGAATATTCATGTGGGAGATTTCGAGTGAATTTATGGTATTTTTGGCACTCAAAGAACCTGGTCTGGACTATGATTCGATTCTATATCTCCTGACAATATCAGGACAAGCTTTAGAGTCCATTTTGAGAAGGATTCAAGACACGACTTACCAGACTCTGTTGAGTTTGTTCTAGAACTGTTTGCTGTATCATCTTGACTAGTTCGATGTGGAGTATAACTGATTGATATAAAATGCACGGCTAATGTCACAATGAGAGAGGTATGAAACTCGATCCCTATACAACGCATGTACACAAACAATAAGGAACACATGGATTGGTGTCTGTCTAGTTTGCGCTTGAGGTTGCTGATATGAATTGTGGAATTGAATGTACCAATCCGGGCACGATAAGTCTCAATAATGCTAGACATTATGTAATTTGAGGGTGATAGAATATAGACCGTGTCCGGCATTTGGTACCTGTCAATGACATGTTTATTCCACACTGCTGGGAATTGATTTTGGTTTGGTGTCTACGAGAGGTTGAGTTTGAAAGAAAGCAAATGGAGTAGGTGTATGAAGGATAGAAAAGAAGAGAAACAAAATAAAACATGGATAACATCTAGGAAGTTAGATTGGGTTGCATGCACGTAGAATGCTTGTGTGATGTACTTTCTGTGCATCTGCTTTCGGCACTCCCACACTCTGATCTAACAGCTCCGCATTGTGCGGTGGCGGATTCGCCTTGTATCTTTGTGAGGTTCCTGGCAGCGCGGATCCGTGGCGTCACGAGTGGTATTTATAGCCGAGTTTTTGGCATTGCGAGACAGACGCTTCGAGATTTTCGACCTGTGCACACCCAAAGCTAAATAAATTAAGCGGCCTGATAAGAGATAACTACACCGACGAGACGTCAACGATCCGTGTAACTAGAAGCCATCTTCCTTCTTTTCTGTAAGTAAATATCATGTTGTATTTCCGTAATTAAAAGCCATTAACTTTATTATTCTGTTGTCACCTTTTGGCTGACCCGTACCCAACTCCACTCTACCTGATATCGTTGGGAACGCTCTGGGGAAAGCCCGTAGAACTTCCAGGTGGAGGCGTCCAAACACCCCCTTAGTGGCTGAAGTAAAATCAATCCATTACATTGGTGGCAGAGCGGCGGCATTTTATACAGAACTGAAGAATGGCGGACGTTAATTACGAGGCAGTTTATATGGAGATGGAAGAGCCGTTAACTGAGAATTTAACAACATACAGAAGATATAACCGACAGCCAGGGCTCTCAGAAAAGAGCCGAGAGCCAAAGAAAGAGCCCCAAAAAGAGGGTCCGCAAAAGAGGGAATGGCTTGAAAAAAAGAGCTGTGCTCCGGAGCTCCTACAAGAGAGCCGTCGATCAGAATATGATAATTCGTGCAAAAGGAGTCAAGACAGAGATGCAGAGCTCCGTGAAGCGAGCCGGTTCAGGACTCGGCCCATTGGCATTGGGGGTGACAGATCAGAAGAAGAGCCGGCTTATGTGGACGTGGAACTATATAACGAGCCGAGCAGCAGGTCGAAAACACAGGCATTTGGAGCTTGGGGAGGAATACACGAACAAGGAAATACTTCAGTAATGTTTACAGATATGGGGAGAGATCTAAGCTCAGGATACGGATCAAGTCGTGGCTGGCGTGAGAGTCCCACAGTTCAGAGAAATAGAGCCGTTACTTTGGAAGAATCTCAAGCTGGTGCGCTAGATCTCACGTTGGGGAGTCAGGCCACTTGGAAGCAAAAGGAGCCTCAGCGAATCAAGCTCCCAGGAACGAGCTATCGCTGGCATCAGAAGGAGCCTTCAAGGCAGTCTGGAGGCTTGTACAGTGACGGGGAGACTTACTTAGATGGACGTCATTCGCAAGAGCGAGAAAGTGATAAAAGGAGCAGATACGATATTGAAGAGAGCTCTGGTAGAGTTACTCAGGGAAAAAGACCACTAATGAATCCTCAGGCGTATGATGGGTCAACGTCGATCCTGGATTATAAACTTCACTTTGAGACCTGCGCTGAAATAAATCAGTGGAATGAGTCCGAGAAAGCTCTGTATCTCGCGGGTAGCCTAAAGGGACTGGCTCAGCAGGTTCTTTCAGTACTCAGTGAACACGACAGAAAGAGCTATTCCGGGTTACTGACTGCTTTGAGAAATCGTTTCCTTCCTCCGAATCAGACGCAGCTTTATAGAGCTGAGCTTCGGGTCCGACGTCGAAAAGCAAACGAATCCCTGCCAGAATTAGGTCAGGCAGTTAGGAGGAAAGTGTGCATGGCTTATCCTACAGCTTCTCTTGAGCTTCAAGATGCCTTAGCTCGTGATGCATTTTGTGATGCTTTGCAAAATGATCGTGATATGATGTGGAAAGTGCAACAGTCAAGACCTATGAACTTGGAGGCAGCAGTGCATGTCGCGGTCGAACTTGAAGCCTTCCGTTATGCTGACCCCACACTGGAAGAAAGGATCTATCATCGATCGGTAGAAGCACACAGTGAGCTTGAGTTAATGGCGAAACAGATTGAAAAATTAACTAAGGTTGTTGACGGTTTACAAGTCGAGAGAATTGGGAACAAGATGCATCATCCGGATGGGGGGAAAGAAAAGAATGATCGCCCACAGCTTGTGGATGAAAGAACATCGGGAAGAGACGCTGCCCCAACGGGAAATACCAGTGTGGACAGAAAGAAATTGCCCATAATATGTTACCGGTGCTATGGCCAAGGTCATATAGCCAGGAATTGCCCCACCCAGAAGGACGGAACAAGGGCAGTACATACAAATCGGCGGAGGCGAAAATACCGACGCAGGGGTAGGGACCAGCGGCGTACTGGAATGATTGAGGGACCCAAGGAATCTGGCCTTCATTTATCCACAATTATTAATGAGAAGCCAACATTCAGCCTGATTGACGCAGGAGCTACACTGTCAATTATTTCCAAGGACGTTTATGACAACTTGGAAGGGGAGCAAAAACCAACTCTGAAGAGAACTTGGAGAGAATTGACAGCGGCAAATGGGCAAAGACTGAAAAGTTTTGGAAAAGCAACATTTCGGATTGAAGTTGGAGAGGAATCGTTTAAGCACGAAGCCGTCGTTGCTGAAATTGGTTCACCCTGCATATTGGGCCTGGATTTCCTGGCAACGCACGAGTGTAGTATAGATGTGAACAACAAGACCCTAAGTATGGCTGGTAAAGTGTATCCAACAACTTTGGAAGGGCCTTTTGGTGTTTGCCGAATAACTTTAGCAGAGACAATTAGTGTTCCACCAAGACATGAAGTGGTTACCCATGGCTTTATACGACATGGCTGCAAACCGCAGCCAACACATGGAGCAGGACTTGTAGAACCCACTCTGACACTTGCAGAAAAACACCAGGTTCTATTAGCTAAGTCATTGGTACGGATTGAAGAAAATGAGACAAAGGTTCCAGTTCGGCTGTTGAACCCAACCGAAGTAACCCAAGTGCTGCATAAAGATACAACAGTTGTGAATTTACATTCAGTCGAGATTGTTGAGAGAGATGATCGGCAAGGTGACTCCAGGATGTCGAGAAATACCCTACCCAGTTATTTGCAAGATATGTGGAATGATTCAACACAAGACTTAACAGCAGAACAGCAGGACAGTTTCAGAGAGCTAATACTGCGGAATGAGCAAATATTTGCGAAGTCGTCGTCAGACTTGGGCTGTACTGCCAAAATAAAGCATACAATTAAGACCGGCAATGCGACCCCTGTTAAACAGAGACCGCGGAGAGTAGCACTCCATCACAAGAAGGAAATGAAAGATATCATCCAGGACATGTTAGAGAGAGATATCATAGAACCCTCCACCAGTCCTTGGGCAAGTCCTGTGGTACTTGTCAAGAAGAAGGGCGGCTCTCTACGATTCTGCATCGATTACCGTGCGCTAAATGGGGTAACAGAGAAAGATGCCTATCCGATCCCCCACATAGCAGAAACTTTGGACACGTTAACAGGAGTTACTTGGTTTTCGGCAGTAGACTTAATGTCCGGTTATTGGCAAGTCCAAGTGGAGCCCGAAGACAGACCCAAGACAGCGTTCATGACACAAAGGGGGCTGTTCCAGTTCAAAGTCATGAGCTTTGGGTTACGTAATGCCTGCGGAACCTTCGAGCGTCTGTTGGAGTAAGTTTTGGCCGGACTCAACCACGAGACGTGTTTGGTATATTTAGATGATATTCTGATATTTTCGAAGACTTTTGAGCAGCACTTGACTAGGTTAGAAGAAGTGTTTGAACGATTAAGGGGCGCAGGGCTGAAACTCAAACCGAATAAATGCCATTTTTTTAAACGCGAAGTTGAGTATCTGGGGCACATCGTTTCCTCACAGGGAGTGTCGACAGACCCATCAAAAACCACCGCTGTCAGAGAATGCCCTGTTCCCGCCAATACCACTCAGCTGAGGAGTTTTTTGGGCCTCTGCGGATATTACCGCCGGTTCGTCCCGGACTTTGCCCGAATTGCAGCTCCTTTGCATAAGCTCGCATCTAAAGAAGGAGCTTACAAATGGAATGATGACTGTCAACTGGCTTTTGAGGAGCTGAAAAGAAAGTTAACAGAAACTCCGGTTTTAGCATACCCTGATCCTAAACTCCCGTTTGTCCTGGACACGGACGCCAGTCAGCTCGGGATAGGGGCCGTGTTGTCGCAGGTGGTAGATGGGCGTGAGCGGGTGATAGCGTATGGCAGTCGAACGTTGAGCAAGGCGGAAACAAATTATTGCACGACCAGGAAGGAGCTTCTAGCCGTGGTACACTTTGTGAAACATTTCAAAACATATTTGTATGGTAGGCAGTTTTTGGTGAGAAGCGACCATGGGGCACTTCGTTGGCTAATGACCATTAAGAATGCGGAGGGGCAACTCGCTAGGTGGCTCGAGCAGCTGTCTATGTACTATTTTAAGATAGAACATCGCCCTGGTCGAGTTCACAGGAACGCCGATGCGTTATCGCGGGAACCATGCGTACAATGTGGTCGGAAAGAAGAAAGGGTACACCGGAAAAACCATGCTAGGACGGTGAACTTGATTAACTTGGATACTGAAGTCATCGGGGAATTGCAGTCTGCTGATAGTGATATTTCTCAAGTTCTGGAATGGATGCAGTTGCCGGAACGCCACCATGGAAAGAAGCCTCACCCAGAAGTACATTTGTAAAAAAACTCTGGACGAAATGGCCACAACTCCAGTTACAGCGGGAAGTACTGGTGGTAGAGGATGAAAAAGAGGGGCATGCTTCTCGCTACAGGGTGGTGGTTCCGAGCGGAAGTAGGATGGAATTAGTACGCCAGGCACATGACCCCCACACCAGTGCCCATCTGGGAGTAGTAAAGACAACCGAACGCTTGAAGATGGGCTACTATTGGCCTGGTATGAAGAAGGATGTGGAGGAATATGTAGGGGCTTGTGTTGTGTGCGCTCCAATTAAGATGCAAAAGCAAAGGGCGGCACTCGACTCATTTGCTGCTGGTGCACCTCTGGAGAGAGTCGCATGCGATATTATGGGTGCTATGGAGCCACGAACAAAGAGTGGAAATTTGTATATACTCGTGGTTACGGACTATTTCACTAAGTATACTGAAGCATACCCCATGCGAGATATGGAGGCTAACACGGTCGCCAAATTGTTGGTAGAGGAGTTTTTCCTACGTTTTGGTCCACCCAGACAGATTCATTCGGACCAGGGTCGGCAATTCGAGAGTCAACTCTTCCACGAAATATGCCGCTTGCTGGATATACATAAGACAAGAAGGACTCCCTACCATCCGCAATCGAATGGCCAGGTAGAGCGGTCCAACCGAACGATAAAGTCCATGTTGTCAGCGTATGTGCAGAAGAAAGAAGACAACTGGGATGAGCATCTGCCTTACGTTATGTACGCGTATCGCTCGACGACGCACCAAACTACAGGATTATCGCCCAATTATTTGATGTTGGGGAGAGAAGTGAACACACCTTTGGACCTACAATATGGCGCACCCTGTCCCGACAGCTTTGAAGATTTTCGCCACTGGAGCAAAAGTATGACTGAACGCTTGACAGAAGCTCATGCCTTTACCAGAACACATTTAAATGGCGAACTGAAACGCCAAAAGAATCACTATGACCATCATTTGGGGAGTGACAAATTATCACCTGGAGACTGTGTTTGGCTGTTTTCTCCAGTAAGGACAGAAGGCATACCTAGAAAGTTCCAAAAATTCTGGAAGGGTCCTTTTGAGCTAACAAGAAAGATATCTGATGTAACCTTTGAGATATGTGATAGACGTTCTGAGAGGAAGTAGATTGTCCACGTCGATAGGCTAAGGCGCAGCAAAGGTGATCATTCGGATGGGCGTGACGGGTTCATAGAAGACAACGCACTGAGCAGTGTGTCAAATGACGTCGAGGATAGTGATGTCCCCGATGTTCCCGTTGGCGATCCATTGACCCAAATGGGGTTTAAGAAGGAGTCACGGGTCGGGCGGCCAATTAGGCCTCCCTATTTGGACCAGTATGTCTGCCGCGTTTCGACTTCCATAGAACTGTGTTCTAAACCCATAACTCAAAACGGTTTGTGTACTTTTGTATTGTCAGATAAAATGGTGCGTAGTAGGAGTCACAGAAGAGACTACAGAAAGACATGGATGGGTAAGAACAGGTCGAGGTATGAAGAATGGAGAAATCGGAGAGAGAGGGAGCGCCAGAACAGAGAGCAAACGAGGGGAAGTGTTAGAGAGCGACAGCGAGGACGAGTCAGTACAGAAAGCAGGGATGGGAGTCGAGAGCCTTCACGGAAGAAGACGAGAGCTCGAGAAGAAAGAGATTACCAAACTGACAGTCCTGGGACATCCGATCGGCGACCGAAGAGCGTCTTGGCTGTGGGTTTGAAGAAAGGTCATCAGGATGCACAGCAAAAAGGGAAGACAGGAGAACGTAGGGCAGAGAATATGGAAGGTCAAAGAGAGGACAAGGTGGAAAGTAAGGGGGAGAAGACGGGAGAGCAAAGAGCTGAAAGGACATCAAAGAAGACAGAATACAGAGGGATTGATGGGCTCGACGATGCAGGAAAGAGCAGAGAGGGCTTCGAAGAAAAGAAGACCAATGAAAGGAGATACGACCAAAGACAGAGGAGACAGAGACGAGCTCGTAGGGGAGCTGAAGATGCGAGTCTGTCGTTGTTGCCCTTTCTCGACGTCCAAGATGTCCAACTGGAAACGTCACTTAGCCACATTCAAACATGAAAGGAAGAGGCGTCGAGCTCAGGCCACGGCGCCACATCGTGGAAAGCCTGCAGGGAAGGACCTGGTGCGGATGATAAGTCCCGCGTCATCGATGGAAAGCTCTATAAGCTTGGGGACAGAACCAGAATTGGATGTAGATCTCTCTGCAACAGAAGCGACTGAAGCCGAGGCTGCGTCATCCCTGCTGGACCTAGTAGGGGTCAGATCTCCGATGAAAGGAACTGTACCAGAAGTAGTGTCGGTTGGCGTCCAAGCAAACCTGCAACCGTTGACCTGGATACGGATTACCGAGACCATTGAAGGAAATCAACGGCGAATTCGCCGTGAAGTCACAGATGAAGTGATGGTAGATACAGAAGGCCTTCGGAGTCTTGAGCAGTTGTTTGCAGGCCAGAGAGATTAATCGGCCTATCATTCTTTGTTGAGTCGTCGCTTCGTTCATTTATGACTCCCTGTCGGGCAATGCGGGACACATTTGTCGGAGGCGTGGGTTGTGTGATGTACTTTCTGTGCATCTGCTTTCGGCACTCCCACACTCTGATCTAACAGCTCCGCATTGTGCGGTGGCGGATTCGCCTTGTATCTTTGTGAGGTTCCTGGCAGCGCGGATCCGTGACGTCACGAGTGGTATTTATAGCCGAGTTTTTGGCATTGCGAGACAGACGCTTCGAGATTTTCGACCTGTGCACACCCAAAGCTAAATAAATTAAGCGGCCTGATAAGAGATAACTACACCGAAGAGACGTCAACGATCCGCGTAACTAGAAGCCATCTTCCTTCTTTTCTGTAAGTAAATATCATGTTGTATTTCCGTAATTAAAAGCCATTAACTTTATTATTCTGTTGTCACCTTTTGGCTGACCCGTACCCAACTCCATTCTACCTGATATCGTTGGGAACGCTCTGGGGAAGGCCCGTAGAACTTCCGGGTGGAGGCGTCCAAACACCCCCTTAGTGGCTGAAGTAAAATCAATCCATTGCACTTGCTTAAAGTCGCAAACTAATGATGTTTAAGTGGATCGTGTAAGAATAATAACTCAGTTAAGGTTTGAATCTTATTTGCAAAGTGAGGTTGGTAATATGAATGGGCAGAACACACTGAGATGTAAGACAAAACAAATTCAAATATCTTCAATGCATTAGGTTGATCAAGTTTCACCGGGATTTTTGCCATTCACAGACTCTATTTTATTATTTACGAACTTTATTTGAATTCAAGAAGCAGTAGTTCTTGTGGGAGTCATCCTTCAGGCACGAAACCGCGAAAATTGCCTTGAAGGATTGTCTGCTTTACAGCAGTAAGTTAGGTCAAGTGAGCTACACCCCATATGACTTTGTACCATCTTGCAACAAATCAATAACACTGACAATGAAAATAGTAAGAAGAGAAAATTAAAGTAATACCAACAGCAACAACAGCAATAATAATAGTAACAGTAACAGTGATTATCATTATCATTATCATTACCATCATTACTCTCACTACCATTACTAGTTTTATTATCACCACCATCATTACTACCACCATCATTACTACCACCATCGCCATCACTAATACCAACAGCAACACCAGCAGTAATAATAGTAACAGTAACAGTGATTATCATTATCATTATCATTACCATCATTACTCTCACTACCATTACTAGTTTTATTATCACCACCATCATTACTACCACCATCCCCATCACTGTCACTGCCACCATCACCACCACTATACCATCGCCACCACTGTCATCACTACTACTGCAACCACCACTATCATTATTACTATTATTGTGACGATCGCCATGACAACCAATTACCACTGTCACCATCAGCCCTACCACTGCCATTACCATCACCATCATAGACACCTCCATCATCACCATTAATTTATTATTTTTTTTCCATTGTGAAGCAATGACGCTGGGTTGGCTGAGTAAGAAGTGGAAAATTGTAGGTGGTAAATTGTGGCTACGATAACTGGGGCGTAGAAAAGAAACTGTGATTATCGACCATTTTAAATCGTTTGCAAGACGGATACGGATAAGGGTGTCCCAGTTGGTGTAGATTGGTGAAACATGCTCAATAGGCTGTTATGTTACTGGAAGCGGCATGAATAATTTTGTGGCCTAAAATAACGTATTCTGGGGTTAAAGGAAACTCAACATCACACTTGCTCCTTAAATGTTCTAAAAAATCCAGAAGAACTGTTTTAACAACAGAACATTAAAAAAACAAGTGAAGTATTTTCTCCTTTGTATTGCAACAAAAAGTACACAGTTCCGTTTCAGGGAGTTTGCATTTATAAAGTTTTGAATTCATGTATAAAATTTAGTGGACAATTTTGAAATGTAAACTTTGTAAATATGTATCATCCGTGATTGTAAATGGTTGTTTTATATATAAAATGCCAGTCATTGGAGTGCAAATTCATATCTAAAACCCCATTCCATTTGTTCTGCGCATTAATAGGAGGTGTCGTGTGCAGTTCTAAATATTGAAAATAAAAAGCCCGGGAGACTTTATTAGTAGATTTTAACATGTCAATATTTTGTTCTGAATAAAGGGCAACTTTTTATTGGATCTGGTTGCAGTTTTCCAAGATGTAGATAAAGCATTTATAATACCCTGAAAAACTGTAAATGGGGTGTTGATGTTATACTTGTTGGAGAAGACAGCGAAGGTTAGGAGGCCGTTGTTTTCAGATACTAGGTCATTTACGAAGTAAATGCCTTTATTACACCAAGTTTTATTGAAAAAAAGTTGTCTGTTAACTTTTATTTGATTATTTAGGAAAATAGTTTCACCTAGTATTTCTGCGGGGGTTGTGGTGGGTTTTTTTTATCCCAGAGCCCAGGCCAAAAGAACATCCTTCAGAATATGTTCACATATTTCCCAACCACGTTTAAACCTTCTTCATGTAAGTACCAAAGTTTATGAGTTCCGAACAATTCTAGAATAGACCAGAATAGCTAAATATAGTAATAATAAGCAAAAGCTGTTCCAACTAATAGGATCTTCTACGCTACTGGAGTATACTCTAGAACAAAGGAACATGGCCAGGTAGACGAAAACTATTGCATATATAGATAGAAGCAGAGAATTCTGAAAGAATTCGAAATAGTAAATACTTGTCGGGGTTGTTTGTGGTAATTAAACGAGGATTTTGGGAGAATTCTAAGCCAGAAAATTACTCTTCTACAAAGGAACACACCCCAGCACCCCTTGGTACTATAGCACTATGTGCTATACCGATGAACTGGGGAATCCGTAGTAAATAAAGACAATTTTATTTTGAGGAATTGTCGGGTTGTTTGTGGAAATTCTACGAATCGGGAAATTACTCGTCTACAAAGGAACACATCCTCTGAACATACCCCTGTCTTGTTAGAAGGTTTTGGGTCACATAGTAACCACGTGCTACCATAGAAACTAAGATGGCGGCCTCCAGTATACAAAATGGACGACGGAAACACACATCAACCTAACAACACGTGTTGCGCATGCGCACTAACACCATGTCACAAGATGGCCGCTCACGCGGGTTACCATGACAATCAAACATGGCGCCACCAGGTCACGTGACATGATCTCACTTCCGGGGTCCAGCCCGGGGTCCATCCAATAAGGCACGTTCGGGTACATGCTATACTACCGACGCGCAAAGAATTTCTACATAAGGAATAAAGAGATGTGGCGATAAAGGATCACCTTGCCTTACGCCTCGTTCAATATTATTATTATTATTATTATTTATTGGTGTTTAAGGTCGCATATTTATGCACAATGGCTAATTATGACCGCGGCAGTTTTACGGGTGCGACAGTTCTACGGGTGGAGGAAGCCGGAGTACCCGGAGAGAACCGCCGAGCAACGGCGAGCAACTGCCAGACTACCCAACGTACTAACTCCACACAGCAGAGTTAGCATTGGTTGAAGACATGCGCGCCATCGACATACACGGCACAACCGTGCCCCCACATGGGCAATCGGGATGAAGTGCCTTGCCCAAGGACACAACGCAGTAACCCCTGGCGGGGATCGAACCGTGGACCTTTCTGTATAAAGTCCAAACGTTACCACTGAGCCATCGCGCTCCCACGTAGTGTATTAAATATCATCGAATCAAAATACCTTCTGATCGTCGTGAAGTTGTGAATCTTTTCAATTTAGTGTTGCATCGAATCCGCAGTATTGGTAGGGACGGCGATGGTAGGGAAGGTTTCAGGGCGGCGGGGGCGGGGGCGCTAAAACCAGTTTTATAGTGTACAAAAAATACTCTTGGTGGGCTGCAATTGTACTCAGTTAAAACGAAATAATCATTTCATAAAAAACGAAATAATTAAGTTAGTACATGGGGTGATGGAGGATGCAAACATGTCGGAAAATGCTATGTTCCGTCGATTTTGATTTTTCCCCATGAATAATTGTTCACTTCCATTACTTACAATCAGACTCTGGAAAATTATTTTCCGACAGAATGTGAAAATTTCCGACAGAAATGTTTATAGGCGGCGGCGGCGGTTCGCCCCCCGCCCCCGCCCCTCCACCTCACCCCAAATAGCATGGGGGCATGCTCTCCCGGGAAATGTTTTAAAATAAACTGTTACGCCTGTGTATCCAAAGTCATCAGACGCGTTTTCTTCTGATAAGACTGTAGTCCAAACTAGCACCCAAAGTCCGTAATATAAATTTTTGGCGTGGCACGCCATGTGAAACGTACCACGCCAAAACTATTATATTACGGACTTTGGTTCCAAGATTGGTCTTATAGTGCGGTGCCCCTTATATGAAGACGATAGACTGGGCGTTTGAAACTACAGGAAGGTCAATAAAGCTTGGCTCAAAATATTATGAAAACTGCCAAAAAGAAAATGATTTTCCCCGACATCGCAGCCCCCCTCCCCCCTTCCCCAGCCCCCTGGTCGTACACCTATGCATCTTATAATGTCAAAACACTCCAAGACAGGGCCGATATCCCCACCATCAAAGACCGCCTAGCCACCCTGGCCGCGAAGAACCACGATCGGCTAGCCGATAGCCAGCTAATATCCGAATTACAGGCAATTTGCGATAGAAGACGAAAACCCCAAAACGTCAAAAGCTAAAAACCACTAAAATAGGAAATAACAAGGTTTTAAATCAGGCAGCACGCAAACACAACATGGAAACGTCGTGGAAACGACCACAGGTAAGCTAACAGCTTACTGTCGAATCCACACCCAATGATAATGTAAGCTATGTATTACCATGGAAATTCTTTTGAAATAAATACTGTTTAAACTAAACACAACATGGGGAAAGATAGGGAGGCCAAGCTATTGTCAGCAAGACTACTGCGACCCTACAGTACGATATGTCCTTTTTAAGGCATGCTACAATACGCGGAACTGAACTACTCTGCCCCCACACACAACATATATTCAATCACGCAATCAAAACGGAGAAAGCCTGGGGAGGCTAAGCTGTTGTCAGCAACACTATTGCGACCCTACAGTACGATATGTCCTTTTAAGGCATGCTACAACAGCTGAACCAAACAACTCTGCCTCCATCTACACTTACAATGGGGAAAGATAGGGAGGCCAAGCTATTGTCAGCAACACTACTGCGACCCTACAGTACGATATGTCCTTTGTAAGGCATGCTACAATACGCTGAACCGAACTACTCAGTCCCCACACAGAACATAAACTCAGCAATCACACAATCAAGACAGAGAAAGCCCGGGGAGGCTAAGCTATTGCCAGCAACACTACTGCGACCCTACAGTACGATATGTCCTTTTTAAGGCATGCTACAATAACTGAACCAAACCACTCTGCCTCCACCCACACTTAAAATGGGGAAAGATAGGGAGGCCAAGCTATTGTCAGCAACACTACTGCGACCCTACAGTACGACATGCCCTTTTAAGGCATGCTACAATACGCAGAACCGAACCACTCTGACCCCTCACACAACATAAACTCAGCAATCACGCAACCATCACAGAGAAAGCCTGGGGAGGCCAAGCTATTGTCAGCAACACTACTGCGACCCTACAGTACGATATGTCCTTCTTAAGGCATGTTACAATAGCTGAACCAATCCACTTGGCAATCCACTAACACTGACAAGGAACACCAACTCAACAGTCACGCTCATCATAACCAGAACACGTACAAGCATCATACACATGCACACAAACACCGACACATTTCTCTCATCCTTTAAATATTATAGTAAAACATTACAATTATCCTTCTATATCTTTTTACCTTTTTATATCTTACACATTCCAATGAAAACTAATTCTGCCTTCATCTTTTAAGCAGGTACACAGAAGATGCTTTTTGATTTGACCACCACCCCAATAACCGCTATGGACACTATAACCGTTATGGAAACAGTAACCCCCATGGTTCCTGAACATCCTCCACTCCATCCCTAAAAGTGGTCGACCACTTTAAGGGAGAAGAGCGTTGGTCCTGCGCCCCGCCTCTGCCCCTCTTTGTAAGCGCATTGCGCATCTTTTGTCCCAACCCAATAGGATTACAATGCAGGCCTGCCCCCGAACCAGGGAAGTTCGGGTCTTCTTTTTGGTGGTCCCCGAAAGAGGTCGTTGTTGTTTTCCTTCAAAGAGTCCAACCAAACAGAGACAGCCTGAGGCAGATTATACTTGCCAGTGATGGCCATCACTCAAAATCATCCTCGAAGTGGCAGACTATACTTGCCCGAAAATCCAGATCGACTGCACCCTCGGGGAGAGGTAGTACCTTTGTGAGAGGACCCAACCTCTCACACTGGTCCTCACCCGAGGGTTCAACCGACATCAGCCAAGAGACCATCACGACGCAACCGGTGACACCTGCCGACTACCTGACGCCGTTCCTCCTTCAACACGTCTAGACATGTGAGAATTAACCATCTACAGTCACTGAGGGCTGAAAGGGGCTTGTTTTCCATATCGTCTCTGCGCGCCTTCGGCGCGCGAAACCATTCCTTTCGTTCGTCTTTGTACGATGGCACAGATGGTTTGGACAAGACATACACCAACCACACATAGGGCTAAGCAGCCACTAACCGGCTGAATGCCAAAAACAATTATCAAAATATGGGTATCATACTGAGGTCACTAATTCCTTAGCTCAAGTTTCGCATGAAGACAAAATAAAAGACATCATTTGTTTAATGCAGAATTTCGTTATTACAAACTATTGGAGAGTGTCCGCATGCAATCTCCAACAATTTGTAACAAAGCACGGTTGATGAGCAAGTTGTGGCCAGTGTAGATAATCCAGCCATCTAACAGTCAATGTCAGCAGCCGATGCCAACTTTAGTTGTTATGCCAACATATGTTGTTTTATCAACAGTCACCATATATCAAAAATCATTTGCTCAATGCAGAATTGCGTTATTAAAAAACATTGGAGAGTGCCCTCAAGCACTCTCCAATAATTTGTAGCAAAGCAAAGTTGATGAGCAAATTACGTCTAGCGTAGATAGTCCCGCCGGCAGCCAATTAACCCTTTACCTAACGTAACGGCCAAAAAAGGGCAGCGCTATTCTCAAAAATCACCAATTAATTTTCATTATTGTTTTCATTTTTTGTCTCAAAAACATAAGTTATGACCCCTCGTTGGAACGAGCTCGTCGAGCTCGTTCCAACGAGGGGTCATAACCTATGTTTTTGAGACAAAAAATGAAAAAAATTAGTTATTCAAGAATTATTTTTGCAAGTGTCGTCTGCTTTTCAGGTTAGGTAAAGGGTTAAGGTCAAAAGCCGATGCCAACTTATGTATGTTGTTTTATCAACAGAGGAAAATAAAAAATGAAAATAGCATTGGTTTAGTGCAGAACTGCGCTATTGCAATTTACTGGAGAGTGTCCGAAGGCACTCCCCAGCAATATGTAACAAAGCAAAGCTGATGAGCAGGTCGTGACCAATGTTGATGATCCAGCCATCAACCAGTCAATGTCAGCAGCTGATGCTAATTTACTAATGTTGTTTTATCAACAGTCAGCATAACAAATTTCATTTGTTCAGTGCAGAATTGCGTTATTACAAAATTTAATGTCAGCACCCAATGCCAACTTAAGTTGTTTTATCAACAGTTAAAATAACAAATAACATTTGCTCAATGCAAAACCGCGTTATTACAAATTATTGGTAATAATACCTTGTCAGTGCAACTGAGGAAACTGATTGGGCGGTAGTTGGTCGGATTGGAGAGGTCTTTATCTGGTTTGGGTATCATGACCCCAAATGACTGATTTAATACTGAATTCTAGAAAGCCAGTGTTCAAGTTAAAAGAAATAATAACGTCATTTATTCAGAAAGGTTGACGCGGCCAACACACTGTGCGTTCTTGTGCTTTTGTTGCTATTTTTATTTTCGACTGTTCCAGAATTCAATGTCGAACGAAAAATGGCCGCCCCGATGGGCAAACCGGAAGACATAATTTTCAGTTTGTTAGATATACTGATTCATTGGAAATTGCCGGTTTCTCTACATACTCATGTGTGTTACCTATAGAGGTCACTCTGACTGCGTTCTCTATTATTATTATTACCTTCATGGTTGTATGTCTGACATTTTTTCTTCCAAAAATAGTCTTATTTTGGCGATTTCATTTTATAATCCCAATATTAAAAACACTTTGCGATGCGCGTTTCTAGGTTTTACCTAAGTTCACATTACTTTGGATATGTTTGTAAAGTGATGTCAGGACAATGTACCTCTATAGCGAATGCAGTCTGAGCCACGCGCACGAAGTGAGCACTATAGATAACGTGTGAGGTTTTTCAGAACTGCCATCATAAATTCCTCAGGACTCAGCAGGACTATGAAATAAAAAAATCGAATCCGAGATTCGATCGACAAGACGGAATAAATCCTCGTTGTATCTCTATCTCTATCGGCGATTCGATTTCCTATCTGATTTCTGACTTTAAAAAGCCGCGTGTCGTCTCCTGGTATACGAGCCCATTTTGCGAGAAGTCTAAAGTGGGCTCGCATCGGACTTAGTTAATTCTCGAGAAAATAAGCTCGAAAATCGCGATAAATTACCTAAGTCGCAAACTGGGTTAAGTGGGCTAGAATCCCCCTTTCTTCTCTACTGACTGTGGTCTGCTGTCAAGCTAATACTCAATCGCACAAAAACCAAATTTCCTCTTTTTCAGCCCCAAGTGATTTATATCACACCGAGAACAGGATTATCTCCATAAACGATACAAATATCACATGCGTTGGCAACTCTAATTCTGAAGAGACAGTTGTTAGGTTTCTAGAGGTTAACATGGACGGATATTTGACCTTCAAACAACATATATCTCTTGTTTGTTAAAAATGTCAATAGCTATATACTGCATTAACAAAGCCTAAATATACTTCCGAGGGATGCACTAAAAACGTTATACTTTTCTTTGGTACACTGTCATATTCTTTACGGCATCCAAGTTTGGGGTCACTCACCTTCAGCGCCCAAAATCCTTAATGTGTAGAAAAAAGCAATACACATTATAGACAACATAAAATACGATTCACACACCGACCCCCTGTTCCGAAAATGAAAAATTTTTAATTTCAAAGATCTATACAAACTTAACGGTCTTCTCTGTATGGATGACTGGTTCAATAATACACTACCTGTGAGTTTCGAAAGTACTTTCAAACTTTAAACAAATCCGTCGGGAATGAATGCGAGGCAATCAGGCAAGATATACGTTCTCAAACCTCGTAGGCCTACTCACTTTACAGCCAATCTTCCATTCCACTATTTTCCAAGAATGTGGAATGAAATTGAACCACTGGTTCAAAATTTAAGCAGATCTGAATTTAAAAGAATTCTTACAGACAGAATGCTTCGCTCCCTGAATGTCACATGTAGTAATCCTGCATCACTGGATTGTAGCAATGACCGAAGTAATCATTGTGATAGTAATTGATGTTCCGTTATATCTCGCCCAGTGTTAAATTGAAATACCTCAATATTAGGTAACACGGTGGACCATGGTGCTGTCCCGGGGTACTCTGTATTCGCATGGTACAGTGGGGCGGTCCCATGGTGGACCGTGGAACCTTCTCGGGGGTGGGGGTGGGGGCTCTCAATAAAGACGAACCTTACACAGTTTGTTGTTTTTCACTATATGCTGGTTAACATAGGTATGTTTCAGTGAATCAAAATGTAGGTGAAATCTGCTGTGAAGATTTTTGCCTTTACGTGATGACGGCAGAAAGACAGTTTTTGTGACTATACTGTTTCCCCGCAGTATAATAGAGTTACTTTTGTTTAAATACGTGTATGCTGTTATATTATTATTCTGCGTAAATTCATTCAATCATTCATTCATTCATTCATTCATTCATTCATTCATTCATTTCACTTCATTCATTCATTCATTCATTCATTCATTCATTCATTCATTCATTCATTCATTCATAATAGTAATAATAATAATAATAATAAAAACACTGGCCGGCCGCTGGTTTCTCGCGGTTCTCATGTGAGAAGGTCTTTATTAACCCTGTGCTACCAAATGCCTCCCTATCCCCACTCCTCTTTTCTCCGTCCAACATCCAGAAACGAACTAATTGGTGGCATCCGTACCCCATTCTTTCCAGTTTCTCCGATAAGCACACTAACCCTCTCCCTTGTGTCACCACCTAACTACATATCCTTCATTTTCCTATCCCAATTCTCTAGTATACTCTCTTATTCTCTAAGCCTGGTATTTTAAACATTCTAATAGACTCCTTTCCACCGTCCTTCACAGTTTATCCTCTTAAGCTCTAGTGACCGCGACCTCAGCTTGAACAGCAGTGCCCCCTCCCCCCCCCCCTCCCCCCGTAAAGCTGCCACCAAGGTAGTCATCAATACGTGGCTTTCTTTATCATGCAGGCCTCAAAATCTCTTTGCTTTGACCCTTCACGCCACTTCCGGTTATAATCATCCACGACTTTTTCTCTGACGATTTATTTAACCTGCATTATCCCACTTCTAAGCCCGAGAGCTCCAGTGAATAGTTTCCTATTAACTCCCTCACACGGTCCATCCACTCTGTCTTTGTATTTGAATTCCAAATATTCTGGAACATTAGCTTATACCATCAGCTGTTGGGGAAATTTACCATTGGGTCAAGATAACACACAATGTTTCATTAAGTCCTTGATTCTCATCTACCCAAGCACACCCTGATTGTTTCTGGTGCTGCCGCATTACGCGGCCCTGTTATCCATCAGTCTGCATCTTTCTGCAGAGTTTCCAAGCTCCTTACAACCGTTAGGCTAAGAGGTATCACTTCCGTACCATATGTTAAAGCTGGTACACCCACCATTTCCCAAATTGTCTTCCCCACGAAAACCTTATTGAAGCTGTTTCTCCAAAACAGTTTCATTTGATTAAGAATTCGCTCCCCCTTCACGGTTAGTTTATTCGTGTAGTTTTGGCAGATCATGCCTCTTCCTCAAATGTTTAAATCTACCCCCAAATATTCGTAGTTACCTGTCTCTTCCACACAATACGAAGTTTGTTGCTACCTTCCGGAATGCAGAACCTTCCCTCACCCCCCCCCCCCCCCCCCCCCCACACACACACACATTCCACCTTCGATTAGGTTACACTTTACGAGCCACGGGTATAACTTTGTTTTTGTTTTCATTTAGTTCAAGTCTTCATTTGTTCCCATCTCCCAACAACTGCCAGCATTTTTGCACGTCCCTCTTAGCTTTATGAGGCCAGTACCATATCATCTGCGAAAACAGCCTGGGATCTTCAGGTCCCCAACTGCTATTTTCTCGTCGAGATGCTGAAGTTCATCTCCTATAAATCTTTGATGTTCAACGCAAAAAGAATAAGCGAAGACAGTCCGATTTGAGATGTCAGGACCGCAGAAAACCTTGTCAATTCCGCGTACAATGCTACTCCCTGCTGCAATTATCAATTCATATACCACCTATTTGGTGAATGAGCGGTACCCAGTTTCATTCGTCCACCACTTTTTACAGACTGTTTTATTAACTTCTGACATTTTAATTACCTCAATTCATCCATTTGTTAATTTATGAGGTTTTTTCAGATTTATTGAAATAAAAATTCAACACTTATTATAAGACTTTTCTCAGTTCATTTGTTAATTTCTGTAAGTCCGCGTAAGAAACTCAGAAAAAAAACAACTTTCATCCAATTTTGCATTAGAGTAGTTATTGGTATTCTTCGTGTTTGTATTAGTCGAAGAACAAGTCTCTATATAAGACTTCATTGCGTGACTAGAAACCAAATTGGGGACCTCGCGGCCCCCATCCTGGCCACAGAAATCATAGATTTTATCCGTTAAAGCAAAAACTCCTCTCCACCCAGCCTCTGTGAATACGAAATCACTTACAAAATCTTTAAACAGACCCTCTTGCCTTTATCCAGAGATTTACTGAAATCCTAAACCGCTGCCTCTCTGTTGGCTATTTCCCAAAATGCTGTAAAGTAGTCACAAGGGTGATGATCCTTAAACCCGATAAAGACCCCAACAACCCATTAAGCTACAGACCTATCAGTCTTGTGAGCAGTTTGGAAAAAATATATGAATGCGCAATGACCAACAAACTCACTCAGAACCCGCACTGAACCCACAAACTTTTTCAGTTAGTGGCAAAGAGCCTACCATAACCACAAGGGGTCATAGAGCATGCATACCGGCTGATTGATAACATGCAAAACTCCCTGTCTCAAAAATAAATGAGGACAGCGGGAAAAAGCCTTAGACCCAGTAACGGCATGAGATATAACCTTGCTAAAATGAATCTTCCCCATAAAAATTCTCCGAATTATCTCCTCCTTTCTAGCTGACCGAAAAATTAAATGGAGAGTAATCTCTTGACTGGACTGGTTACGTGAAATAATTCATGAGAGGTGAGGGACGTTGTACAAACACGAGTGCGCGAATGCGCACGGGTGTTTTACAATATAGTCCCTCGCCTCGAATGAATTATTTCACGTAACAGTCCAGTCAAGCGATTACTCTGTTTATTACTTTTCATTATTAACGATAATTATATTATTTAAAACAACAATGAAGTCCCCATTACACCTACGGCAAAGCGTCTTCGTTTGCGCGCACGGATACATGACACAATTGTTGATTGCATAATCCACTTGTGAAGTTATCGTTTATAATCAAACCCGGAAATCCCAGTAAATCACACTTTGGAAAGTAATAAAGGAAGGTAAATCGCGAGGTATCAGATGAAGTGGAGCAGTCGGCCGGCACGCCACAGGGCTCGGTCTTGAGCCCACCCCTGCTCATTATTTATCTAAACGACATCTACAAAGTGGGGGACATTGTATGCTAGAAACGCGATTTAAAAAACATCGCGAATAAACCTCTCAACAGATTTAAAGACAGCGAACTCATTTCCGAACTAAATGAGTACCGAAAAATTAAGCTGAAGGTAAATATCCCCCAAATCAGGCTCAGTCCAGAAGCCTCAATCCGTCCACAAGAATACTAACCATTACCGCGTACCATTCGACAACACTGACACCTATTCAACCATCAAACTCACACACTCATGAGTCATGACAGAGTGGAAACTCTATATACAACAAATTGCAATTCTTTCGACACTCGCGTTATCTACAACATCAGTGCACATGGACAAACACACACATGCTAGCACACCAGAGTGGATACGGTTAGGCAAAAACTACCCGCTGCATAAGTATCTGTTCACCAAGACCCATCGAATGGTTGCCAACAGCTCCAGAGTGTTATGGGCAGATGGATATCAGCAAGCAACATAACTATCTGAATCGTGGTCTGTGGTGTCAAATTCCAACATCGTGGTTGCTTGTGCAGCGAGCTGCTTGACCCTGGTATGATCAACTCAACAAATCACTAAAATAACAACACCAACGAACTGAGGTACACTTAACCCACAGACACACTGATTATCTCAACTCTTTTTTGGTGCGGGGGGGGGGGGGGGGGGGGGGCAAACAGGACATCCTGACCTCCATGAGGGATTGGTGGATGACCCCGATCTTCATAAATATTGTAACCGTCAAGAAATTTCATGACGGGGCCACTCCATAGCTGGTGTTACTGCTGAGGTTTCTTTCTTATTCTCTTCATTCTGGTCAGGCTCTTCATTTGGTTTGTCTTATCCGGCCGGAGTCAGAATAACCCTCCGGTGCTGGGCCTCAACCAACGGAGACTCCAGGCATTCCTGGAACATCGACCGGTTTAGGGAGCGTCTAACCTTTGGCACTTAGGCCCCTTTCGCGTGCTGCATGTGTGCTCCGATGGCAGCGGGCTCGACAGAGCCGGAGACAGACTCTACTTATCTAGGAAAGTTCGATCAGGGACACATCTATAATAACAAGTGACAGACTACACTGCAAAAAATATAGGTTCTCTTTAGAACCAAAACTGGTTCTAATCTTGTCCCTGAGATGGAACCAGTTCTGTTTAGACAATATTTATTTCAAATCAAATAAATTTACCAAGGTTAGCATTCAATTTTAACAGAATATTACATGAACTGAAGTAAATTCAGCAGTAAACTAAGATCTTATTCAACGCAGTCGCCAAACATTTTGAAACAAAGGAGATATGAACAGTTGGCATATCGAACCAGTTTTGGTTCTGTATAGAACCAAAACTGGTTCGATATGCCAACTGTTCATACCTCCTTTGCTTAATAATGATTTGAGACAACCTCGTATGAGCTCTAAACTTACGGCTGAAACCCCCTCAATTTATGTTTAATTCTGTTAATATTTAATTTTAATCTTTATAAATTTATTTGATTTGAAATAAATACTGTTTAAACAGAACTGGTTCCATCTCAGGGACAAGATTAGAACCAGTTTTGGTTCTAAAGAGAACCTATATTTTTTGCAGTGTAATCTTGCCCGCAGAACAACAAGGACTACCCATAGAATAATCAACATCTTCAAATTCCAGAGACAGACTAAACTTGTCAATGAAGGAAGTGGATCTTCTCAACGAGTCATATTATATAAGTGGCCGAATTTACATGCCTGAAGAATAAACCAAAAACAGCCTACTTTAACCGGCGGGGTGGCGTGCTGGGTCCTGTGGCTTTTCTGGTTCCTTTGCTTATCCCCCTGTGTGGCTGTTGGATATGGGAAGTACCATGGTACTGCTAAAGGGGTCGTAAGGGTTAGTTAACCACACTCTCTCGCACCCAAAGACTGCGTAATAGCCAAAACACAAAGAGCCATCGCAATGACAAAGAATACACTGCAGGAATTACAGCAACCGCCAGAACTGATATCACCCATTAAGACACAACCAAACGAAAGGCAAAGAAAAAGAAAGACAAAAGATCTAACCGAAGATAGTCAGGGCACGCGACTACTCCTCCTTCTCCTCTACCTCGGGCAGACATTCTGGGAAATCACATCTAAACAATTACAAGGGCCGTAAGGGGCTTCTTGTCCCAGTACCGTCCCTTCGCGTCAACGCGCAAACGATTGATAGAGAGGCCGAATTTGAAACCAAACCTTACCCAATATACTTCCTTAAAACAATAATAAACGGAACAGTCCGAAACGTTCGTTTATGATTATTATTATTTTAAATAATTATTTTCGTTTTTTTTTTGCACAATGGAAATAATAGTAAACTATATTCTTTTCAAATTGGCTGCTTTCAGACACAATGTTCCCCCCGACCGATTTGTGCGAAATATGGGAGACCACTCTTGGGTAAATCCTCTTTGCAACTGACAGCATGTGACTGTGAAGGAACCGCATGAAATCATGGAGTGACTGATAATGCACGCTCCAGCAGACAAGTAGTCGCAAACATGTTTACAGGTATAAATCCTGCATTGTAACTCTCTATCAACCCCTGTCAGGGGTGACTCCTTTGTTGTATAATCAAAACTGGGACATAAGTTTTTTTCATCCATTTCATTTTATATTATTTCATTGTATTACCGTAATAATGTTGTTGTAAAGTCGACAATCTGCCCCAAGTAGGTGTTTATTGCTTCAGTAAATTCTATTCTATTCTAACGCAACACGGATCTCCAGAACAAACAATTCATCCCGACCGAGTAACTGTTATAAGATAATAGGCCTATATATGCCATAAATCACAAAAGAACAACGTTCATGTCACGATGCCTTATGCATAAAGCACATTTGTTAAACAATTCTATCTATAAATTTTGTCTGACGAATAAATATATATCAACCTTATTTCGAGAAAGAACCCAGTTTGCATCTGAACAGACGAAAGAAAGATGATAACCTATCCTTGATTACATCCCTTTTCCCTTTAAAATAGTATTTAGTGCAACAAAGTACGGTCTCTTCTGTAACACCAAACTTGCCGTTTTCAAATTTTGCTTCCTTCATATCTTTGGTACAAAGTTCTGTAGGACAACACTCGTAAACAGATTGCCAATTTTACAACAGCATTATTAAGGTAATATATTGAAACAATATAATGAAACAATATACCGTAGAGGGCATTGCTGTTCACATGTGAAAGAATTTCCGCCAAAGAAAATATCAAAAACTAACACGCGGTCTCGCAAAAGCGTGATCGCGCGTTAGTTGTTGCTATTTATATTGGCAATGACGTAAACAGCATGGTTGGTGTAGTTAAAACAGAGAAGACAGAAAAACATCACAACACTTTTTCCAATAGGTTTCCGACGTGTTTTGCTGCGTAAACCAGTTATCGCGTAATGATGCCAGCTCTTTATTCCCAGGCCCACAGAAACAGGAGGGACTGTTGCAGAAGTGCTATTAATATGGACGCGTATTTAGAACTTGCTCTAATAAGTTTTGCTTCAAATAAAAAAATAAGAGTGCGAATTGAAGTCAATGGCATGTGCTTTGAAAATATTGATGGTGAGCAAGATTGCTGTCGCATTTAGAGTTTCATCTAAGTCATATGTCTAAAATACGGAGAATGACTTATGATCATCAAAATAAAACAATTTCCAGGTTCACATTGCCATTCGTGACCCTTTTATATGCAACCCCTTATAGGATATGACGTGTTGAGTTGTCGTTCGGGATCTCTCAGTATTTTGTATCACTGTTACATCGGGACATCAGCTACAACAAACAAGCAGGAAATTCCCTTCGGAAAAATTGCTTTTTAACACATATACAGCCGGATGATCGAAGCATTGGTGTTAGGGTAAAAATGTTCAGCGGATTCTATTGAAGGCGGTGTAACCGGGGGCGCAGGGGGCGCGTGGTCCTCCACTCTTTTTCCAAAATGAGTTGAATGGGCGCATGTAAACGTGTCAATATACAGGCATTCCTGTAAGATATTATTTGTAAACCCAAACAGCATTTGGCCTGAGAAACCCACCTTCGGCCACTTTGTTCTATTTCTTCTACTTCAACCATTTTCCAACCCGGAGGCGAGCCCTCGGTCTGGAAGATGATTGAAGTATGAGAAATGGACAGGACAGTGATAGTAGTAAGGGAAGACCATATGGCGTATAATATTTTACCACTGAAATTCCCATAGGCGACCCTGGAGGCACTTTGGCGTAAAACTTATGGAGTAAAACATAGGCTATAGTGTAATTTTTAGGCTTTCCCAAAGTTTGGGAAAGACTCTTGTTATTCTTCTTTTTTAAAATTTTTCTTCTCTATTTTTTTTTTTTTTTTTTTTTTCCTCTTTAAATTTTGTCTGTTGAACTGCTCAAAAACAAGCTGTACGATTTTGACCACGTTTGGTATACTTATGTATTGTCATAAAATCTAGTGAAATGCGGTATCGTCATGTCTGTGAAAACGCGTATTTTCAAAATATTCTGCCAAAACCGTCAAAATTTCACCATTTTTCAAATGTCTCAAAATTTTTTACAGTTATTTAGCTCAAATTTTCCACACATTTAGAGCATAATATAATACACCACGAACACCACTCAAATCTTTTAACTTTAACCCCCATTGGCCAAAAATGACATGAATATAGATTTTTTCTTCAAAATTAACCAACTTCAAGAGCACATTTCTCTAATTACAAGGTCGTTGTAACAATTATTTTGGTATGGATAGATGCTAAAATGATTGTGGAAGAAAGTTACTGTTTACTTTTTAATCTCAGATTTAACCCTCAAGCACAATGAGGGCTAGAATAAGAGTACCATTTGAAAATGCAAAAATTAGCCAACTTATGTTGCTTCTTCTATCATTTTGGAAAGGGTTAATTTCAAACACTTTTCATGTACGTATTCACAATTGACTACCAAGCATATTTGCTGTTGTAAGTTTGGTTGAAAAGTTTAACCCTATCGCATTCTGGTTGCATAAATGTAGGTACCGTCCAAAAAAACTCATTTTTTCAGAATTTGGTAAGATTAGGTGACGATTTACTCCATTCTTAATTGCTGGAGTTCTGAATGCTTTGTATAGCTGCATGCAGCAGTCAAAGTATGACAAATCTTGTTCTATATGTTGTTATTAAAAGTTTAACCCTTAGCATATTTGAGACTTGCCATGAGGGTACTGTCGGAATAATTGTTATTTTCGCCAACATTTACATGCACTTTCTCAGCACTGGAGCCATATTGTATCAAAACCTTTTCCACCAGAAAATAGGGCATTCGTCTAAGAACAATTTTGCTGTTATATGTTTTATTCCAAGTTTTAACCCTCACCCAGTTGTCAGGCCTTGAATTGGAGTACCCTCAACTTGTACATGTTCATTCAAATACCAAGATTCAAGATTAGTCCATGTCTCTTTTCAGACACTCAGTCTGTGAGTGATGTTCATACATTAAGAGCATAATATGATACACTAAAATCACCACACAAATATTTTAAAATTAACCCCTATTGGCCACAAATGATAGGAATATAACATTTTATCTTCGAGATTGACTAACTTCAAGCGCTAATTTCTCTAAGTGCAATGTTGTTGTAACAATTATTTTTGTATGCATAGATGCAACAATGCTGGCAGAAGAAAGTTACAGTTTAGTTTTTAATCTCATCTTTAACCCTCAAGCACAATGAGGGAAAGATTTCCATTCGTAAATGCTAAAATTAGCTAACTTCGGTTACATTTTCCTGTCATTTTGGGAAAGGTTAATTTTAGATACTTTGTTTTGCTATAGGTAGAGATGCTTAATGAACAAATCCGCTGCTGTAAGTTATGCTTTGGGGCTTAACCCAAAACATGCTTTGGCCACGTAAAGAATAGTATTGGTTGACAAAAATTGATTTTCAGTGAATTTTGCAAACATCTGTACTCATTTCCTCTAATAGCAAGGTTGTTTTAGCAATTATTTTGGTATGGATAGATGTAACAATGATTGCAGAAGTAAGTTACTGTTTACTTTTTAATCTCAAGATTTAACCTCCAAGCGCAATGAGGGTGAGAATAAGAGTACCGTTATAGAATGCCAAAAATAGCCAACTTTGGATTCTTTTTGTCTATCATTTTGGAAATGGATAATTTCAAGCACTTTGCTTTGCTATATGTAGTCTGCATTTTCACATTGGAAAGTTGGGAAAGCCCGTAATTTGTCCAACAAATTACAATTCTCTAGTCTAACACTGATTTTGCATTTACTCTATAAGTTTTACGCTATAAGTTTTACGACAAAGTGCCTCCAGGGTCGCCTATGGGAATTTCAGTGTTAAAATTTGTTATGCCATATGGATTTCCCTTACTACTAGTGATCACACCGCGACATGTTCATCTAAACAAGAGACTATAGTGTGTCGTGGTAACGATATATGATTGTAACTTTTCTCCCACTGGGCCGAACCATGGTAGCCTTAAAGATTTGCGCCTATCCACTTTTATCGAGCTTCCACCATCTCTTTTAGAATCTCGAGGTAGATTATGCCCTACACCCAACCAATTCATGACAAGAAATGTGTATTGAAATATGCATTTCAGCCCGAATTCGGCCCAAACTCAGTCTCTGTCTCAATATGAATCATATTGCCACCCAAGGCCCTTTGTTTTATATATCGAAGATAGAAACCACGTGTCTCCTCAATACTTTTCGTGCTAGTTGCGACAAACCAATTTATTTTATTCAAGATTTGCGTGCGAAACAACCTTTTTTGCGCCTATTTTGTATATTGACTCATACATCAAAGAATTTATTTTTCGAATCGGCAAACTCTTATTGTGCAATTTGTGCGATTTTAGCGGAATACTGGCTGGTAGTCCACTTATAAACTAAAATCATCTAGATCGCTTCTCGAGCCACAAATTTTTAGATTGTTTTCTGGAATAAGATCCCGACCCCACTACCTTCCGCACTTGCATAATATTTCAGCCCTCATCCATTCAAAGTCGCTCCGCGGCCCCTGTATCTTATTTCCGACAAAAAGCAAATGTCACGCAAATGTTTCAAACACGCAGTTAAGTCCAAAAATGAATTATGGATGCGGAGCAAATTTTTAGATTGCCTTCTGGGATAAGATCCCGACCCCACTACATTCCGCACTTGCATAATAGTTCAGCCCTCATTCATTCAAAGTCGCCCCGCGGCCCCTGTATCTTATTGCCGACAAAGAGCAAATGTCAGGCAAATGTTTTAAATACGCAGCGAAATCCAAAAATGAAATTATGAATACGGAGTTGGTGGGGGTTCTCTGCGCGAAGCGAGGAGCCGAGCTGTTCAGCATGCAGCCAGTTGAGAAAGGTTTGAGAAAGGTGACTTCCTGTTGAAAATGGGATTTTTGCTATGGATCACGAGCTGAATAGGCCTAAGTAGTGGCATGGTAGACGGACTATGAGTCCGACCTTCAACCCTTTACCTAACATGAAAAGCAGACGACACTTGCAAAAAAATTCTTGAATGACTATTTTTTTTTCATTTTTTATCTCAAAAACATAGGTTATGACCCCTAATTGAACGAGCTCAACGAGCTCGTTCCAATGAGGGGGTCATAACCTATGTTTTTGAGACAAAAAATGAAAAAAATAATGAAAATTAATTGGCCGGTTTTGGCCGTTACGTTGGGTAAAGGGTTAAAAAGTTAATATTTTTGTTGGAGCCAAGAAAATTATTTCTATAAAATAGCCGCAAAGAACATTTATTGAAGGAAATGTAAGAGAGAATATATCTGACATTTATCCTATAATTTACTCCCGCCAGCGCTACATATGACGCGATAATACTAAAATACCCACAACTGATGTTTTATAAAAAGCATTTCTTCAATTTTAGGGGAAGGGTGGCAACTCTTCTTAATCCCGCCTTTCAGGATCCGACCTTCGTACAAATGCCAATTACCTTTCTGTTTATGTTGCGAGTTTAGTGTCGAAGATTTTAGCATCAGAAATGTCTTACCCCCTCCACAGATAAGTTTTTTAGATATACAAAACTCACATGAAAGACTGACCACTTGGGAGGTGATCGGTACGTGCGATGCGATAAATTAATAATTTTCCTTTTCAGTTTGGAATTTCAACATAGTGTGATGTATTCGATGTGTGCCTGGCTATTGAGCAGGTAAATTATACTGAGTCCAACGTCCCAAGTGAAACACCATTACATGAATATAATTTAGATGCAACAATCTGTACAGCAAAATTATAATCAGTGATTTGATGTGTCAGTTTTCAAGCAATGTTTTTCTCTCCTTTTTTGCTTAAAGGGGCAATAAGCCGCGAATTTGAAAAAATAAGTTGACCATTTAACAAAACCACAATGTAAAAGTACCCTTATAAGTTATATTTTACATATATGTCCCATGAAAGCGCCCGATTCGATTAACCCTTTACCTAACACGAAAAGCAGACGACAGTTGCAAACAAAATTCTTGAATAACTCATTTTTTTTTATTTTGTTGTCTCAAAAACATAGATTATGACTCCTCATTGGAACGAGCTCGATGAGCTCGTTCCAAAGAGGGGTCATAACCTATGTTTTTGAGACAAAAAAATAATGAAAATTAATTTGCGATTTTTGAGAATAGCGCTGGTAGGTTTTGTCGTTACGTAAGGTAAAGGGTTATTTATTTATTTATTTATTTATTTATTTATTTATTTATTTATTTATTTATTTATTTATTTATTGGTGTTTAAGGTCACATATTTCTGCACACTGGCTAATCATGACCACGACAGTTTTACGGGTGGAGGAAGCCGGAGTACCCGGAGAGAACCACCGAGCAACGGCGAGCAACTGTCAGCTCCCCAACATACTAACTCCACACAAGCAGGGTTAGCATTGGTTGAAGACAGGTGCACCTTCGACGTGCAGTACGCCATAGCACACAGCGTCACCGTGCCCCCACATGGGCAATGGGGGTGAAGTGTCTTGCCCAAGGACACAACGCGGTTGCCGCAGGTGGGATTCGAAACGAGGACCTTTCGGCGTCCAGCCTGCACCTCTACCAACTGAACCACTTGGTAAAGGGTTAAATAAATTAACTTCAAGGCGAGAATTTATTGGATATCTGAAAAACGCAGCTAGCGTCTTTCGGTTAGAACTGGTTAATCCATCACTCACGGAAAATTCCGAACAGAGTATTTTTCCATATTCTTCGAAATGAACTTTCTTAGAAGGACAAAGGTGAAGGTTGTGTTCATGCGGGTCTATTTATGGCATACGCGTCAATTAAATATTTTTTGGATCGCTGTTGTCGATAATCGTGCTGAGGTTTTTATTGCATACATAACTGCAATTTGAATAGTACAAAGTGTTTTATCTAAAATTGCCCAATTATTACTAAAATAATGCACAATTGTATTTTTGTGACGGCCATTTATTCAAACAGCAGAAAGTTAAAATAAGAAACCGCGTGTATTCAGAAATGATGTTAGAGGGATTTTGTTTACTTCCGATAACTTTCAGGTAATTTTGTTTATGTCTTCGCAATGTTGTATTACACTCTGTATACAGTGACTTTCTTTACATGCTCTTCACATACGAGCGAAATCTGAGAGTCGATATTTTTTTTCAAATTGGCGGTTTATTGCCCTCTTAACCCTTTACCCAACACACGCGAGTAGGTAATAAAGGCGGATTCAAGCATCAACGTACATGTACGTGTACGTGTACACGTACATTCGTGTACGCCTCCATAGGAATTAGTGTTAAAATCGTGTACGCGTACACGATTTTAACGTTTTTTAGGGTGATTTAGAATCCGCTTGCGGATTCAAACATCACTGAATTGTATCCTAGAGTGAAAAAAACGCGTGAAATTTTACGTACTTGTACATGTACCGTTTTGATTGAAATCGACAAATGGGTTTCCCCCATAGGATTCAGTGTTAAATTGCGAGCAAAAAACGTTTTGTTGTTTCTAAATCATCATCTTGCTGATTCTAAATAATCCGCGTCTGTACACGATTTTAACACTGAAACCCTATGGAGGCGTACACGGAGATCCATTTGAGGATTTTAGGTCGGAAATCGACTCGTGTACAGACATGATGTTAGAATCCGCAAACCCACTGTCACGTTTCCTGAAGTAAAACTAACAAATGTTATTGCGAAGTAATCTTAATAAACACTTAATGGAATGTTTTGAATGAAGAATGTTGCCAGGATGTTAGAATCCGCAAACCCACTGTCACGTTTCCTGAAGTAAAACTAACACATGTTATTGTGAAGTAATCTTAATAAACACTTAATGGATTGTTTTGAATGAAGAATGTTGCTTATGTTTTTGTTGTGACGTGAATGAAAACGCATTTTCCACTCAATTAGGTTTTGAGTGGTAAATTTTTAATATATTCGTGATAACGATCAGAGAGATTTGAAATGAATGAATGAATGAAATCCCTTTAACGTTAAAATTATAAAAAAAACAGTTTCTTTTATGTGCTGGAATGTTTTAATTGTCATCAAAGGGTTCTCTCTTAATTCGACACTGAGTGAATGGTTTTTTGATATGTGAATGGAATTCCTTTGACAAACATAGATTACTCTCAAAATGCGTTAAATCAGAAACCGGTTTGTCATGTATTGCTTAAAACGTATTTTAAACTTTCCCAATTCAATCAATACTGAGTTGAGATGTGAATATTTTTTAGTTTCTTATATTAAAGACGGAAATATTTTTATTAACTTAAAAACATAAAAAATATAATTAAACATTTAATTTTGAAAATAATAAATAACTCGCATTTAGCATACTTAAAGGAACATTAACAATTAAAAACGAAAAATGTTTTTACAGATGGATTCTAGACGCCGAGATCGAATTTTAGGGGAGTATGAACGTGCTAAGAAGGGCATTCAATCGGCTGACAGAAGCAGACGTCTTGGTGAGATGGAACTCAAACGCAAAGCCACAAAAATATTTAAACCCGTGACGGAGGGTCAAGAGCGAAGCAGGAAGGAGATAGTCGAAGAATTGAGACCCATAAGAGAGAGTTCTTTGAGAATGGGTTCATTGCCTCTTAGTTTTGGAAATCGGCATTCTGTTCAATCTACACCGGATTACGTTCCCACGGGAATTCAAACAGAGAGCGAGACCGACACCGATACAGCTTCGACTATCACCACTGATAGCGTCGCATCGTCTGATGATGGCGGTAAGAGAGATCTGTTGTATGGATTTTATAAGGATTCGGAGAGGAGAACTTTTGTCGGTGACACAGAAATAGAAATTGACAATGATGAATTGATCGTTGGTTCGAACAGATACGAATTGACTGATGGACTGCGCAGATTGCTCCTTTACGACAAGCCCTGTGATTACAGGATTTCGACAATTACGGCGACATTCTGGTTCAGACCCACGCCATGAAGAGAAATAACGATGCCAGAGAGACGAGACCCAAAGCCAACAGAGGTTACAAGTGGACGAAAGTGGTGAAACCCATATGGGATATGAATAAGAAGTTCGTCGAATCGGTGACTGGCAAAGGGGTGAAAACCACTTTTCTTCCGAGCGATTCTGACGCTCTGTCTCAGAGATTGATTTTGTTGATGGCGAGCAGACGGGGTGGTAAGACAGGATTAGATAATCAGATACTTACTATATCTGACGAATTGTTAAGACAGAAGGTTTTGAATAAAAACTATTATAAAAGGCTGATGAACGAATTGAATGATTGATGTGTATATAATAAGTAGAGAGAAACAAACAAACAAACAAAAAAATAAAACAGTAAATTTTTACACTAGAATAATAAAAGTATTTAAATAAACAAAACGATTTACCAGTGAAAAACAAAATATATATTATAAAAATAAAATATGTTGGTGATAAAGAACAGGGGATACGTCAGAACTTACGTTCAAGGCGGTTCTGGCATCGTTGATTCTATAATGCGAGCGTTCACGAGCGATGCGGGTAGAAAACTTGCATCGACTGCGTTTGAAGCTGGTAAGAAGATGGCTTTGGATGCTGGTAAGAAAGCCACTTCCAAAGCCAGTGGTAGGATAGCTTCTGTGGCTGGCAAGAGGGCAGCCAACACGTTGATCGACAAGTTGATCAGTCCACCGGCGAAGCGAGCTGCGTTAGAGCGTACGCCAAAAAGTTGGAAAGATTTTAAGGATGCTGTGGTACCCATACAAGATTTAGCTAAAATGACAAGTGGATCAGGATTGAAGAGAACTCGCGACGGTGTGATATAAATAAATAATAATATTAAAACAACTGAGTTTGAAAAACATAAAAAATTTGTGTTTGAAAGAATCTAAAATAACAAACAAACAAAAATAAAACAAAGATGAACATTAAAGATATGTCTTGGAACGATGCCGTGACCAAGAGGTCGAATAACGAGTTCTTTCCCAAAAGCATAAGAGGCTTGATAGTGGGAAAATCGAATTGTGGAAAGACCAATCTGTTGATGAATCTTTTGTCCCGACCCGACTGGTTGGATTACGACAGATTGTTCGTGTTTGGCAAGAGCTTGTTTCAACCCGAATACAGATTGCTTCGAGAGTGCATGGATCATAGATTGCCCAAGGACGTCATAGCCAGAATCTTTGACAGTAGGGAGGAATTCGACAAGAGTGAAGCTCCACTTTTGACAATTTTGGACGGTGCGGCGATGGAGCTGATGAAGAGAAATGCATCTTTGAACATCGAGTGTTGATTTTATGAGAATGCTAGTGACATTCCGGATCCTAGAGAATTGAAATCGGAAGATAAGAATCTCATGATTTTCGACGATCTGCTTTTGGAGAGACAGAACCGATGCGAATCGTATTACGTTAGGGGTCGACACAGCAACGTGGACTGTTTCTACCTGTCGCAGAATTATTTTCAATTGCCCAGACAGACGATAAGGGAGAACGCTAATTTTCTATGTTTCTTTCGCCAAGATCTCAAGAATCTCAATCACATCTACGGCGATCACGTCGCAAACGACATGAGCGTGGCGGAATTCAGGAGATTCTGCAAGAGGGTTTGGGATGGAGGACTTTACAATTTCGTCGTGATCGATTTGACAAGTGAATTTAATCGCGGAAAATATTGGTGCGGATTCGACAAGTTTTATGTTTCTGATGATAATAAGATAGAGCGTGAAAATAAAAAAAAATTAGAAAATAATAAATCTTCAAATAATTAGTTTTGAAAAAATAAAAATTAAAATATAATGTTCGAACATGGTGAATTGTTAGAACGGATAGCCGAGAATACGGCTGCAAAACAATCCATTCAAATCATGGTGAGTGGTGATTCAACACGATTCGCTACGAAATTCGAACCTTCCATCGAATTGAATAGAGAGAAAAGATACGAGATGGCGTTGGTGAATCTGGAGACTTATTATTCCTTTCCCAACATCACCGAAAAGAATAACTCGTTCAAGTATTCCGACGGAGTGGATTGGTTGGAGAATAGAATTCCCAAAGGGAGTTACGACATAGACGATTTGAACAATTACATTCAGATGCGAATGAAGACAGATGGAAAGTCTCAAAACCACGTTGACGGATCAAAATGGTGAACTGTTAGATCTTCGCGGAGAGAGGGAAGAGAAATATAAAAGCAAAAAAAAAAAAAATATTGTGTATATATATAGATAACAAAAATAAAATAAACGCAATATTAATTTTACAAAATTATTTTAATATAAATAATTATTATTAAACAAGAAACAATTGAAGTAAATATATTTAAAAAAAAAAAGAATTATGACAGAATACGTGATTAAAAACGTGAACATATCCGCAGGACAGAGGAAGAAACTTAAGAGAGCGTTAACAACTTGAGGCGAGGCGGTGAGATTCAAATTCACTCACGAAGATCTGACGAGAGGCGGTCAGGATTCGATCGCCTGGACCAAAAGTCAAATCAAAAGGATGGAGAAAGCGATTTGCGATGGAAGAGGGTTGACGGTGAGAATGAGTCCCACTCAATTGAGATACAATTTGAGAATGAAAGGTGTTTTCCTACCGCTATTGGCAGGAATCGCCGCAAAAGCATTACCCTTCGCTGCAAAGGCACTACCCTTTCTCAGAAAGACTCTTGGCATGGGAGCTCTCACGGGCTCGCTAGTTCGGCAGTTGAGCGACTCGGCAAGGGTTTGTTGCTCGGTGAGAATTCGCCGTTTAAGAATATACCGATTTTGAATATGTTATTATAATATAAAATTATATGATTATGTAAAAATATAAAATCATAGAAAGTATAAAATAACATATAAAATGGATAGAAAGGTGGAGAAACAATTAGACGATAATGATGAATATCGCGAGACAGAGTGCAAAAAAAAAGATGTGAAAAAATGGTTAGACGCTAATGATGGATATCTAAGGAAAGGACTGATGAAAGAGTTCGATAAACAGCAGGATAGACAGTTGGAAATGAAAAGAATGAGACGCTTTCCACCGTCACCACTACCTTCTGAAGAGAATGGTTATGATGCGAGTGTTACCAAGAGATGCACAACATTCATTCATAATTATGATTCGGATAAACAAATGTGTTGTTATAAAAAAAATGTATCATATTACAAAAAAAGAAAAAAAGAAAAGAAGAATCGACGCTGAAATTTAAGAAAAAAGGAAACGTTATTATATTATATGGCTAATAGTGAAGAAGGAAAACAAAAAAAAAAAAAAAAAAGTAATGAGATCATCTTTAGATCTCATTACTTTTTTTTTTTTCCTTTTTTCTTCGCTAAAAATCAGTCACTCTATTGTTTATATTTCCAAGTCTGTTATTAGCATGTTGACACTCGTGTATTCTCCTTTTTCGAAAATGTGTTGAATGTTTATCTTTACTCTTTTGAGTTTTTTTACATCGGTGAACTCGCTCTCACCACCCGATTTCTCCACGAGTTCGCGTGAGATTTTTGGATATATGTAACTTCCATAGAACAACGTCAAATCGTCCTTGTCAAATTCTTTATCTTTAGCGATGACGATTTTCTGCAGATCGCTTTGATAGTCGTAAAACAAATTGAGCATGGCTTCATCCAATTTCAAAGTCATCTTATATCTGTTGTATTTATGCTCTAAGTCCTTCATCTCGATCTCGTTCAATTCGATGGGATTGTGTTGTTGTAATCTATAGATTTTATGACCGAATTTCTTATACGTTTCGACTCGTTTCATTTTCAATTCGCATCTTTTAGGTGTTGCTGTCATGATCGATTATTTGTTTTTTTTTTGTTCTTATGAATTCTTACAAATAATGTATATTTTTAAATTTTGTATTTTAATAATTTGTTTAAAAAGTTTTTTTTTTTTTTTTTTTTTTTTTTTGCTCTTTATATATATAAAAAAAAAAAAAAAAAAAAGTTTTTTAATTTTAATTTTCTTTAATGTGAAAATTTTTTTGTAAAAAGTAATGAGATCACCTTTAGATCTCATTACTTTTTTCCTTCTTCTTCGCTAAAATCAATCTCTCTATTGTTTATATTTCCAAGTCCATTATTAGCATGTTGACATGCGTCATTTTTTCACTTACGAAAATGTCTTGTATGTTTATCTTTACTCTTTTGAATTTTTTTTACATCGGTGAACGCGCTCTCACCACCCGATTTGTCCACGAGTTTGAGTGAGATTATTGGATATATGTAATTTCCAAAGAACAACAACAAATCGTCCTTGTCGAATTTTCTGTCTTCAGCGACGATGATATTATTCACCAGATCGCTTTGGTACTCGTAAAACAAATCGAGCATGGCTTTATCCAATTTCAAACACATCTGATATTTGTTGTAGTAGCGCTCTAAGCCCTTCGTCTCAACTTCGTTCAATTCGATGGGATCGTGTTGTTGTAATGTATAGATTTTAAAACCTAATTTTGTACATGCTTCGACTCGTTTCAATTTCAATTCGCATCTTTTAGGTGTTGCTGTCATGATCGATTAATTGTTTTTTTTTGTTTTATGAATTCTTGCAAATAATGTATATATTAAATTTTGTATTTTTAATAATTTGTTTAAAAAAAGTTTTGTTTTTTTTGCTCTTTATATATATATAAAAAAAAAAAAAGTTTTTTAATTTTAATTTTCTTTAATGTGAAAATTTTTTTGTAAAAAGTAATGAGATCACCTTTAGATCGCATTACTTTTTTTCCTTCTTCTTTCACTAAAATCAATCTCTCTATTGTTTATATTTCCAAGTCCGTTATTAGCATGGTGACATGCGCTATTCTTCTGTTTACCAAAATGTCTTGAATGTTTATCTTTACTCTTTTGAGTTTTTCTACATCAGTGAACGCGCTCTCACCACCTGATTTCTCCACGAGTTCGAGTGAGATCATTGGAAATATGTAACTTCCATAGAACATCGTCAAATCGATCTCATATGGGGTTTTTCTGAATTTGGTGATGATAGTATTCAGCAGATCGCTTTGGTATTCATAAAACAAATCGAGCATGGCTTCATCCAATTTCAAACACATCATATATCCGTTGTCACAGCGCTCTAAGTACACCATCTTAACCTCGTTCATTTCGATGGGATCGTGTTCTAATGTATAGATATAAGTATCTGATAGAGTATTTATTTCAACTTATTTAAATTCACATCTTTTAGGTGTTGTTGTCATGATCGATTATTTGTTTTTTTTATGAATTCTTGGAAATAATGTATATTTTAAATTTTGTATTTAAATAATAATTTGTTAAAAAAGTTTCTCTTTATATATAAATGAAGTTAAATTTTAACATCCTTTTTTTTTTTTTTTTCGTATTAATTCAATTTTTTTTTCACAGAATGGGAAAGAAATAAAAATGAGAGTTTATTAAGGAGTATTTTACAATCTGGATACACGAAGGAACAATTGTATAATACATCGAATCACGCAAAACAATACGTTATCTCAATTCTTGACTTTAGAAGATTTGATCTGATTCATGAAAGAAGCAGGCGAGTTTTTAGAACGTGCAAGACTTCGAACATTTAAAAATTAGCCTTCGCATCTTGCAGTTATCATCATCTATTGAGAAGGAATCGGGTGACATGAACACGCGTTTGCTTCGCGGAAATTTGTTGCGAGACTTCGCGTAAAAGTCATAATAGTTCTATTTGTCTTGAACCTTCTTCTTCTTTTTTAATAGTTCGAACGACATTGTCGATTAATTTTTGTTCGCTAATAGTATTACGATTCGATTTTCTATCGCAAATCGTATTGTTTTCTTTCGAAACGCGTAAATATAAATTACAATTTTTTTCTTCTTGTTTTTTGAAGAATAATGATTTATTAAACAACGTCGACATTTATGTCAAGATTCCATCTTGGATGTTGTCGTCATGATCAATTATTGGTTTTTTTTTGTTTTACGAATTCTTGCAAATAATGTATATTTAAATTTTTGTATTTAAATAATTTGTTTAAAAAGTTTTGTTTTTTTTCTCTTTATATATATAAAAGTTAAATTTTAACATCCAATTTTTCTCGTATTAATTCAATTTTTGACGTTAAGGAACATAAAAAAATTGATTAATTTCATCAAAAAAAATATTTTTCATATTAAAGAAAAACAAAACTTTTTAAACAAATTATTTAAATACAAAATTCGGAAAAAAATATAATCTTACAAATGGAGCAAACAAATCAAAAAATGGAAAATTTAAATGAGAAAACCATACCTCAGTTAAACGAGATTTGTAAACTATTAAAAATTTCACATTTCAGAAATCATAGAACTAAATCAAAAAAAAGTAAAGTCAAACAGGAATATTTGCGAAACGATGGAAAGGCAAACAAAATGCCGATAGCAACGACGTCAAAAAATGCATCGGTTGTGAAAAATGAGAAGAAGAAGAAAAAGATAGTAAAAGGAATCAAAATGCCGATGTTGAAAAAAACCGAAAACGTTTCGATTGTGAAATATAAGAAGACGACTAAACGAAAAGCCGTTGAAGAAGAACTTCAAGTTTCCAAAGAAAAGAAAAGAAAAACTAAAACGAAAACTAGTGATGCATTTCAGATTCTAGGCAAACGAGATATATCAAGCGAAATTCAACAAGCAATAGACGAAGGGAAAGGAAAAGAATATCTAGCACGACTCGCCACGGAACTATTTCAATCGAAGTCCGTAGAACGGGAGAGTGCGATCAAAGGCATTTTTAAAACTTTTGACGTGGTTCCCTCGTTGAAGAAAATCGATCCGAACTTGTTCATGGAACGGGCGAAGAAAAAAGTATTGGATTTGTTTCGCAAACACATGGACGTGGGACTAAAAATTAAGATGCTACTCCATTGCGTGATGAATAAAATCGACGCGAAGTCCAGCGAGAGCATCGTGAAAAATGCATATTTCAGATCTAACGTCGAACCCGTATTTCGAGGTTCAGATTTATCGGACATTTTCGAAAAGATGAAAGACAAGATGTAGACGTCTCTCGCGAATTATCAACATGAAGGTAGTAATTGGACGTTCGATGAGGTGTTGAAACTCGAAATTCACATAACTAAAAACGATTTGTTGAAAGGATCTTCCTACGTGGAATTACCGTATTTCCTAGCTAAAAAACACGCCGTGCTCAACGTGAAAAATAAAGATGATCAGTGTTTTAAATAGGCAGTCACCTCCGCTTTATACCCTGTCAAAATGAACATCGAAAGAGTTTCTTCTTACGAGGTGACTTCTAAAAATATCGATTGGACCGGAGTGACTTTTCCAATGCAGTTAAAACACATCGAACATTTCGAGGTTCAAAATCCCACCGTAGCGGTGAACGTCTTGGGATTCGACGATGAAAAATGAATGATCTATCCTCTCAGACAGACTTCGTATCTCGAAAGAGAAAAGACAATTATTTTATTATTGATTTCGAATGGTGACAATCGTCATTATTGTTGGGTTAAACATCCGAGTCGATTACTGTCGAGACAAAATAATAAACATAAAGGAAAGATATCTTTATGTTGTAACTGCATGAACATGTTTAAGAGTGAAAAATCGTTAGCGAAACATCAGGAATATTGCAGCGAAAATCAAGGTGTCGCCATCGAAATGCCCAAACCTAACACCATTTTGAAGTTTGAAAATCACAATAGAAGGTTAAAAGTACCATTCATCGTGTACGCCGATTTCGAATGTTTCACCACGAAAATGAGTTCCTGTCAACCCAATGCTCTTCAAAGTTACGTCGAAAGATATCAAAAACACATACCTTCAGGCTATTGCATTTACGTGAAATGCGCTTTCGACTCACAACACGACATGGGTCCCTTCACCTACATGAAACAGTATGAAGACGACGACGTGGCCCAAAGGTTCGTGGAAGAGTTAGAATGAAAAATTCAAATGGTATACGACAAACTCAAAACTCCGGCGAAAATGATCATCATGCAAGAGCAGCAGGACGAAAATAACAGAGCCACCAAATGTCACATATGCAGACAATCGTTCGACGAGAATTCGGAGGAAAATAAAAAGGTCAGAGACCACGATCATTACATGGGTCTGTATCGTGGTCCGGCTCACAACAAGTGTAATTTAAAATATCGAGATGCCGCTTTCTATCCAGTGATGTTTCACAATCTCTCAGGTTACGACAGTCATCTGTTCATGAAAAATCGCGGCACCTCACACGAAGAATTAAATTGCATCGCGAACAGCGAAGAAAGATACATTTCCTTCTCGAAATGGAAGCTCATGGAGAAGAAACGAGTAATTGATGGAAATACGTTGGAAGAAAAAACGAAATCCATTCATAGATGCATACGTTTCATCGACAGTTTTAAATTCATGTCGACCGCTCTGGAAAAATTAGTCGATAACGGGAGCAAGGATAAATTGAAAATCACGAGCGAACATTTCGGAGAACGAGTAGACGTCATGTTGAGGAAAGGAGTCTATCCTTACGATTACATGAACGATCTAAAGAGATTCGAAGACACCGCACTACCTTCGAAAGAAGATTTTTATTTGAAAGTATACAAATCTGACATTTCCGACGAGAATTACGAACACGCCAAAAACGTGTGGAAATCATTCGATATGAAAACCATGAGAGATTGTCACGATCTCTATCTGAAGACCAACGTTCTGCTCTTGGCAGACGTGTTCGAAAATTTTCGAGACGTCTGTCGTCGAAATTACGATCTGGATCCCACTTGGTATTTCACCGCACCTGGTCTGGTGTGTGACGCTCTGTTGAAGACCACCGAAGTCCAATTGGAATTATTATACGACGTGAACATGTTGCTCATTTTCGAAAGGGCTGCGAGAGGTGGTGTCTCGATGATCTCCCACAGATATTCTGAAGCTAACAATCCCTACATGAAAGAAGGTTTCGATTTGAAATGGTCGACTAAATACATACAGTATTGGGACGCTAATAATCTGTATGGTTGGGCTATGAGTCATCCTTCACTGATTGGAAATTTCGAATGGGTGAAGGAACCGGAAGAGATGCAAAAATGGAGAGACTATCCTTGCATTTTAGAAGTCGATTTGAACTATCCGGAAGAATTACACAATCCACACAACGATTATCCGCTGGCTCCCGAACAAATGGAACCAAACGAAGGAGACGAGGAAAAACTCATTCCCAGTTTATTTAACAAACGTAACTACGTCGTCTACAGCTAGAATTTGAAACAGTACGTCGATTACAGGATGAAATTAGTCAACATACATCGCATCATTCGATTCGATGAAGAGCCTTGGATGAAAAATTACATCGATCTCAACACGAATCTCAGAATTCGAGCCGAGAACGATTTCGAAAAAGATTTCTTCAAACTCATGAACAACTGCGTGTACGGTAAATCGATGGAAAACATCAGGAAGAGAACCAACGTTCGACTCGTCATGTCTGAGAAAAGAGCTAAAAAATTAGTGGCGAAACCCAATTACAAACACTGAACCATATTCGATGAAAATCTAGTGGCCATTCACATGCAAAAGATGCACCTGAAGTTCGACAAACTGTATTATCTCGGACCGATCATCTTAGATATCAGCAAGCGATTGATGTACGAGTTTCACTACGATTACGTCAAACGAAAATTTGGTGATAAAGCCAAACTACTGTTCACCGACACGGACAGTTTAGTTTACGAGATAGAGACGAAAGACGTCTACCAAGATATATCTCAGGACTTGACCGTGTGGTTCGACACGAGCAATTATCCCGTCGATCACCCATCCAACATTTAATCGAACGACATCAAGAAGGTGTTGGGTAAATTTAAGGACGAGAGTGGCGGTAAACAAATCGTCGAATTCGTGGGCTTGAGACCTAAAATGTATGCTTATCGTCTAGAAGATGATGAAGAGATCAAGAAGTGCAAAGGAGTTAAAGCGTGTGTGGTGAAGAAAAACATCTCTTTCCAAGAGTATAAAGATTGTCTGTTAGGAAGTGGTCCGGTGTATAAGACTATGAAATCAATTCGAAGCAAAAATCACGACTTGTATACCGAAATAGTCAACAAGATTTCGCTGATGGCCGACGACGATAAGAGATTCGTGTTAGACGATAAAATAAGCACTTTGGCACTCGGACATTGGACTGTGGATCTAATTAGAGATGATATGAATGTGGATGATTGGATTCCAGATATGATTGTGGATGATAAGATTCCAGATATGATTGTGGATGATAAGATTCCAGATATGATTGTGGATGATAGGATTCCAGAAAATCAAGAGGAATTAGATGGATTCAAAATTATAGAAATCGATAGAGACATCGAGAGAGTTAGTTTAAAAAGAAAAAGAAAAAAAAAATAAAATAACGTCATTTTAGTGAATTATAATAAAATAAATAAATAAATAAAAAAAAAAAAAAAATATATACGCATTTATGAATAAGAAAATAAAGATATCCGTAGAAGGTGTCGTCTTACCTAACGAACCCCTATCCAACATCGATCTATTGAATGCGGCAAAAGATTTGAAAATCAAAGATTTTCTAGGTGTGTTTTCCAGAGATGCCTTGCCGAAGAGAAGACCTCGACAATCGGAATGCGGAATTTTAAATCTAGACGATTCATCGGGTGAAGGCACTCACTGGGTGGCGTGGATCAAGAACAGGAAGAAGAAAAATTATTATTTTGACAGCTACGGAATCTCACCGCCAAAAGAAATAAAGAACTATTTCAACAAATCGATGATTCGTTACAACACGGAACAAGTGCAATCACCAGATCAAGTGTTTTGTGGTCACCTGCGCCTCTACGTTCTCAAGAGATGGTCTGAAGGATATCGGTTTCAAGACATTCTCAATGATTTACATTAGAGAGAGATTTTTTTTTATAGTATATATAAAGATAAAAAAATTATTTTAAAAAATTTTGATCGAATAAAAACGAAAAATAAAAATAAAATAGTTCATTTTTAATAAACTGCGTTTTGAATATATTTTTTTCTAAAAAAAATCCCACAACAACATGTCAGTCGATAAATTTGATAGAAGTGACGACGAAAAAGTCAACCTAAGAAAGAAGAGGAAGATGTTCGAAGTCGACGATGGTTACGACATTGCCAACTTGGAGGAACGTTACATTCGGAGATACGAACCTCGAGAGGAACCTTTGAACATGAACGATAAGAAGCTCTACAATCTTCCCGAGCCGATAGATCTTGCAGATGCTGCAACTAAAAAATACGTCGACAGGGGAACGCCGATTTTGAACGAATCCTGCTAGATAATTACGTGGATAAAACCACGACCGATGATCTCAATCTGAAATCCAAACGTTTGGTGAACGTCACGAATCCCATAGATCCCACCGATGCCGTGACCAAGAAATATGCGGACGACTCTCACGCGAGATTCAGTGAACACCTGAGAAATAGATACGTTCAGAAAACAATGCACTCGGAATTGAAAGCCAATTCTAACAAGATAACGAACGTGGCCACTCCCACGAATCCCAAGGACGTGGCGACCAAACACTACGTAGATCTGGAACAGAGAAAGTCTGACAGACGAGAAATGAAATCGAATCTGAATGCAGGATTCAACAAGATATTGAATCTGTCGAAGATCGATGACACGGATGCGGACTCAACCGCGGTCAACAAGGACTACATAGATTCTGCCGTGATACAATCACAAGAATACGTAGAATCGCAAGTGGACAATCTCTATCTGAACAAACAATCTGGCGGAACCATGGAGGGTGGCATCAACATGAACGGTCACAATTTATTCGGTCTCAATCACGATCCTGAATTCGATTCCAGCGTGGTCAGCAGAAAGTACGTGGATGACAACTCGGTCTGGAGAAAGGGTGACATCATGGAAGGTAAACTAGACATGGGCGGACACGCGCTCACGAATCTACCGGATCCCGTGAACATGACGGATGCTTGCACCCTGATTTCGGTGGTGGAGAAAGTCAAATATGCTAGACAATTGATCACCGTGTGGGCCGAAGAGGCTGGCACCTTAGATGAAGGAAAAGCTGAGTGGTCTTTCGGAAATGGAGGTAGCGGATCGAAACATGGTCAGGTGGGATATACCATGCCGCTGGGAGGTGAAATCCTTCGAATGAGTCTGGCTTCCTCGGATTTGAATAACAGAGCGGTCGTCAATCTCATGGTGAATGGAGTAGAGAGCGATAAGAGATACAGCGTCAAAAAGACTGAGAATCAACACGCGAATGTTAGCACGTTTGGCACGCCTCTCAAAGTGAACACTGGAGACAGGATTAATTTCGTTATGAAAACCAATAATCCCGAAGCTGCCACTTCTGTGGTGAGCCTACTGATCGAACTAGATCCTTTGAACAAACAGTGAACGCGTGGAAAATAATGAATTAAAAAAAAATAATGTGTGATTTATTAAAAACAAAAAAAAAAAAAAGTAATGAGATTTAGAAAGATGTTCAATCTCTCTAGATCTCATTACTTTTATTTTTTTTTTGTTTTTTTTTTGATAACTTTTTATTATTATATATTATTATACGATTTCTGAAATGTTTTTTTCTTTAGTAAAAGAATTTTGTCACTTATGACAATGATTAAAATTACATCTCTTTTTTAATTTTCTATCCATTTATGATTACAATTTACACACTTTGCAAATACGGTTGTTGGTTCATCACCAGATCTAGTTTGTTGAAATTCGATTTTTATTTGACGTTTCTTACATTTGCGACATTTTAAAATTGTATTTTTTGTAATTTCTTCGTTAGATCTTATGAGATCAAACTCTTCTTTTTCTTTTAAACGATATTCGTTAAAATCACAATTATTCCATCCTTTTTTTGTGTTACGTTCTTCATGTTCAATTTGAATCCATTTTTCCAAGCAATTTATTTTAATGTCGTAGTGATCTGAAGTGAACAGATGATTTGTTGTTTTCGTGTCAAAAACATTCATTTTGTTTTCGAAATTTTGTTTTTTTTAATTAATCTTACATCCTCATTTTTACCATTTATTATTATTTTTTTCACAAACGTCTCTCATCGAATGATCGACATCTTATTTCCATCCAATTCGAATTGTAATTCTCTGTCCGACAGGACCAGGGCGAAGGCTTCGGTTTTTCTTGGCACGTTCCTATCGAATTGCATCTTGATCTGAATGTCTAAGACGCTACTCTTGAGTCGTTCACTCTGTTTACTGAAATCGAATACGAACATGGGACACATCGACTTGTATTCGCCGGGAGATATGTTAGGATTGCTCATCAATTCGTCTAGACCGTGATACTTCTTTCTAAAATCAGCGACGTCGCCGTACAGTCTGCAGAAATCGTTCTTGTCGAACGACGCATTGTAATCGATTGCTGGATATCTCGTGGCGTTGAGAAACACTTGCATGTTTCTCAAATGGCAGTGATCGAACAGCGACACATTCTTTTCCTGAGACCCATCCCTATTGGTCTGAAATGCAACCACGATGAAACGCGGTCTCTCGGAAGCGGATTTCACCGTCAATCTCCAATCGAAGTGATTCGTGGAGGGAGGAATGCTAGCCGTGTCACACTGTCTCATTCTAAATCCCACGGGTAATTTACTCTTGGATTCTATGATCTTGTAGAGACGCGCTTTTTCCACGATCGAGAGCTCCACGTGCGGAACGAACCATGATATCTTGTGTAGAGTTATCTTACCCACATTGGTCGCAGTGAGTTTCACTATTGCATCATCGTCTCCTTTTCAAATCAACTTTAGACTGTGTTTGAATCCGTACATGATCTTGTTGTAATCGTCCGTAAATCCGAAGATGTGTTTCAAAGGTATCCTGAACGAAAATGTTCCTTTAGGTCTGGACGTCTTGACGACGTAGTCGAATATGAAGGCGGCGCCGGCGCTAGCAGGGCCGACGGTGTCTTTCACCCACAACTGATTAAGTCCTCTGGATTTCGAAAAATCATCAGGATACGTCAAGAGTCCGAACATCGTGGTGGCCTGACCGGGATGACACACAGATTCTATCTCTTGTCCGGATAGCATGTATTTTATATTACTGAATAGATGCACGATGCCATTATTGGCTAGAGTAACCGTGTCGTCGTCGGCGTAGTCGCTCTCATCTTCCTTGGTGAGATGTCCCTGCACCACTTTGTAACTCTCGCTAGGATGTATGAATAGATCTTGAGTTTCGACGTTGATTCTTATCTCTCCCGCATTGTTCAAACTCGTTCCGGTTACCGGTTCGTATTCGTGAACCTCATATTCTTGAATACTTTCATCTTTCACTATGCTTTGTGCTATATCTAGTATATTAGTCATTTTAAAGGATTTTTAGGGTTTTTTTTGTTTATTAATTAACTTGCTTTCTTTATCTAAAAATAGTTTTTAATTATTTTTTATTATTATTTTTTCTCTCTTATATATATATGTGTAAACAAGAATCTGTTAAAGAAAGTAAATTAAAAAAAATTTGTTTTCTTTATCAAAACTTTGTCTTCTGTAATTGTTGTTCGTAAAACTTTCCGATGGTCTCTTCTCCATCCAAAGCTTCGATTTCGTAAGTCACCGGATCGGTGTGAAATATTTTGATTATCACAAAGATTTCCGAGGTCCATCGAGGAGTATAACCCTTTTCGAAGTGCTTCTTATAAGCATAGATTCTCACTCGATCACCGACTGCAAATTTCGGCGTTCTAGACTTCTTCCTGATCTTAGATCTCTCAGGATATAGATTCGCGAAGACCCGTTTTTCGTTTCGAGGATCGCTAGCTTCCGTGGGAGTCATCTTGATCGATCTGTGTTGCGTGTTGTTGTAATCTTTGACCAGACCGTTCAGAGCGTATATGTATTTCTTGGTCGAATTCGCCGTGAAGTATCTGTGCATCTTTTCCTTCATCGTTCAATTCCAACGTTCCACCACGCTGGCTTTCTCTTCATTTTTGATCGAGTAGAGGTCTATCAATCGATGAACGTGCTTGTTGTAGAATTCCTTTCCCTTATCCACCCACAATTTACTCGGTTTTCAAGAAGACTAGTCGAACACGCTCTTCAGAGACTCGGCGACGCAAGGTCCCGATTTATTCTTCAAAGCTCTGATCCAACCGTATTTGGAAAACACGTCGATGACCGTCAATAGATATTTGATGCCCTCGTTCCACCTCGAAAACGATCTCATGTCGACCAAGTCGGCAGACCAAATATCATCCAAACCTTTCACGAACACCATTCTCTTTCGAAATTTATGCACTATGGATTTGTGTAACTCCTCGGCCAATTTGCTCATCAATAATCGTTTCTTCTTCTTTTCAGATGCGCTTTTTTTTTTGAACGCCCCATCCGAATCGACGTTTCGCACCGATCAGATTGCCGACCAGCGAACGTTCTATCTTCTCTCTCCTGGTAGGATTCGATATGCCTCTCAATTTCCCCAACATGTTTTTATCGCAGACGTCATTGCGAGTTTTGGTGTCGTAGGACAGATTGTGATCATACACGGCCGCATCCACCCTATTCACAGGTTTGCTCCAAGATTTGGGTGTCAGATCGACGTTGAGTCTCTTGTTCAATTTCGTTCCAGGTCCCATGAAACTGTGACCGGGCAGATGCATTTCGAAAGGTAGATTATTGATCATTTTATTCACGATGCCTTTACCTTTGCTCGCATTCTTTTTTTGGATGAATCGAGTCTTGATAGAACCACACACGTCACAAATTCCGCGAAGCATCTGTCTGTCGTTTTTAGTTCGCACTTCTCTAGAATTACTCGTCTCGGTAACTCTCTTACACTTTACGCAATACATTTTAAGAGTTATTTAAATTAATTTCGTTTTTTATTTTATATATAAATTTAATAATTAATTAATTCTGTTCTTATTATATATATATATATTTTTTCAATCACTGCTCTTGAGTACTATCATCTTACTGAATTCCTCCCTAGCCTCTTTCCTCCCCTTTTCCACGAGAGAATCCTTCATCTCTTCCTTGATGATCTGACGAGTCTTGATTCTCATGGCTTCTTTCATGGTATCGTATTTCGTTTTCTCGCTCAATATCGCAAAGTATTCTCCGTCCGATATCCTACCGTCTTTCAACGCCATAGAGATCATTTCGGATATCGTGTCGATCTTGGAGTCGGCCAGGACGCGAATCTTGTCGTGTTTCCTCACCTTCAGATATAATTTCCTACTCAAAAAGTTTCCGAGCGTGCTAAACAATCCGGCGGCAAGAGCCACTCCTTCTACGGTCAACACGATCGGAACGCCGACCGCGGTCGACAATAATCCGATGCTGGCCACGTGTAAACCCATGGAAATCGTGATGAGTATTGTGTCGATCACGTTGACGAATTTCACGAAACGCAAATACTTCTTCTTGAGAGAATGACGAGAATCTCTCTCTCGAGTTAGATACTCTTGGATTCTACCGATTTGATCGATGCGATACCTCTCTCCTCTTTCTTTTTCTTCTAGCAACGGTGCCGTCAGCAAAACGCTGATCGGTTTCTCATTCTCGTCGTCATCTAACGTCGGATACAATTTATTTCTGGTTCTCATTTTTTGTTTTTTTTTCTTTCTAAATATTAGATAAAAATTTATGTGTGTATTTATTTTATTTTCTATTCTCCCTTATTTTTATATCAACGAGAAAACTTAGACGTATGCTTCATTGAACAATAATTTCATGACACATCCCTTATCTTCTAAAGTCAGACTTTTACGCGCCAATTTCAGTTTTTCCGAAACTGTGGGCTTGCTTTGATTCTTACAGAAGACTAATCTCTTCCAAAACGCGATCACTTCATTGATTTGAACGCGTTCGAACGCCGGTTCGAAATACTTGACGACCATATCTTCCCTTTCCATCCACAGACACGAATGATTCTCGTAATCGAAGTCTAGGTGATCCCGACATCCGACGCATCGTTCTAATAATAGGTGATCTAGTTGTTCGTTCACTCAGAATGCGTAGGCTCTCATTAGCATTTTTAAAAGAAACCTTGATCTAATAGTCTGAGAATCGCTCATGATTTACGTATTATTTTATTATCTATTCGATTTGATATATTTATTTTTTAAATAACTATTTATTTATATATTTTTTTTCTCTCCTGTATATATCAATCAAAAACGTGACAGTGGGTTTGCGGATTCAAAAATCACCTCTTTCCGTGTACCGTACACGATTCGATTTCAGACCTAAAATCCTCAAATGGATCTCCGTGTACGCCTCCATAGGGTTTCAGTGTTAAAATCGTGTACAGACGCGGATTATTTAGAATCAGCAAGATGATGATTTAGAAACGACAAAACGTTTTTTGCTCGCAATTTAACACTGAATCCTATGGGGGAAACCCATTTGTCGATTTCAATCAAAACGGTACATGTACAAGTACGTAAAATTTCACGCGTTTTTTTCACTCTAGGATACAATTCAGTGATGTTTGAATCCGCAAGCGGATTCTAAATCACCCTAAAAAACGTTAAAATCGTGTACGCGTACACGATTTTAACACTAAATCCTATGGAGGTGTACACGAATGTACGTGTACACGTACACGTACATGTACGTTGATGCTTGAATCCGCCTTTATTACGTACTCACGCGATATCAAAATTTATTATTTTAATTATTGCTTTTCAAAAATTTTTCAAAAACATTCAAGAAAACCATATCATGTGACCAATCGTTGGAACGAGCTCGTCGAGCCGGCTCCAATGAGAAGTCACATGATAAGGTTTTGTTGAAATATTTTGACAAATATATTTTTTTCAACAGCTTAATTTGTAAACTACACGACGGATACGGCCGATTCGTTAGGTAAAGGCTTAACTGGTTGAGGGTGAGATTATTTTTGGTGGTCTGGATTTGTTATTCAAAATTTGTTTTATTACAAATTATTGGAGAGTGCCCATAGGCACTCTCCAATAATTTGTAATAGAACATATTTATATAAACAAAATGTTATTTGCATTTGACTGAAAATAAAACATGAGCAAGGAAAATAGTGGCTTTTGCTCTGGTACCCTCATTTTTTAAAGCCCTGATAGTGGCTTCTAGCACTCAACCAGTTAACAGCAAGGTTTACGGTTGAGAGTTTTACAGCTGTGACTACAAAACTAGTCACTACAAATTAGACAAATTGTTAATTATCTTTTTATTGCATGACGCGCAACATTCGCACCGTTTTATTGCAAATTAAGCAATAACAAATGTTGGTGAAATAAATGTATTGTTATAATTGTTGAAGGGACGTGCGCTCTCCAATAAATTGTAAAAACCAAACCCTGAATATCTTGTTACTAAATTCACCTCAATGAACCGATCGATAAATGGAAGGGAGGGAATTTCGGATGTCGTGGACAGATCAGAAAAGGGGGGAACTTTAGGAAAGAAACATTTTTTCATGCCCAGTTTAGTGTTTAAGAAATCTTCAAAATCCACTTTGAACAGTGCACAGACCAATTGAACAAATTAATTTATTTTTTCTTTCGAAAAATATCTTTTGGCCACTAATTTGAACGTGCTCACAGACCTTATTCCGGAGATGGGGCTGGGCTAGGGGTAACGGTTTTTTTTGGGCGCATCCTCCACCGCCACCATCGCCCCAGATGGGAAGGCATATGTAATAGGTCTACTCAAAACTTCCAAAATGACTCATTGCAACAACTATCTGAATATTCGTCATCCAGTAAGAGATGGTCAGATTCAGATTCTTTTATTCAGAATACATTCATGTAAAGTGGTGAAGATACACATATTGCTCAAATATAATAGGAACAGTGGCGTAGATAAAGGGGGGGGGGGGCTGGGGGGCGGAGGCCTCCCCCACCCCACCAGAATTTTTGTCGGAAATTTTTGGGGACCATTTTTAGGCGAATTTATGCCTAATAACATTAAAATGCTGGCTTTGGGGATAAAAACATGCCATTTTGGGTAAATTTTGGGTAAAAGAGACCAATTTTCAGTACATTTGCAGTAAACAACAGATTCTTTCTGTTTGTTTGGGTTTTTGTTGTTGTTACACTGTCGGAAAATTTTCGGTCTGTCGGAAAATTTTGGGCTTGCCCCTCCGCCAGCGAAAAACTATCTACGCCACTGAATTGGAAGAAAACCGTGGAAGGTGGCATAGCCAGATTGGCTGTCTACCAGTAATTGCAAATAGACTGTCACCAAATGAACCAACTTTGAACAATTTATGTGACGCATAATGGGGATTGGAGCGTGAGTTATTTAAGTGAAAATCAAACGTCTCCATTTACTGTATATTCAAAAACTAATTTAATAAGGGTTGTACTCCAACCGACTCAATCTACGCCAGGCCTGCCATGGAAAGATAAACAATGTGCACCCGAAAACCCTTTCCATATATAGTGGCATGTTCTGACTACTCACGACAATACACGTTTCAAGGGTTTGAATGTCTGGATGTGCCCTCACCACTCTCAGAAATTACCCGGATACACCCTAGGGTCCTAAGCTATGTTTTAGAAAATAAGTGTGAATTTTGAAACCAAGATTATTTATTCGCGCAGTGGTCTTAAATTGTCACGAATCTTCTCGACAAGTTAGAATTTGCTGTGCATCAATTTTTAGTAATCGCAAAAACACAACACCTTCTCCTCCTCCATTGAGTCAGTTGATGTAAGGGATTCTGCCTCAGTGGACTCAAAATAGATTCGCCCACTTCGCTGTAGATTATATTCTTTTTGACAATATCATTCTTGAGTTCAGGGAAGAAAGGGTTAAAATAGATTCAAGGTGAACGTAATCTTGCTCAATAACCATTTTTTAAACTTCTCCCTCGGGCTGTTTCACATTGGACGCCACGCGAGCGTTGCGCAAATGCGACACATTGATAATTAATATTTTTCTTCTCACCTTGTCATTCGTTAATAGTACGATCTCCCAGATTTAAGCCTAACTGTAAAACAAACACAAATACTGAACTGCCCTGAAATCAATTTTCAAATTGATATTTAGAATCATTGATTACAATTTTAACGCAACAGTTCGCTGTGTCAAAATTACTTTCAGACTAATTCAGTGTTTGTGTATCTTACACTGTACATAGGTTCAGTTTAATTACTTGTTGTCTTTGTTTGCCAGCAAGACTTAGCTTGGAGGCCAGACTCTCCCCGTCGACAGATTATAGGGGGTGAACTTTTGTAAATTTCCGACAAAATTCCGGAAAAAATTGGGAAAATGCCCTAAATGACCAAATAAGCTCCATTTTGTATTTAAAATGCTTCGAAATGCTAGTAAAAGGGGGCCAAATTTTCCGACAGAAGTGTTCATAGGGGGAGGGGGACTCCCCCCCCCCCCCCCCCACCAATAGCTTCGTGCCCGTTGAAGGCATCATGCTATGTCGAATCCGCTCCCCAGAGAAAAAAAATGTTATGTCACTGCAGATTGCGTCTGGCGTCAGATTAATAGATTCCATTTGCTTTGACGTCTGCATTTCGGAGCGGACTCGCCGATGTGTAGAATCTTTTAGTTTTGCATCAAACGAAATCTGTAGTATGGGCTAATTTGTGAATGAATAAAACTTTCCCATTTTAATAATTTATGTTCAATTACCCGATTGTGTGCCTAGGGGAAAACTCAGAAATAAATAAACCGGTTCTAGAAATGCGCGAACCATTTACCGAATTACATAAACACATTTATTCAATGGCAAGCATTAGCAGGCAACTGGAACAGAATGGTTCGTGTTTCAACGCATTATCATACGATCAGAAAACACTGAGTCATTCGCAATATACGCCGGCTCCAACTGCAGTTATGAATTGGGAATATTTTTTTCATCTTTCATTTTATTGAATTGCTAGCAAACAATCAGCAAACATGCCAGTTGGCTGTATCTTTTAATGAGGAGAGAAAAATGCGAACAGTTAACTTGGGAATTTAGATGTGTATTGACCTGGAGTCATCTCCCGCTTGGGTTGAACATTATTATTTCAATTGGTAGGATAAATATTACCAAGACATTCAGAAAAATCCTCGTATTGGAATATAACAGGACAGAAAGTGACAGAAAGTGACAGAAATATTCAGGTATTTTTAATTATTCATTTAGTCAGATTATGGTTTTGTTTCATATTGACTCATGTTCGTCGACCTGAGCGGACTGCATCAGGGTCCGCGGAACGCCTATCAAGGCGTGCGTTTGTGGGGTGGGGTGGGGTGTGGTGTTGAAATATAAGCAAGGATTACCATGTGAAAAATGACGATGTGAAAAATGTGCCCCGAATATCGATTTGAACGATTTTAGGGCCTTAGTGGACTACAGGCACCGATCCGGTGCCTGTAGTCCACTAATGCCCAAAATCGCCCATATCACTTAATAAGCCTACATTGTGTAGGCATAATTTGACACGCTATTTCGTTGGTTTTTACTCCAGCACTAACTCGGATAATCGCCAACTGGAAAAGTAAGTTCTTTGGTATTATGGCAAGTGCCATAACAATTAAGCGCGTATACACATCTGATATCATAATACCATTAGACCATTTGTTTAGTAGTTTCAAGGGGCGCGGTGGCTCAGTTGGTAGAGGTGCAGACTGCAAGCCGAGAGGTCCTCGGTTCGAATCCCACCTGCGGCAACCGCGTTGTGTCCTTGGGCAAGACACTTCACCCCGATTGCCTACATGGGGGCACGATGACGCTGTGTACTGAGGCGTACTGCACGTCGATGGTGCGCATGTCTTCAACCAATCTAACCCTGCCTGTGCTGCGGTGCAGAGTTCAGAGTTACGATATTGGAGAGCTGACAGCTGCTCGTCGTTGCTCGGTGGTTCTCTCCGGGTACTCCGGCTTCCTCCACCCGTAAAACTGTCACGGTCACGATTAGCCATTGTGCATAAGTATGTGACCTTAAACACCAATAAATAAATAAATAAATATAAATAGTAGTTTCAAATAGTTTGGCCTAATGTGCATCCCTATGAATCTGTTAGGAAACACGTTGTTCGAAATTCATCTTAAATTCAAGGGATTGATCATTTCACATTTTCAATCCAATTAAGAATGCTGACAATGGACAGGTGTAAACGATAGCTTCAGATTATGATTAACAATTTTTGCCCGGCGAGATTAAATACAGGGATATTACATAAAAACACTTTATTTTCAAGGAGCGTGGCAGTATGGGAGAAAATCCCGGGGTGTTGTGTGTGGGTGTCTCCTTTTTTTCTTTTTCTTCCTTGTCTAGTCGGAAAGAGTACCGTAGTATAAATACAATACGACTTGGAGTTGACTATGTCAATTTATCTTACAATCAACGTGTATTTTGTCTGTATTAACTCCGCAATTGTCGTGTATCTGACCCTCTGATACAGATGTTTGTATCAGGAGGTCGGACACAAGCACGTTCCTTTCGCGTGAGTTCCATTTTTCTCTTTTTGTTCATCCGTACGAATAAATAGTTCGTTATTCGTCTACATTCTTGACTTATCCCCAATATATTGTAAGATAAAATGATTATTACCATTATGTGGATGTACAAAATGTGTATCCGAGTCTCGCTCCGGGTTCAAAGGGTAGATCACGACTCGTCTTCGACTCGTCGTGATCTGCCCTTAGAACCCGGAGCGAGACTCGGATACATATTTTGTACATCCACACGATGGTAATAATCTCTCTATATATACGAGCGAGGGCGGGCGGCCGGCCGGGCGGGCGGGCGGGCGGGCGGGCTTTCGGTTTCGGGCGGGAAGTTCCGCCTGCGCGACAAAAAATTCTAGTTGCATTGCATATCAGGGGAGGTCATTAAATCTTGAATCTCTAGCTGGACTGAGTCACAGAATTCGGGGAATCACACACTCTCCATTTATACATTGGATATTATAGTGATCCTCGGGGAAGAATAGTCCACTGGCCTCCGGCGCGTGGACTGTATTCATCTTCGAGGACCACTATTTTGGCCAATTCACAGACATGTTTAAGAATTATGATACTATATCGAGCAAAGCGAAGAAGAATCATGCTACCCATTAGGATTCCAATCCTAAGGAGACTGCCTGTTGTCAAAGACCTTGCCCACGACAAGCATTTTTCAGTTCTTGTACTAGGAATTAACGAAACAGAATTCCGCGGAATAAATCCCTTTAAAGGCTGCGCTGTGTTCTATCATTCAAACGTCTTAGAATATGACACGGCCATTTATACAATGTGTATGGTGTACGAGAATAGTCTACAGTTCTTTTTAGAACAGGTAATGTGTGGTACCTCTCAGGAATCAGAGGGTAAGTGATGTGTGATGTATTACTTAGCCACAGCGATGGACTTTTCCTAATTTGAACAGTTGGACACAAACCCGACGTAAGAGCACATAGTCCTAGATATTCACGATATCTACACTGGAAGCCAAGCCAAGGGTGTACCCATGTGGGAGGGGGGTGAGGTGGTAATACACCGCCTCCAATTTGCAGAAAGGTCCATTCATGATAAACATTAGCTCAAATTTGGACCCAAAGGCCATACTTTGGTGTGGCACGTTTACGGGACACCCCACACCAAAAATGATTAGTTGGTGTGACCGGACTGCAAGCAGTGTTGTCTCCCCTCAATACGCTGGATTCATCTGAACCCAGCGCTGCGATGGCAACTATCACTACTTGCAGTTTCTGAATCCAGCGCAGCGAAGGAAAACATCCCTGCTTGGAGTTTGGAGGAGTGACATTCCCGCACACGCGATGTACTTTACGCCAATGAGTTATATTGATAGCTTCTTTCCACGTCACAAACACGAAAAAAAAACCCCAAACAATTTAAACATGTAACAGAGATGTTTAAAAGGCGTAATCTCTATGACTAAAAATTGATCAGCGGTAGAAGGCCCATCCATGTTTTGCTTTCTTATCTTGAATGGACCATTACTTGAAAGTAAAAGGAACGACAGAATTCTCGGTTTCTGGCAAGCTCCTTGACCCGTCCTTACCTACATATTCACCAATAGGTGCACATTAAAACAAGAGCAGCAAATAATATTTATTTATAGCAGCCAACTATTATAGGTCAGATCAGTGCATGTCACTGCATGAGGCCCTGGTCAGTGACTATAACCATTCATAGATCATACTAAACAGACGAGCACATGTATATTATCTTGGTAAGCAAAACAACACAACTTGAGAAGCACTTTTTTGTCCCAACTCGAGCACAACGATCGTCGCCTCCTCCCCTCACTTCCCTATCGGAATCGTATGACGGCCGTCAGGTTTTGTCACATGACGGGAAAAATTCCTAATCTGGACTGCAAACGTCACCATTTCCATTCATACCTGTGCGAAATTAACAAAATAAAAAATAACTGATTCAGTGGCTCCAAGTTTCGCTTGTAAATGACCGACGGTTGTTATTCTAATCCAATTGGCAACTTGTGTTGCTGGGCCAGGCCCAGACCCCCGAATCCCTGACCCGAGAGTTTCTACCCTGGCTTCCCCGCCTCTCATCGACCCTGGTGACACCGTAAGAGCTAAAACTGCCTACAGATTTTAAATTTTACCTATCACTTTATTCTTCTTTCTTTCCTTTGCTTTTTGTTTTTCAATTTTTTATATTCAGATTTTGGGAGAGGACTGCTCTGGAATCCCCCTTGTTTTGCCGTGCTCGAGTTGGAGAGTCTCAAAACCACGCTCAGGAACAATAACCGATTCAAATATAGACCGCATGTAATGTCTCCTGGTTTTGGATGGTGATTTTCCTCCCTCTTGTCACGGTCGGGGAAGGGCAAGGAGTCGACCTCTGCCATACGATCCTATACTCCAGTAGCCATGGCAACTGACATCCGAGTTTAAGGATCAAGGAGACTTTCTAGCGCGCAGATTAACTAACATCGCTTATAACAGCTGAAACATCATAATGTTCTGTTGACTGGCTGTTTCTATGAACTGTAGGCAGTAATAGAATACTATTGTGTATTTTGTTCTGCACATACATTTCTTAATAGAAAAGATGCAGTTTCATAAACCAGAAACTTTAGCTGCTGAAGTTTCACGCTAATTTAACATTTAGTACTATTATGCCTCTCGCTTGATTTCTCGATGTTTCGGCCCAACTTTCATCAAGGCTATTTACGCGCTTAACCCTTTACCTAACACAGTATTTTAAAAAATAAATTAAATTTCACATTTTTCGAAAACTAATTTCACATTTTTTCAATAAAACCATATAAATATGGATATCAGTAGAACCAGCTCGACGAGCTGGTTCTAATGATATCAGTAGTATGTCTCGTATGTTTCACCCCCTATCAGCAGGACCCCGGGCAGGACCCCGGAAGTGACGTCATGTCACGTGACCTGGTGGCGCCATGTTGTGTTGCCATGGTAACCCGCGTAAGCGGCCATCTTGTGACGTCATCTCCATAGTGATACGTGGTGTGAGTGCGCATGCGCAGCGCGTGTTGTTAGGGTGATACGTGTTTCCGTCGTCCATTTTGTATACTGGAGGCCGCCATCTTGGTTTCTATGGTAGCACGTGATTGCTATGTTACCAATGGCTTCTAACAAGACAGGGATATGTTCGGGGGGTGTGTTCGATTGAATCGGAGTAAATCTGATTACCACAAACAACCCGACAATCCCTCCAAATCACCAAAATCCACCAAAATCACCGAAATTGACTTTATTTCCCCAATTTATCGGCTTAGCACGTAGTGCTATAGTACTAAGGGGGTACAAAGGGGTGCGTTCGATTGAACAGGAGTAATGTTCTGGCTTAGAATTCTCCCAGAATCCCTTTTTGGATCCCTATCCCATGACATTTTATTTCCCTATTAAGAGTAACACGTAGTGCTATAGGACAAATTTACCCATAATTCTCTGCTTCTATCTATATATGCAATAGTTTACGTCTACCTAGGCATGTTCCTTTGTTCTAGAGTATACACCAGTAACGTAGAAGAGCCTATTAGTTGGAACAGCTTTGCTTATTATTACTATATTTAGCTATTCTAGTCTATTCTTGTTAGTTCTGACCCTATTCCAAGTACTCTTGTTGTTTCATTTATCTAGATCATTTATATAAATTATAACTAACCAATCAGATTGCTTGATTTCCCATAATCTGTATGCAGAGTTATCTCCCTTCTGTAGGGGGCGCGGTGGCTCAGTTGGTAGAGGTGCAGGCTGCAAGCCGAGGGGTCCTCGGTTCGAATCCCACCTGCGGCAACCGCGTTGTGTCCTTGGGCAAGACACTTCACCCCGATTGCCTACATGGGGGCACGATGACGCTGTGTACTGAGGCGTACTGCACGTCGATGATGCGCATGTCTTCAACCAATCTAACCCTGCCTGTGCTGCGGTGCAGAGTTCAGAGTTACGATGTTGGAGAGCTGACAGCTGCTCGTCGTTGCTCGGTGGTTCTCTCCGGGTACTCCGGCTTCCTCCACCCGTAAAACTGTCACGGTCACAATTAGCCATTGTGCATAAGTATGTGACCTTAAACACCAATAAATAAATGAATAAATCTCCCTTCTGTATAATAAAAGCCTATATCCAATGGCCATATCCCATGGAATCCCATTTTTGGGAAACACCCGTGGCTATGGAATCCCTTTTTTGTCGTATGAGGCCATGAGGGATATGTAAAAGCCCTCAATGAGTCCTCATTTATTATCCCTCATAGCCTCATTGAATTTTGAGGTTATGAGGACCATTAAAAATCCCTCAATGAGGTATAATTTACTACGACTCATTGAGAGATTTTTAATGGTCCTCATAACCTCAAAATTCAATGAGGCTATGAGGGATAATAAATGATGACTCATTGAGGGTTTTTACATAGCCTTCATGGCCTCATACGACAAAAAAGGGATTCTCCTAAAGGTATCCTCGATAGGTATCCTCGAATAATACAATACCAGGCCATAGGTATCCTCAAATACTGAAATGAGGCTAAGAGGCGTAGTAAATTATACCTCATTGAGGGATTTTTAATGGTCCTCATAACCTCAAAATTCAATGAGGCTATGAGGGATAATAAATGAGGACTCATTGAGAGTTTTTACATAGCCCTCTTGGCCTCATACGACAAAAAAGGGATTCTCCTAAAGGTATCCTCGATAGGTATCCTCGAATAATACAATACCAGGCCATAGGTATCCTCAAATACTGAAATGAGGCTAAGAGTCGTAGTAAATTATACCTCATTGAGGGATTTTTAATGGTCCTCATAACCTCAAAATTCAATGAGGCTATGAGGGATAATAAATGAGGACTAATTGAGGACTTTTACATAGCCCTCATGGCTTCATACGACAAAAAAGGATAGCCACGGGTGTTTCCCAAAAATGGGATTCCATGGAATATGGCCATTGGATATAGGCTTTTATTATACAGAAGGGAGATAACTCTGCATACAGATTATGTGAAATCAAGCAATCTGATTGTTTAGTTATAATTTATATAAATGATCTAGATAAATGAAACAACAAGAGTACTTGGAATAGGGTCAGAACTAACAAGATTAGACTAGAATAGCTAAATATAGTAATATTAAGCAAAGCTGTTCCAACTAATAGGCTCTTCTACGTTACTGGAGTATACTCTAGAACAAAGGAACATGCCTAGGTAGACGTAAACTATTGCATATATAGATAGAAGCAGAGAATTCTGGGTAAATTTGTCCTATAGCACTACGTGCTACTCTTAATAGGGAAATAAAATGTCATGGGATAGGGATCCAAAAAAGGATTCTGGGAGAATTCTAAGCCAGAACGTTACTCCTGTTCAATCGAACGCACCCCTTTGTACCCCCTTAGTACTATAGCACTACCTGCTAAGCCGATAAATTGGGGAAATAAAGTCAATTTCGGTGATTTTGGGTGGATTTTGGTGATTTGAAGGGATTGTCGGGTTGTTTGTGGTAATCAGATTTACACCGATTCAATCGAACACACCCCCGAACATACTCCTGTCTTGTTAGAAGCCATTGGTAACATAGCAATCACGTGCTACCATAGAAACCAAGATGGCGGCCTCCAGTATACAAACTGGACGACGGAAACACGTATCACCCTAACAACACGCGCTGCGCATGCGCACTCACACCACGTATCACTATGGAGATGACGTCACAAGATGGCCGCTCATGCGGGTTACCACGGCAACACAACATGGCGCCACCAGGTCACGTGACATGACGTCACTTCCGGGGTCCTGCCCGGGGTCCTGCTGATAGGGGGTGAAACATACGAGACATACTACTGATATCCATGTTTGTATGGTTTTATTGAGAAACTTCATTCAGAGATATTTTAGCTGTGGTAGGATTATTCTGGTTAATTCTCTGGCCGCTTTTATCCGCGGTGTTAGGTAAAAGGTTAACGCAAGAGGGTTATGACCGAAGAAGCCAAAGTTCGCAATCAAATTAACCCAGTCAGATCGGAAAGTGAATTAACCACATTCACTGTTCGTTACAAATTTGCCAACCAGAAGCAACTTTGTTAAACCTTTGCAGCTCTGTTAACCCTTTAGACTGTAGCGCCGCCATGGGAAGCCTGCCCCCACCCCCACCCCCCTCCAAAAAAAAAAAATAATAATAATAAAAAAAACATTAGCCCAACGCGAGTTTCATATAACTGATGGTCCCAAAAAGGTCTCCAATATGAGCTATACGCACGTAATAAAGCCCCAGATTCGTCAGCAGAGCGCGAAATTTTGCAACATTTTCTCCTGAAGGCCCCCCGAACCCCGATAATGAACATTCGCATATTATTCCGGCCACCCTCGCCCCCCCCCCCCCCCCCAGAAACTTGCTAGGAATTCCCTACTTATGAACCCTGACTCTTTTCAGTTTAATATCCACAAAAAACAGCTTATGACACCTCACTGGATCGAGCTCATTCAGTAGAGAGTTAGAGATGTTTTGAAGGCAAGAAAGAAATTGTTTAGTTAATCAAGATTTCTTTTTTGTGCGATTTGTGCGAATGCCTTCCGGTCGTGTTAAGTAAACGAGTTAAGCCTCAAGGATTTGAGGAACCTAATCGTCGTGTTTTACTTGCCACAGTGGACTCCTGTCATATTGTGTGTATGACATGTAGTTTATACCTTCTGATAAATACACTAGCATATCCTTCAGATCACCTTCTAACGGCTGCAAACGTCAGTCCTCCAGTTGAATCTTTGCAACTGACTCCCATGTTTTAGCTCAAAGCGTGAGCTTCTGCCATTACTTGGCATCCGTCGTCCTCCGCAGTGTTTCCATCGTTCGTTAACTTTTGAATTCCAGTCTTAAACTCTTCTTCAGGACAACTGGGCCAAATCCAAAGAGATTTGACACACATCATCTTTTGTGGATATTCTATTAAATATGTTCAAAAGACGTTGCAAACACAGTTAGTGTGGGGGTCATTGCTCCAAAGGCCGGAAAATCTTTTCAAAAAATCTTCTCATAAAACACCGTAACAAAGTACTTGGATTTTATTTGCTGCTTCTTTCTGTGATTAACCCTTTACCCAAAGTAACGGCAAAAACCGTCCTGCGCTTTTCTCAAAAATTACCAATTAATTTTCATTATTTTTTCATTTTTTGTCTCAAGAACCTAGGCCATAACCTATGTTTTTGAGACAAAAAATGAAAAGAATTCGTTATTTAAGAATTTTGTTTGCAGGTGTCGTCTGCTTTTCATGTTATGTAAAGGGTTAAGATTCAAATCTGTTGGAAAGAAGTTTCTCGAGCGATATTTGGTCCCATTTTCATAGGGGATTAAGTTTGTGACTCCGCCCCAAATTTCAGTTTTCAAAACCGGTCGGCTGATTTGAACCACATTTGGTGTGTAGTATTAGTGAGTGACGTCTACTTGATTTACGCAAAAGAAAGTTTGTTCCTTTGCATTGGCGTGGAATATGTAGCCTCCTTCAATGATGTCGATTCAACTTTTCTGAAAGAAAGTTTCTCGAGCACAACATATGGCCCCGCCCGAAATTTTATTTTTTCAGAACCAGAAAGCTGATTTGAATTGACATTGAAAATACTGGGTAACATATCCTTGATTAATCAAGTGGGTGTGGAAAATGCTATCTATTGCCGCATGGGCACCACTGTTGGTAATGAGGGAAAACGTAACGTAACACCAAAACCGACCAGCGCTATTCACAAAAATCACAATTCAGTTTTCATTATTGTTTTCATTTTTTGTCTCAATAACATAGCTTATAACCCCTTGTTGGAACGAGGTCACTGAGCTCAAAAACGGGCTTGAGGGGTCGTAAGCTATGTTTTTGACGAAAAAAATGAAAACCAATTCATCAAGTTGCCGTGAATTAAAACAAAACAGAATAATTGTGATATAATTAATAACAATGAAAGTTGACTTCAAAATGTGTACGAAATTGTTTTAAATTAAATAATCACTTGCATGTGTTTTAAAGTTAACTTTCATTTTTCAAGCTTAAATTTAAGATATGCTATTAAAAAAAAGTACGGGATATCCAAACACATGTTGATATTTTCGGAATATGGTATTATTGGATACGCGTGATTGGTCACATCAATATATTACCAAGTTTAGTGTGGATCATGTCACCTTCCCACGAAAACTTCGTACAGGTTTTTCGCATGAAAATGTCTGAGGGGTAAGTTTTGAAATTTTCATTTGTACTGGACGGGTTTTTTCGGAGGTATCATCGTTCATTTCTTGGTATAAACTTGTTCATCAATAGTTTCTGGTCAAAACGTAACATTTGAGGTATGCGAAGACTGACACGTGACGAACGTTTACGTGTCGTTGGCATGTTGGAAGCTGGCAACAGACAGACTACAGTGGCTCAAATTCTAAACGCTACTCAGTTGGTGATAAGCAGGTTGTGGTCACGCTACCGTAAGGCAGGCAATGTTGATGACAGACGGCGGTCAGGTGGCCCAAGGGCGACAACTGCTAACCAGGGTCGTTTCATCCGAACCACAGCATTACTTAACCGCCATCAAAGTACCTCAGAAATTGGACAACAGCTGCACCGAGCGACAGATGTGCGAGTCAGTGGTCAGATTATCCGAAACCTCCTACACAGCTGGAATTTGTACGCTCGACGACCTCGAATAATTCCACGTTTGACTGAACGTCACATCGCTGCAAGGCGTAATTGGTGTGGAGCACGACAGCGCTGGGACAATCGTCGGTGGAGCAACATCATGTTTTCCGATGAATCGAGGTTCACTCTTGATTTCCACGACAGGCGAAACAGAGTGTGGCGGCGGCGGAACGAACGATGACGTAAGGTAGCACGATCGTTTTGGTGGTGGATCGGTTATGGTGTGGAGAGGCATAACCATGACAAGCAGAACAGCATTACATGTCATCGAAGAGCGTGTCACAGGGCAGTACTACCGTGGCAACATGTTAGCACCTCATCTGGTGCCATTTGCGCGATGTCACGGCCGTCGATTCATTTTGACAATGCAAGAGCACACAGGGTCCGTGTCGCTACAGAGTTCCCCCAGGAGCTGAACATCACTAGACTGCTTTGGCAAGCAGTAAGTCCAGACCTTTCACCAATCGAGCACGTCTGGGATATACTTGGCAGGCGCCTACGACAACGCCAACAGCCCACTACCAATGTCCAGGAATTCGCCGCTGCACCGCAGGAAGAATGGAATAATATCAGTCAAGCTGATATTGGACGTTTGGTGAGTAGAATGCAAGGTCTGATCCTCGCTTGTCTCGCGAACCGAGGAGGATTTACAAGGTATTGAGGTCTTGGACTGAATGTGGTAAATTCTCTGACTGAGCGTCCACACACTAAAAACTAAAGTGTTAAAACTGACACTTTCAAGGTGTTAACCCCGTTCTAACTCTCAGGGTTTGATTTTAACACTCAAAGTGCAATGCTTTAAGCACTTAGGCATTACAATCGTCAGACATCTGAAACTTGAATGGATGGCACTTCCCATGTGTCTAGCATTGGTGGTTCTTCCAGAATCGTCCATAATTTGATTTGCGAAGGGTGGGTACATAATTAAAAGGACACAACGCAGATGACGCGGATCAGGCTCGAGAGTTCGAGCCTGATCCGCGTCATCTGCGTTGTTTCCTTTTAAGTGTCGCGACATTGCACTTGTCAAGTGGTATTATTGTAACACCTGTCAGGTTCTGGGATATCTACACTTGAACAAAGTGCTAGTTCAGCACTTAGTAAGTGTTAAATACAGCACTTCAAGTGTAGTTTTTAACACTTTAGTTTTTAGCATGCATGTCTTCTACAGCTCAGTGCTTGGAATGTGTGCTTGTCAGACACCCAACTATCGCTGAAATCATTCACCAGATGTCACAGTGCAATGCATCAACTGTCTTTTTGATGAAAATATAAATTTATTTCTTCATATATTTCACTTTTATCAAATATCCCCTACTTTTTTTTAATAGTATATTTTGGTTCTTTTCCAGACTTTAAATAAACTCAAATATGATATTTTTGAATATGGTCCCTTGAGTGGAAGTTTGTGGAACAAGGCGCCATCTGCAATGCATTAGCAGTGCAGATGGCACCTTGTTCAACTCAAGAACCGATATGTAGGCCAAGCGTCATTAAAAATGACAGTTGCCTTTCCAATGTCGCACCCCCCCCCCCACCCCCACCCCAACACACACATACACACTTTTCAAAAGTTCTTAGCTTCAGTCGCATTGAAGAGAAAGTCTGATTCGCCCGGCGATCTGTACGAGAACAGCTGGTCAATTTTGCGTTATTTTTTCATTTAGAACAGGAAATATAATTTTTGAGTGGATTAGGCGATGGATAAGCAATTGATTAATGTACGGTTAATGACATCACGTTGCGCGTCTGTTGTACAGCGCGTGCTGACGACCCCCTGTAGCTTTTTTCTTTTGAAAATTACCGAACCAATGAAAAAGGGGAACGCTATAACGCATACACGCTATTATATTTGGCTGATGTGTTTTGAGCCTAATATTTCCAAGCTGTCGTTTTTGTCATTTCCATATGACGAATGAAGTATACCATTTCATTCAGTTCATTTTCAGTTTATTAAAATTGAGAAAATAACACACAGATACGTACGACCTTTCATATTTTCGAACAATTCATAACGAAGGCTTGTCTACTCAGCATATTTTTAAGCATTTCAGTGAATTTCCCATCACTTTAAAAAAAACGAAAATGAAATGACTTTGTTCGAAGTTGCTAAAACTTTTCCATTAAATACGAGTTTTATGCAAACAGTAACACGACAATTGATTTTATGTGATCTTGTAACAGATTTTATTACACTTTGTATTAAAAACACCGATTTCAAAATTTTCAAACAAATTAGGCTACATACGGACACGGTACATAAACGAATAAAATTTGTAACACCGAGTTAACCCTTTACCTAACATGAAAAGCAGACGACACTTGCAAAAAAAATTCTTGAATAACTAATTTTATTCATTTTTTGTCTAAAAAACAAAGGTTATGACCACTCGTTGGAACGAGCTCGACTAGCTCGTTCCAACGAGGGTCATAACCTATGTTTTTGAGACAAAAAATGAAAAAATAATAAAAATTAATTGGCGATTTTTGAGAATAGCGCTGGCCGGTTTTGGCCGTTAAGTTGGATAAAGGATCATCTTCACCATGCACGTGTCAATACCATACACACTTCGTTTCTTCGAACCAAGGCAAAAAAAGTTGTTTTGACCGAATCATAACTGTAGTTTTATGATTACGTCGCATAGTTCCAGTAACTGCGTTAAATTCTTCATGTTTTCAGGGTGAATTAAATATTAAATAAATGGAATATCTATACTGACGCACAAAAGAATATCTGTAAATTTGTGAACAATGGGACCTCACATTACTTCAACGGTAGTCTGCGCGCACTCCACAAAACGTCGATAAACAAATAGCCCATAACAGTGTTGAATTCCTAACGGAATTAGAGTGGTACCCTGAGAGCTTGATGGCAGAGCTGTGTGATATCAAATAAAAAGGGGCTGTGTCTGCTGCATGGCCATATCAATCTCAGTTTTAAGCTCCATTCGAACCAGGCAAAGGATATTTATTTATTTAATTGGGGTTTAACGACACTTTCGACATCCAGGGCACCTCGTGTCGGACAGTTTTACGGGTGAAGGAAGCCGGAGTACCCAGAGTGAACCACCGAGCAATGGCGAGCAAACGTACTAACTTCACACAAGCGGGGTTAGCATTGGTTGAAGACAAGTGCACCATCGACGTGTAGTACGCCAAAGTACACAACGCCACCGGGCCTCCACGCGGGCAATTGGGATTAAGTGTCTTGCCGAAGGACACAACGCGGTTGACGCAGGTGGGATTCGAACCGAGAACTTCTCGCCTTGCAGCCAGCATCTCTACCTACTGAGCCACTGCGTTCCAAATCTTTGATTACAGTTTCTTTATTAACCCTTTGAACTCTAGTGGTATCTTCCATGCCTGTTCAATGGCAACAATTAGAAGAGTCCATATTCATTATTTGGGGTAGATCAATCAATATCTTCAACGTGCAGCCTCGGGGCTGCACGTTGAACATATTGATTGGTCTACCCCACACATTTACGTTATGATGTATCATGTGGGTGCCCCGAAAAACGGCCGCTAGGGTTCAAAGGATTAAATATTATGAATGAAGACTCACCATAGCTGCAGTTTTATGATTATGTCTCGTTGGTTCACTAAGTGCGTTAAATTCTAGATGTTTTTAAGGTGAATTAAATATTAAATAAATGGAATATCTATACTGACATACAAAAGAATATCTGTAAATTTGTAAACAAAGGGCCCTCACATTACTTCAACGGTAGTCTGCGCGCACTCCACGAAACGTCGATAAACAAATAGCCCATGGCAGTGTCGAATTCCCAGCGGAATTAGACTGGTGACCTAAGAGCTTGGTGGCAGAGGTGTGTGGTATCAAATAAAAGGGACAGTGTCTGCTGCATGGCCATATCAAACTCCGTTTAGACTCGATTCGAACCAAGCAAAAGATATCGAATCGAATCGAATTTCGACTCTCTAATTGCATATCGCAATTTGAACAGGAGCTGAATGGGGACGCGACAGCCGTTACTTATTCACAATTCCTTATTCGACATTCGTTATCAACCGTTAAAATCGGTTGATAACGAATTGCGAATATGGAACTGGGAATAAGTAACGGTTGTCACGTCCGTAGCTGAATGTCCTAACAGAGTAACAACAATGAAATTCAGTAATTTTCAGACATCAGTCTGTCTACTTACAGTTTCCTTTCCTGCGTTCTCCGAACCGTTACATAATGAATGCAGGCACGGCTAGGGATGTAGCGACAGGGGGTGGGGGTGGGGGTGTATCACCCCCCCCCCCCCAATCCTGGCCAAAATTTCCTATAGTTGGAAATTCGGAGGGCAAGTCATGAGTTGTTGGAAATCCCATCTATCTGGATTTTAGAGCTTCTTTGGCGATTCTGATGTCTCCTTTACTTCCCAACATCCAACTCGGTTTCAAATCGGCAACAATTCCAACTGTTACTATTTACAACTGCAGTGTACGCAATATCGAGCTTCATAAATATGCGAGATGTCAATCGGTACGAGATTTCTATAGTACGTTTATCCTTGCACTTCAAGAAAATCGCATCATGTAAAATCGTTATCCTGAGTTAATTCCATCATTCACAGTTACAAACTAATGAAACATCGAAAATTGATCATTCCTGCATAAGATCTGATTTAATGTTAGGCGAGTGTGAATTGCTCAAAGTTCTCAGCTTGAGCATTTGTTTGGCACATATTCAATTCTCAGAATAATATTTATTTATTTATTGATGTTTAAGGTCACACATTTATGCACAATGGCTAATCATGACCGTGACAGTTTGACGGGTGGAGGAAGCCGGAGTACCCGGAGAGAACCACCGAGCAACGACGAGCAGCTGCCAGCTCCCCAACATCGTAACTCCGCACTGCGGAACAGGCAGGGTTAGATTGGTTGAAGACATGCGTACCATCGACGTGCAGTACGCCTTAGTACACGGCGTCATCGTGCCCCCACACGGGCAATGGGGATGAAGTGTCTTGCCCAAGGACACAACGCGGTTGCCGCAGGTGGGATTCGAACCGAGGACCTCTCGGCTTGCAGCCTGCACCTCTACCTACTGAGCCACCGCGCTCCCCTCAGAATAATAACAAATAATAATAACAACCTGGTAATTTAGTATAAATGTGTTTAGATTTCAGTTACTAGAATCAATTTTTCCCCCTTTCATGGCTTCATTTTCAAAATTTTACTCGGTAGTGAATTTCCAACTAGGGGGAGGGACCGGAAGGGGGTCAACCCCCTCCCGGCCCCTCCCCTATTTGGAATTCACTACCTACACCCCCCGCCCCCCAATCGAAAACCTCTGGCCACGTTCCTGTGCACGGCGCTAGGATCTCAAATTTTTCCAACATGATGGGATGAGTATTAAACTTTTCTCACAGCGTTTACGGTTCAATATTCTTCTTTAACTGGTAGTGTGTTAACATTTTTGTTCATTCCCAACATTTGTTCACTTGTCTTTCCCTTTGCCTGTAGGAACTACCTCATATATTGTAACAAGGTAAATCCACACAGATGAAAAATATTCACGTCAAAGATATTGTGAATCACATTCACTGCGTTTGAAGCCTTCAAGTTGTGGTACCTACATTAAAGAATGGGGTCCAATATTTTAGCTTCCAGGACAAAACCAGTGAAAACAATAACAAAGGAAACAGATCGGAAATGTTCGTTTATTATTATTATTTTAAAGAATTACTTTCGTTTAACAACAACAATAATAATAATAAGAAGAATAATAAGAATAATAATAACAATATAATAATAATAATACTAATAATAATAATAATAATAATAATAATAATAATAATAATAATAATAACGAGCACTTTCATACAAAACTGTTGTCCTTTTACATTCCAATTTGTTCATTCTGCAGACAGAAAATGATCTTTCAGATTCGAGAAGGAACGCCATTTCTAAGATGTTTTCTTCTGCTCTCTTGGCACTAGCACGCAATGATCTTTGTGTTCCAGTACCAAATGTGAGGGTACAGTACCAGTGAAAATAAGCTGTAGGACAATCACAGAATATATTCATCCCATTTTCCCTCTGTTGATAATTAATTCCAACACTTTATACGTCATTTCTTGGAACGCTCTCTCCCTGAGAGCTTCCCAAGAAATGACTCAGGGGTGGAATTATAAGAAATGGAAAGTATAAGAGAGAGTTTTAGTGTTTGATATGCAACTTTTATTTCAGCTGGCACTCTACCGTTTTAAATACGTATAAAAACTAAGCGTTTGTGCGCAATTAACCCCTTATCAAAAACAATAGAGCTTTACTTGCAAAAAAAAAATAAAAATAAAAATCTTGAACTAAAATAATTTAATTTTTGCCTTGAAAAACGTAGCTTATTCATTTATTTATGAGTTCAGCTCGTTCCAATGAGAGGTCATAAGTTATGGTTTGGTGGTAAAAATAGAAATATTAAGTTATTTGGTGTTTTCAAATTTCGTCTGCTATTAGTGTTTGGAAAAGGGTTAATTAGATCGAGAGGGAGCCAATGGGGAATTATGAAATAGTTCCTGACTGAATGTTGGGAGATTCGGAGGGAGAGTGGGGGGGGGGGGGGATAACCCGACGGGGGGGGGGGGGGGTGATGTAGGCCTCCTCGTTAGAGGACCGCGGCAAATCAGATGAACGCGAAGGTCAAAAAATTATTATTACTATTATTATTATTATTACATCAAGTCTCGTCAGATCACCGAAGTTAAGCAATGTTGAGCCCGGTTAGTCCTTGGATGTATGACCGTCTGAGCGATCGATTCGAACTCCCGCTTTATGTCCTTGGGCAAGGCACTTAACCCTGATTGTCCACATGGGGGCACGATGACGCCATGTACTTTAAGGCGTACTGCACGTCGATGGTGCGCATGTCTTCAACCAATCTAGCCCTGTCTGTGCTGCAGTGCGGAGTTACGATGCTGGGGAGCTAGCAGCTGCTCGCCGTTGCTCGGTGGTTTTCTCCGGGTACTCCGGCTTCCTCCACCCGAACAACTGTCACCGACACGATATGACCTTGGCTGTTAAAGTGTCGTTAAACCTTAATACGTAAATAAATAAATAAATATTATTACACCACAGGCAACGCTTGAAATTACGTCCATCGTGCAACAGCCTTTACGGCTAATTGGTTACGGTATACCCTTTAAATACAACAGATGATGTTCGAGGTTTGAGACCACACATAGAGTATAAGCCAGACAACAGCGATGCAATATTTACAACAACGGCAGTTTATATATTGATCAATTCCACGTGTGCAGATTCCAACAATTTCATAAATATATATGCGGGTGAGAATGAGTGTCGACTTTACCACCCATCTTTATACTTTTACCATGATTTGGCTCAGTCTATCTGATTTTAGAAAATGTGTAATGAAAAACAATAGATGTGTATTAATCCGAAAGCATGCACACATTTTTGTGTGCATTTCGAGAAGTAACAAGTTGTTGCTCACGAACCACATGTATCAAACCCTCCAAAACTGTTTTCTTAACCAACGCAATAAGTTTGGTTTCTGTCTGAATTTCTGAAATTGCATTGTGTCTTGCGTTCCTTGATCCCCGGATGACTCCCTGTAATATATTATTTGTAAATCCAAACTAGGGCTTCACGGTATTGGAATTTCAATACCGGTGACGGTATTGAAAAAAATACCGCGGTATACCGGTATATCGTCATCCACTCCAGGAGATGAAATTTGGGGTAATTAAGTCTTTAGCGAAGATGACTGTAGATTTGTCTGAAGAGGGATGGTGGGCACATGAAAATCATCCTTTTTATTTATTTTTCTTCTATTTTTGTCTGAGGTACCATACATTTCAAACAACATTTGGCCAAAGAATTCCACCTTGGGTCAATTCGGTCCGTTTCTTCTACTTCAACCATCTTCCAACCCGAAGGCCAGCCTTCGGGTTGGAAGACGATTGAAGTATAGAAGAAATGAACAGGGCAGTAATCACACCGTGGCATGGTCATCTAAACGAGACACTACAGTGTGCCATGGTACATCTACCGATCCGATATACGATTGTAATTTTTCTCCCAGTGGGCCGTATCATAGTAGCCTTTAAAAGTTGTGCCCCCCCCCCCCCCCCTTTTTATCGTGCTTCCGCCGCCTCTGCGCCTTATATGTGTTAGGAAGTGCGATGACACATTGGTTAGAGCATTGAACTTCAAATTGAACTTCCACGGTTCGATCCCCACCAGGGGTAACTTCGTTGTGTCCTAATAAGGCACTTAATCCCGATTGCCTACGTGGGGGGGGGGGGGGGGCAAGGCGACGTTGTGTACAAACGCGTACTGCACGTCGATGGTGCATTTGTCTTCAACCAATACTAACCCTGTTTGTGCAGAGTTAGTACGCTGGGGGAATCTGACAGTTACTCGCCACTGCTTGATAGTTCACTCCGGTACACCGGCTTCCTCCACCCGTAAAACTGCCCGACATGAGGTGATCTTGGTTTCCTCCACCCGTAAAACTGTCCGACATGAGATGATCCTGGTTGTCGTTAAACCCCAATAATAAAAAATCTCTTTACTTAACGAATTGGTTGTATCCACACGCGTAATTTACAAATTTAGCAGTTGGGAAAAAATTGTTTTCGAAGCGTTTCAACAAAACCATATCAAGTAACCACTGCCCCCCCCCCCCCCGCCCCCTCCCCCCCTAAACACACACACACTCATTGGAACGAGCACGTTCCCATGATGGGTCACATGATATAGGTTTGTGGAATTTCTTCTTTTTTTTGCAAAATTTGAAAAAAATAATTAAAATAACAAATTTTGATATCGTTTTCGTTGTTTAAAGGGTTAAAAATGTTATTCGATATAGTGTGCGTTGGGTAAAGGGGTACATTTAAAACAAAACCATTGTAACTCTAGCGCAAATGTTTAAACATTATATTGTTGATAAATGAATGCATTCTCTTCCGTTACCATAGGCGCTATAGGCGCATAGCCAGGATTCTATAATAGGTGCGTTTAAGGCATGTTTTTTTTTGGGAGGGGAGGAGAAAAAAACATGATATGTCGAAGGCAGTTGATAGGGGGAGGGTCGGAGCCCCAACTAGTCCTGACTAGGACCCTCTACTCCTTACTTCTCCTCACACTTCTCTTCAGGGAAATGTGAGGTGGGGTAACGACCCGAGTGTCCAAGTTAGGATTAGCCCCCCATCCCCGAGACAATTTTGAAAATTTCAGTGCTCTAAGAGCGAATCTGAGACACTTGTAGTGTGTGTAGCCCTATATTGGAGACCATTTTGGGGCTCTATGTTGTGTGAAAGTTGCATTAACAAGAGAAATATTGTCCTAGGGCGGGGGGGGGGGAGGGGGTGGGGCGTGCGAGCTAACAATGTACTGCAAGGTCCTCGCTCTGTATTGCGGAGGTATTATTCCGTGAGGTTGAATAGCCCGAGAAAGTCCTTTCTTCACGATATTTGCAAATAAGTGTAGTGACTAATTAAACACAGGTGAAAATTACGTTTACTCTTATCTAATACAAACACATTTTAATTTACGGTACATCAACCATCTAATTTAATACGAGACGCGTAAACTGTGACGTCTTCGTTAAAATGATATTGCATGAAAGAGCAAGACAGCTGCTGTTTCAATGACAAATGAGTTTTCAATAAAATATTCTTTATTGTTGGAGGCAATTTTCCGTTGTGATTGAGGTGTAAAGCCTCGCTGGCATATGATAGTCGCCAGTCTAGCTGGATGTATACTACTCAAAGTATGCTAAGCACCAAGTATATCCAACTACCTGTTTTACGTTTTAGTTGAAATATTGTAATGAAAAGTGTATATATTTTTGATTTAATTATATCTTTAATGATTTAAATACAGAAATTAAGATTTTATTTGTGTTTGACATTATTTTTTAGCTTTTGAATACGATCACCATGGAAAATGGATATTATTGGTAAAAGAGGAAATTTTTCAATTTTCCAAAAAGTTGACGGAGCGAACTGGTATTGGTTCAATATCGAGAATGAGACCCATTGCTGTTAATTACAGCTCGACAACGCCTTCTCATGATCCCAATCAGGTTCCTGGCGGTCCTTTGTGGGATGTTGTTCCATTCTTGGACCAGCATGGCACCAAGCTCCTGGACACTTCTTGGCTGGACTAGACGGGCTGAAATTGCAAGTTGCAACTCATTCCAGACATGTTCGATTGGATTGAGGTCAGGGGATCTTCCTGGCCAGTCCATACGCTCAATCCCCTCACCTGTCAGTACTCCCCGGCAGCATGGGCAACATGAGGACGGGAATTTTCGTCCATCAGAATGAATCTATCACCCACTGCACATGCATACAATCTGACGTGGACATCCAGGATCTCATCAATATACCGCTGTGCAGTCAATGTACCACGTTCAAGGACACAGAGCTCTGTACGGCCATCCCTGCTGATGCCGCCCCAGACCACGATTGACCCTCCACCATAGCGATCATGCTCAGCAATGTTGGCTGCATGGAATCACTCTCCAGTTCTCCTCCATACCCTAGACCGCCTGTCTGTGTGGTCTAGGCAGTACCTTGACACATCTGTAAAAAGGACAGGTCGCCAATCGTCTCTGGTCCATCCAACGTGGTCCATGGCCCATTCATATCGTGCCTGGCGGTGGTTCTGGGACAGCGGAATGCGAATATATTGTCTTCTCGATCGGATACCACCTTCGTTCAACCTTGCCCGGATATTCGGCGTCAAAACGTTTACCCCGGATGCATTCTGAAGGTCACTGCGAAGGTGGGTTGCTGTGGCAAAGCGGTTCCTACGGGCCTGAATGATGAAAACCGGCCTTCAGCTGCAGATGTTGCCCTGTCTCTGCCACCACCATGCCGTCTTACTGGTGTGCCATACTGCTGAAATCTTGCCCAGGCTCTGATGATCACCGTATGGTGCACCCCAAGGGCTTCACCAACCTGACGATGGGTAGCCCCTTGCTCCACCATCCCTACAGCCCGCCACATCTCTGCTTCAGACAAATGTCTTCTTACATGTGCATTTGCCATATTTAATCACTAAATCACAAGGGTTTGTGTTGAAATGAAGATTGAATACTATACACATGTCATGTTCATGAAGGCAGTACACGAAAACATCATAAAAATCAAGGGGCACATGCTTCCCATGACTGTCTCGAAAAGCCTGTCAATAGAGCTAATGTAAACACTGGGGACCATCTCCATGCATTCTTCAATCATATCCACCAAAGATATCGCAAATATGTCACAAACAAATTTCACAATGATGTCAAATGTTTGGTCAATTTTGGTGCTTAGCAAACTTTGAGTAGTATATTTCTTGAATTGGAACAACCTGCATGACACAGAGTTAAATAGAGGCGAGGCGAACCTCTCCGCAAAACTGAAGTACGACTTGAGGGACTCTCTCCCATTTGTGATTTGAAAATTTCGATAAAATAGGGCGAACTCACTTACTCCAATACATCGTACTCTCTGTGACTTTTCTGGAATTTTGATACCGTCAGGCAGCAATGTTCAACAGCCGGTGGTATCTTCAATACTGGTCACCAACAGTGGTCCCCCATTCTCTTTAGAGAATGGTCTCTATCGGATAGTGGTTCATAGTAGCCCAACTCACCACCACCTTCACCCACCAGAAGTGCTGTATCCGCCACAGGTCACTGAACTATTAACCCGCTGAGTTTGTTTAAGATATTTGTCATCAAATCTAGTCGTGGCTGCTGTGAAGCAGCAATGACTAGATTTGATGAAAATTGCCTGTAAATATAACTCAAGAAATCATTGCTGAAAAAAATCCAATCAGTTTACAGGCTGGAAATTGGATTACATATGCCCAAGTTATGCATATTTCAATGACAAGAGAAATATTGTCCTGGGCGGGAATATCCACCAGCAGCATCCAGGGCTTAACCTTTAACGCAACGTAACGTGAACAACCGCTCAGTGGTATTCATTAAAACTGTCATTAAAATTTTATTATATTTTCAATTTTTACTTCAAAAGCACAGCTTATAACCCCTCATTGGAACAATCTCGTTCTAATGAGAGGGAGAGGGGCGTAAGCTATTTGTAGAGGCAAAACATGAACAAGTTTATTTTTTCTAGAATTGTTTGGCAAGTATCGTCTTCTGTTCGTGTTAAAGAAATTGTTAATCACGGAAGAATAAGTTATGTGTCCGTTCGCTTAAAATTCTTGACAGCAAATTTAAAATTGAAGTTGGTGACGAAAGATAATCTCATTATTATAGAAGCATTCGCAAACGCTTGCAAGAAACGACAATTTGCATATGAGACTTGGAATTTATTCTAAATGGTAGTACAGTGGAGCCCACATAATTGGATATCTCTTACATGAATAACCCCGTTAACTGAATATAATTTCCCAACACAAAACCCTTTACCATACCTCTAGTACAAATTTGACCCGTTAATTGAATATAGCTTACAGAGTAAACTGCTGTTAATTGAATAAAAAATCGTGTAACCTGTCGAGAAATTACCCTGACTCTCCCGTTTTCTTTTGTTTATAGACATATTTGGCCTCAGTACATCCAATACAGGCATTTAATCTATTATATCTTGTTTGACAGAGCTCAGGGAGCTCTGTCAAAAAAGATATAGTAGAATAAATGCAAAGTTTATCTCTAGAATACAGGAAAGTGACACAATCCCCGCTGGCCCAATTATTGATGCCTTTCACAACTTATAAGTTATTGACACAAACGGACTCAGAGTCAAGGCAATTGCGTTTTTTTTTTCTCGAGTTTCAAAATTTTTCCCGGGGGGGGGGGGTGGGGGGGTGCAGACCCCCTTCAACGAGAGGGGGGCATCCTCTCTTATGCACGCCCCCATGTTGCCGCTGCGGGGCTCGGATGATGCAGCGAATCATATTCTGAATGCCCCTCCTAGATATTACTCTTGTCCCCGTAACATTGATATCATAGCTTCGCGCCTGTACACCACTGATAATACCTAAATATGCTTTCATCGAAAAAATCGTTGCCAAATACCACCAACTGCGGTCCTAACATGGACGTTTAGACAAGTATTGTTTGTCTCAACTAATAATTAATTTAAGCCAAACCGCCCAGGTTTGGACAACACCAATGAGGAACCACAACTTGATTCAAAATAATATAAAATATAAATTAGTAAAACTATATTCTCATGCACACTAAAAACTAAAATGTTAAAACTGACACTTTCAAGGTGTTAAACACATTCTAACTCTTAGAGTTTGATTTTAACACTCAAAGTGCAATGCTTTAAGCACTTAGACATTACAATCGCCAGACATCTGAAACTTGAATGGATGGCACTTCCCATTTGTCTAGCATTGGTGGTTCTTCCAGAATCGTCCATAATTTGATTTGCACTTGGTGGGTACATAATTAAAAGGACATAACGCAGATTACGCGGATCAGTCGCTCTGTAGCTAATTTAGAGGATTGCAGCCTTGATCGTCTGATGGAAAAGAGAATTTAGAAAAAAGAAAACACTGAATCGGTAATTTTTGGAATGTGGGTTAGTATTAGCGGGTTCTTACATAACAAGGCGTTTTATGCGTAACCCCAAACAGTGGCGTAGCTTCTTGGGGGGGGGGGGGGGGCTGGCTTGCCCTCTCCCCCCAAATTTTCACTGCCCCCAAACATTGGCCCAATGCAACGTTCAGACAACATAGAGGCCCAAAAAGGTCTCCAATATGAGGGCTACAACGCTACAAATGCCTCAGTCATATTCGCTCTTGGACGACTAAATTTTGCAATCTTTTCTCGGGAATGGGATTGTCCTAAGTAGGACCATCCGGTCGTCGCCCCTCCTCCCATTTCCCTTCAGGGAAGTGGGAGGAGGGGCGACGATCGGAGGGTACTAGTTAGGACCAGGGAGCCCCCCCCCCCCGAAACCCCCCACAACACAACGGCCTTTCAAATATCACCCTTGTCCCTCCCTCCCCCCCTCCACCCCCCCCCTCCCCGCCACCCCTCCCCCTCCAAAAAAACAAAACAAAACAAAAAACAAACAATGAGGGCATCCCTTATTATAGAATTCTGGCTGCGCGCCTGGCCCCAAAATAAACATAATTCCAGTGTTCAGTTGTTTGATTGACATACGAGATCTGTAATTTGAGATATAACTCAACAATGAAAACGGAAAGTCAATTCTTTTGTCCAGCCTGTATAATCAACTCAAAGAAAAACGACTGAAGATACTTAAACTGGCAGCAAAATACATCAATCCCATCAACAAGTGAGTGAAGTTATCGTAAATTATTTTTGTAATACAATCACAAATGGGAGTGGTGGTAGCCTGGTATTTTCTGGCGTACTTAAAAGAACTACCAATAATCTTGTTCAGAGGGCTCGCTTCTTGATATTTCAACTGTCTCGTAGAACTTGTTAAACCCATACAAGTCAACGTCGATCCCTGTATTAGCGGTGGGTTTCTTAACGCCGTGTATTGCTGCCCCAGAGGCTTCCCACAACAACATCCACAACTTATAATGACCCGTTTGCTGTTTACCTAAAACTTACGTTGCCCGAAGACCTTACACTTGGTAATGTGATGAGACGTGTTGTGGACGGTTATGCTATCCAATACAAGAAAGAATATATTACTCTTGTGCACAATAAATAAACTGTGAACGACGGAAGACGAGACACATGCTGCCCCAACAATGTAGGAAGCATTAGGAACTTGGGAAGGGGGGGGGGGGGCATATAAGAGCAACCATTGATAAATATCAGTGATGACCCATGTGCATGAAGGGAATACAACAAACAAAGATACGTTTGGGCATAACGCATATTTACACTTTGGGCATTATTTTTAACAAATTTTCCCACCGGGAAATTTGTTAAAAAGGAGCCAAAAATGTGCACTTTTCTCTGCTTCAAAGGCAACAGAAGAGAAAAATCTGCCTGCCTGCCTGCCTGCCTGCCGGCCGGCCGGCCGGGCTGCCTGCCTGCCTGCCTGCCTGCCTGCCTGCCCAGAACGCCCGCCCGCCCGCCCTTCCGTCCGTCCGTCCGTCCCTGTGTATGTTCTGGGAAAAGTTGGGAAGCCAGACCCCCAGAGTGCATGGCTTGTGGTTGATTAATCAATGTTCAGGACAACAAATGACATAGGCAACTAGTTAGTTGGTACACAGGACTGGTTGAAAAAATAAAAGAGAAAATGAAAAGCCCGGATCACTATCAGAAGAACCCGTTTGTTATTTGAACCCTTAGCTTACAACGCGAACAGGAGACGACACCTACAAAAAATTCTTAACCCTTTACCTAACATAGCGGAAAAAAACGGCCAGACAATTAACCATAATAAGCCTACCACAGCCTAAAATATATCGGAAGTTTCTTTATAAAAGCATATAAATATGGAATATGGGTATCATTAGAACCAGTTCCTCGTTATTGGGGTTTAACGACACTTTCAACAGCCAGGCTCACCTCGTTTCAGACAGTTTTACAGGTTAAGGAAGCAGGAATACCCGGAGAGAACCACCTAGCATTGGCGAGCAACTGTCAGGCTTCCCAACATACTAACTCCACACTAGCAGGGTTTGCAATGGTTGAAGACAAGTGTACCATCGACGTGCAGTACGCCTTAGTACATAGCGCCACCATGACTCCGCGTATAAGCAGTCGGGATTACGTGCCCTGCCCAAGGACAAAACGCAGTTACCCCTGGCGGGGATCGAACCGTGAACCTTTCGGTTTGAAGTCCAGTGCCGTAACCACTGAGCCTCCGCACCCCTGTCCTGTGTTACTGTTTACAAGGTAACAGCGGAGACGTTAACGGGAGGGGGTGGGGGCAATTGAGGTTTGTGGTGGCGATTCCCCTAAACGTGTTTTGAGATGAATAAACATTTTTTATATGTTGTCCTCTATAAAATTGACGAAGGGAGCTTTTGGTTAACAATAACATCCCAAACCTGTATCCATAGTAACAGTACACTCTAAACTCAGTTGGATTAAACTCAACCCAAATCAACTGGGTTGAGTGAATATGAACCCAACTGGGTTAATATTCACTTAATACAGTTGATTTGGGTTGATTTTTAACCCAACTGATTTTAGAATGTAGGGATTAACTGGAAATATATTCACTTGTTAAGCGGGTAATATTGAGAAATATTACAAAATCAACTTCTTGTCTGGGAAGGCGTTATGCGTTCAGCCACATTGTTGATTAAGTGGAATCAGGTACGCTACCAATTTCCATTGCTAATTCATCTAAGTAAAACTTGGCGAGTAATGTTGAGAAACAATGCAAAATCAACTTCGTGTCTGGGAAGGCGCTATGCTTTCAGCCATATTGTTGATTGAGTGGAATCAGTAACTTTACCGTTGCTAATTCGTCTAAGTAAAATCTAGTTTATTAAACACGGTTTATTCTTTCAGTAACATAATAAGGACACGCCCCCGTAGGAAAAACATGTTGAGCCCACCATTGGAACTGACCGAGAATTCCGCGTTTGGTTCTCAGAGACACCATACTCGATAAAAAACAGTCGTAAATAATCCACACTTTGTGAAATATGTAACAGTGGGATGACCTTTTTCTCCCCCCACTATACGTGAAACATACGCGTGTCCCGGGTGAGACAGCAGGGTGGGATTATTATGATCCCCGATGAGTCTGGAGGTGGGATGGGGAAATCTCACCCGAGGGGCAAGATATTTGAACCAGACCCTCGGCAAGCCTCGGGTCTGGTTCAAATATCTTGCCCCGAGGGTGAGATTTCGCCATTCTCACCTTCAGACTCATCGAGGGTGATTTTTCTCCCCCCCCCCCCCCCCACCATGCAGCGATTACGTAAGCCAGAGGTAATCGGGAGCCGCGTGCTGATTCAATCAACTCATTTTGTATTCGTTGTTTTGAGAAACTGATGACACCATCGGAAAGAGCATGCACAAGTTATTTATATACCAAAGGTATATGCCACGGAATCGATTAGGAATGGTGGCAGCTTGAGTTGAAGAGTTTTAGAGCTTCGAACTTTGATCACACTGCATACCGACGACGTCAATATGATTTAGTTGGTAGCAAGAAACTGATACGATATGCATAACGTCATAATAACGTTATAAATGTATAACGTCACGTGGGTGGGTGGGATACATCTGTCTCTCCCTGCTATCTCACCCGGGACACACGTATGTTACACATGCAGTGGGGGGAGAAACATCTGTCTCTCCCTGCTATCTCACCCGGGACATACGTATATTACACATGCAGTGGGGGAGAAATTTCTATCCCACCCACCCCACTTGACATACTCCTTTGCATATTTTATTAGGTCGCTGGAACTATTTCATCATCGTCTGCACAATTTCAACATGGCGTTGAAACAAATCAAGTTTAATATTTGAATAATAATTAAATATTGTTGATATAGACTCAATATTTAATTATTATTCAAATATTAAACTTGATTTGTTTCAACTCCATGTTTTTCTGCAGATTTAATAATATCACTGCGCGAATTTATCGATCGATCTATAATCTCACAATGCCCTTTACATTAGAGTTTGGCTCGCGCAAAATCATTAACCCCTTAACGGACAGTGTTACAAATCAATTTTTTTAGTGTATACCTATGGTATATACCTAACTGTTGTACGATCTTTCCGGTGAAATTGTTCGTTTTTCGAAAGGACTACGACTTGATAAATTGGGTATGTCAGCACGTAACCGCCAATTATCTATAATGACGTAATCCTCGTGTGTGGGGAGAAAAATCATCCTCGATGAGTGTGAAGGTGGGAATGGGGAAATTTCACCCTCGGGGCAAGATATTTGAATCAGTCCCTCGGCAAGCCTCGGGTCTGGTTCAAATAACTTGCCCCTCGGGTGAGATTTCCCCATCCCACCTCCAGACTCATCGGGGATCATAATACTCCCGAAAGTCGGAAATTGGGACATTCACTTTTTGCAAATTTTTATCGTATGCATGAAGAACCGAGCAGTCTAAACACTGATCCCACTGTCTGTTGCGATATTTTTCCGAATGATAAGGTAATTGTGTCGAAAGCGACGAGGGGTAGGGGGAGCTCACCATGCCCTGAGCCCTGGGGCAAAGTGGCCGGGTTGTGCCCCTTTTCGCCAAAAGTGCATTGGTGGAAAAGACTACTTTACGAGAACTGGAACTGAAAAACTCTCGAGTGTTTGTTTTTAACATATTTTATGTGTGCCAAAGTTAATGGGGGTGGGGGTGGGGGTGGGGGATCAGGTATAATGACAAAGGCTGGTGTCGATAATCATCAAACAAAGGATCTATATAAAGGACGGGTGAGTTCTAAAGCCTTATATCGCCCATCGAGTGCAATGTGGCGCCATATAGAATGCAACAACATTGCAGATGGCGCCTTGTTGCACTCAAGGTGCGGTATATATCTGACGTCAATACTATACTGGGTGTCGAATTACAATTTATGATACGTTGTAAGCACCAGGTCTTCACTCATATCCAGAGTCGAGTGCCCTTTTTGATACCTCTTCCCCCTTTCCCTCGGATACGTCTGGTGCCATTGTTATTGAGAGACCAATTAGCAATGCCAAATCGTCCACTGAGTTCCAATGTGTTCTATGTGCCTACTGGCACATAGAACACATTGGAACTCAAGGGACGAAATGCTGGTGTTTTGGTATTCATCAACTTATCCCATAGGGGACATAGGACATTCTAGCACTCAGGCGACGTTATGTTGACGAGAGGATCATTAATTGGTTTAGCAACCGTTACAGGTTTATCGAAACTCCTTGAGGTCCATCCGCCAATTGGATGGTACACAAATCCCGGATTTCGATGTTTACATTACCAATGCACTTTCTGCCACCAAGTAAATATATTTGTATAGCTATGGGAAGGTAAAATCAATCAAGGATTTTGTGAGCGATTCAAAAGTTCTTCTAGCCTTTTCACACTCACACACGATGGCCCGCGAAGTTACATGGCTGACAATTTTCGCCATTGAAAGAAATTTACGAGAAAGTTAGCTGCCCTTACTATCATAAGTCTGTCAGCAAATTTAACACTGAGGGATTTCATATAAAATAGAAATTTCGAAATGTTAGTAAAGTTGTATCATCGATATGCGCATAATAGCGCATTATTTCACAATCTTCGGGCATTTTCCTGCAGAGTTATACAGAAGCTTGCTTTTAACAATTCTTTTCCCAGTTAGTTTGAACGTTTGAACGTGACTTATAAAACAGACACTATCCTTTCCATTAACTCTTTACCCAACGCAGACGATATCAAAATTTATTATTTAAATACCATTTTTTCAATTTTTTCAAAAACTTTCAACAAAACCATATCATGTGACCCCTCATTGGAACGAGCACGGCGAGCTCGTTCCAAAGAGGGGTCACATGATATGGTTTTGTTAAAAAATTTAAAAAATAGTATTTTTCAGCTGCTGAATTTGCATATTACGCGGGCGGATGTGGCCGATTCGTTGGGTAAAGGGTTAATATAAAAGTTCAGGAAGTGAGATTTGCTTGTTTTTTTCCCTGGGAAGAATAAAAACTTGCAAATTTAAACTATCAATAGAAATCAAGCACTTTAACAATGTTTAAAAAATGCATATTTTTAAGGTTAAACATATTTTTATTTGCCAAAAATTGTTTGCAAATTGGGATAGGAGGACAAGTGCTTTCCACTTAGTGTAACTTCCGCTCCCTTAACATGATACAAAAAATCAATACAATGGCGAAACAAACAAACAGGAGAAATGTAAAAAAATATATACAAGAAAATCTAACTTTGAAATAAAGGAGAGTGAGAGAGAGAAAAAAAGAAGAAATGTGATTGACTGATTGATGTCCCTTTTACACCTTGAGTCTGTCTCTGTCAATTTGATTTTTCAAGCCGAGGTTCGCCCAGGCGCTGCACTGAGTGGTTGCACTTCCTATAACACTAAACTTCCGTTTCTACTATAGCTACCACTACTATTACTACTACTTCTACCATCACCACTGCTACTATAGATAATACTTTTACTAAACTATTTTTAAAAAATCTGAAACATAAATGTTAGCGTTTGGCACATAAATTCAAAATCACGAACCTGGTATATTTTTTATTTGTCCACGGATACTCCATTAATTGAAAGATTCCTGTGTTTGAAAGTTGGGACCACAGACATACAGTACGTGGAGAGTGGATTGTAACTAAATCACCCTGGGAGTGGAGTTATCACCCAAAGCATCACTGCCAAATTCTGTACATGTAGACAAAAACACAAGCAATGTTTCAGCCAATGGACCTCCGGGTATAACCCGGAGGTCCATTGGCTGGAACTTTGCTTGTGCTTGCTGTGCTTTGCAACAAATTTGCAATTGTTGCTTGGGTAAAATCTCCACTCTGCGAGTGATTTAGTGATAATACACTCTCCACGTACTGTATATACAGTACATCCGCCGTATGTACTAGTCGCAATCCACACGTGTGCAGTGATGTCAACGGATGCGTTTATCAGGTAATAAAAATCATCATTAGCAAAATTTCAATTAATGAAGCACCGAGTTGTACCAGGTGTAAAAGGAATGGAAGTCCGTAGGAACGTTAGTCCCTCTGGACTATTATTCCGCGGAATTATAGTCCTAGGTCTAACATTTCTAGGAATAGTAGTCCGGCGGACTACTATTCCTAGAAATGTTAGACCTAGGACTATAATTCCGCGGAATAATAGTCCAGAGGGACTAATTTTCCTACGGACTTCCATTCCTGTCACACCGGCGCTTCATTACTTACATGTTTGATGAATATTCCCATGATTACTGTTTGGAATCTAATATTACTGCGACCGTGGAAATATTGCCTACCCGTGGAAAGTGACCAATCCACTGTAGTTCCCCCCACATAAAATACCCACGGGCACAAAAAAAAATCTCATTTGGCACAAAAAAGTTCTCATTTGGCACAAAAAAATATTCAGCTTCAGCACATTAAAATATTAAGCCAGCGTGAACACTGTTTAACATTTTCAAATCAACTTTGTGTTAGGGTGAAGTCATTAGTGCATGGCCCAGCAACCTGATCAGGTGCCCTTCGAAGCATGGTCTCCACCACACCAGTCAGTGCTGTAGAACACGAAGTCTGCTTTTGTGCTTTGGGCACTTTTAACCTCTATGAGGCTAAAGAAAATTAATCTTTTGATTCTCAGGCAGCGACACATTCGTTATTTCGGCCCGCTTTCGTCATATTTATTTCGGAGACAAAATTCAAAATGTATAAAACTATCATAGTTTGTGATTTTAGCGGTATCACATCGCGATTTGCAATGTAATATGTCGTATACATTGATACATTATTGTTATTCTCTTCGCGAAATGCGACACGATTCTCATATGTATGTACAAAATAACAAAATAAATATTTATTCAACTGGTTGAGAGCTAGATTAGTTTTGATGGTCTGAATTTGTTCATCAAATATTGTTTTATTACAAATTATTGGAGGGTGCCAACAGGCACCCTCCAATAATTTGTAATAGAACAAATTTGTATAAACAAACTGATAATTACGTTTGACTGAATACGAAACATGGGTATGGAAAATGTTGTTTTTTTTGCACTGGTACCCTCATTTTTTGGAAGGCCTATTGTGGCTTCTAGCACTCAACATTTCAAAAACTCCTTACTATTTTTTACTCCATTTTAGTTGTTCTATATTGATTTTGGGTTGTATGATCACTGTTACAAAAAAATCTATCAGTGAAATCAACATGGAAGCTCTAGTATTTAATTTTAGGCTCTCGCAACAGGATTTTAGGCATTGGCAACCTTTCCATCAGGAATAAAAAATAAAAACCGTCCTCCCTCATTCGTTTTTTTTTAAAAACGCCCGAGAAGCAATTAATTAATTTTGTATGGCCTTACTGTAAGAACACATTAGACACACAAAGTGGACGTTCAGAGTTGCTAAATGTTATTCTGGTAGATATTCTCAATGAGGAATTACGTGTTAACTTGTTGCTTCTAATTGACTTGTCATAAAAAGCAAAGTTTCCTTTTATTACATTTTGTTATTCTTAATAAAGAAAACAACAAGCAGCTGTCCACGGTTTTCGTTTATTAAAAGTAACAAAAATAAATTTGGCTTTATTTCCACTGATGTCAAGGGTGTTTCATCAACAATTACTTGCTTCTTAATTGGACCTTCCTCGCTCCTCTAATAATTTTAAGGGAGATAACTCTATCGAAAGTCAATCTTCATGACGATATCAGACTATCAGTCAGGGGTGAATAAAGTTTGGATGGGGTGAGGTGAGGTGGTTTGCGGCGATAGCATTTCTGACAGAAAAACGTGATCAAAATCTCGTCGCATGTTACTTAAGACATTGCGTCACTAATTTTTTGTCGAAATTTGCATGGTCTCGAATCCTCGCTAGAAAACGCGATCTCTGCCAAAAAAATGCGATCTCTGCCAAAGGATATGTACTTCGTTGTTTCTAAATATGAATTGATTTGGATTACAGGGGTCAGTAAATTAGTTCATATAAATCAGACAAAAGCACCAAATGAACACACATTGAGAATCGAATCAACAAATGTAAATTTGCCAAAAGCACCAAGTGTACCGTTCCGCCTGTCTAACACAGATGCCAAGCGTCTCTCGCATGGATAATTTTTATACTTACTGGTCTCAATTTATTCGTGATAATCAATAATTATGAAAGATCAATGAGAAAATGTAAGGATGTAACAGCTGACCGAGACTCAATTACTAAGCCATGAACTTTAGGTACAAAACGCAGACCCGATGCCAGGATTGCAAATTTTCCGATATGGTGGGGCGACGGTTAAAGTTTTCCGGCAGTGTTCCCGGGTCGTTGACCATCGATACGAACTTGACACCTAACGCAATAGACTTCTTTAACCCTTTATCTAACGAATCGCTCGTATCTCCCCGTCACCCGAACTCGACTCGGGCCTGACAAAACGTAACTGAAGTTGCTACTCTTAAGCCGGGTCCATTTTAACACTAACAGACGCACCCTATTACTCACTAACGTACACGCAAACCCACACATAATCTCTATTGTCGACCTTTTGGTTATCATTATGCGTTGGACAGTTGCAAACAACACTCCGTACTCGATGTTCGCACAGGACATTATCGTATTTCGACTAGTGTGAGTCACTACTGTAAATTGTTTTTTCCACTTATCATTTTGTATAATCTTTCCCTCCCTCTCCCCCCCCTCTCTCCCTTCCCCAGAGGCGTCACTATGAGGAGTAGGGAGTGGCAGCCCCAATAATTTTCCAGTCGGGACAATTTCATCAGGATTGACGTCTGAGATATCAATTGTCTCCTTAGTAATCATGTCCTTTCCTAAAAGACTAGATTTCACCCTTTACCCAACATGAAAAGCAGACGACACTTGCAAACAAAATTCTTGAATAACTAATCTTTTTAATTTATTGTCTCAAAAACATAGGTTATGACCCCTCTTTGGAACGAGCTCGTCGAGCTCGTTCCAAAGAGGTGCCATAACCTACGTTTTTGAGACAAAAAATTTAAAAAATAATGAAAATTAATTGGCTATTTTTGTGAATAGCGCTGGCCGGTTTTGGCCGTTACGTTAGGTAAAGGGTTAATATTTGGACTTGTGTCACACACACACACACACACAGTCGGTCATACAAATAGAGTATATTACCCGATTCGGGCTGTTGGGAGCTCGGTATGGCCAATCCGGTACCTTATTACATGCCCATGTAGTCTCTCTTATGCAATACGGCGTGCAATACGGCTGTGCAATACGGAATTCACACCAACCTGTTCCAACCGGGACTTTTTTATGCAATGCGACTGCATAAAGTGCATGGTGTTTACCACCGTTGATAGAAAAGAAAATTAGGTCAGTAGGTGCTTGGGTCATGTAATAAATACAAAACCACATGTATGTTTCAATGAGTCGTTTTGTATTCAATTCGCCAGATGTGCGTAGAAAGAAAACGTCTCGACCTTCGGTCTCGACGTTTTCTTCCTACGCACATCTGACTCATTGAATACAAAACGACTCATTGAAACATACATGTAGTTTTGTCTATATATGTGTTAACTGAATAAGAAGTTGCGTCACGACTACAACTTGTATATTTTATTTATTCACTGATAAATTTTCAAGAAGCCTTGAGTTTTTTTTCAAATATAATCTCCACTGACTTGTATTCCAACTACATCAACAAGGCATTCTTTCGTCGAAGGCATGCCCTGATACTGTAGTTGGAATATTTGTCACTCGGCACCATTATATTCGGGACAAATCATTTTTACACTCCCTAGTCGGCCATCTTCGCGACGCCCCTGCCCCCCCTCCCCCTCCTCTCTCTCTCTCTCTCTCTCTCTCTCTCTCTCTCTCTCTCTATCCCTCTCTCTCACCCTCTCCACCAAGCTCTAGAATTGATTCAAAGCTGAAGTAAAATTATTTATTTATTGGTGTTTAAGGTCACATATTTTCGCACAATGGCTGAGCATGACCCCAAAATGAGTATCAACTCAAGACCAGAGTTGAGCGTTAATAAGCCATGTTGCCCATTTTAGAGAAGGTTTGCACCTCCCAAGCATTGGTGACTGGGTCGTATTATACCAGTAAAACAGAGCCTGTTTACCGCTGTGAACGGGCACTGCTTAACTTCCCGGGGTTCCCCAATGCGCTATAAGACGTTGTGCGATACTCAAAGTATTTTATTTTACTGAAGCAAAATAAAATACTTTGAGTACCACACAACATCGTACAACGCATTGGTGACACGTTATGAACCACACGATATTTATACTTTGTTGTAATATATGTTGAAAATAAACAATAATGAATACATATTTCACAAGTTTGAAGTGTGAGACTTGTCACCCAGAAATGCATAACTTATACTGACAAAAAACAGCTCCACTCTTCAAATTTGATCCGAACCAGACAATAGCCAGCCAGGAAATGAATTGACGAAATTCAAGGTTAACGGCAAAACTAAATTTAATGATTTGTTACTATTTTAACCCTTTACCTGACATGAAAAGCAGACGACACTTGCAAAAACTATTCTTGAATAACAAATTATTTTCATTTTTTGTCTCAAAAACATAGGTTATGACCCCTCGTTGGAACGAGCTCGTTCCAACGAGGGGTCATAACCTATGTTTTTGAGACAAAAAAAAAATGAAAAAAAATAATGAAAATTAATTGTCGATTTTTGAGAATAGCGCTGGCCGGTTTTGACCGTTACGTTGGGTAAAAAGGTTAAACAATATGTAAACAAAATCCAAAAGTTAAAATGTCATTCAGCGATCGATGGGCTCAATGAATTGAATCCACAGATAACATTCTAAAACAACACGCATGTCAGGGCAAAGCCAGCCTAAATATAGGGGCAAGGGTCCTCATATATAAAGATGGTGTAAGTTCAAAAGATATTCCGCATCAAGGCGAAAACCCTACGTGAATTTCACTTCTCTGTGAAGCTGGACATGGAAAAAACACACGTGGTCTATATCCAGCTTCAGCGCAGGGACCCAGGGGAGAAACGATATGTTAGATAAGGTCTAATCTCATTTAATTTGTACAGTAGTCGCGAGTCTTACGAGACGTAATCGGTTGGTGGCAGGATATCGTCACGGCCAATTGAGAAACGAGATTCTAAGAAATGTCTATCGTATCGTCACCTGATCATTAGGTAGCAATGAATGGCAGGAACGAATCGGTTTTCTCGACAAGTGAAATCACCGTTAAGTCACGCGCGAGATGACATGTATTGATTCTGCCTCGATATACGTCATCTACCGTTTTGACAGGTGGACAGATGAGCGTCGGTCCACCTGACAGTTTAGGGTAAAAAGTATATATACCTTGAAGAGCAGAGCATTAGACACACACTTGGGGTCACACACATGTTGGTGAAGTCCAGGGCAGGCGGACTCTGTTTCCTGGCATAGGGGTACCTTCGGTCACAGGACCCTGAAACGGCTGGAATCGCCAGAGAGGGCATTCCACGATTGATTTGGCTTAAGGTTGATAGGCGGCTACAAGTGCCAAGTACGTTGAGAAAGAACACCCAAGGTGACACGTTAAAGTTTAGATTGTCGAGTAGCAGGTATCAGCCTGCAATAGTCAGAAGTGTAGGTTAATTGTATTGTGCGTATTAACCCTTTGAAGCGTCAGACTGATTGCTTTGGGAGTAGTTTGTTTTGTTGTCGAAGCATCGTAATACCGACTGGAGATCGGTGTGAGGGACTATTTCGCCCTACCACAAAAAGGGGCATTTGTGAATCGTGAATTCAACCAGGGACGGTGAATATTTCAATAGGACTTTCACGGAGGACTTTCAAAAGGCACAAAAGGTTTGAGTAGACAATATCTGACCCAAATCAGAAGTACGGTGGCTTTATAGATGACGAACATTGCTGGTCGGAAACCTCCGACAGCCAGAGGTACAGTTACGCGCAGACGTTGACATTTGAGCCTAAGCGGGTTAAGCTCTTATGGCGAGCTCACAGGAATAACATTTCAGATTTGTGAAGCTCTTATGGTGAGCTCACGGTAGTAACATTTCCAGTGTGTAGACTATAGTGCCAGTACAGGGCTATAGAATGACTATATGATTGTTTAGAATTATTTAACCGTAGCAACCAAATTTCTGTGAAAAGAATCGAATTGTTGATTGTTGAAATATTTAAACGGCTTTATTTTTATGTGTAAATAAAAGAATCGTTGTTACTTTAAATCATTCTTTCCATTACGCAGCCTGAAGTGATTAGGAATCACACCTAACGGAAATCGAACCTATTTCAGGCCAGTTTGGCAGAGAAGGAATCACGGCGCCGGTCTAACTCAGCCCCCTGGGCCGAGTTCGCGACACTTGGATTCCGACCCTCCACGTTGGTCTAATTTTCCCGCAACTTCATCAGCGGGACTAAATAACCCCACGTCAGCCCAGGCCTTACGGGGCCTCAGGTGTCCCTGACAACGCATAAGGGAATTCCTCAGCAAGAAAACTGTAAACATCCAATAAAAATACATATCTTTTGGGGGGAGGTGGAACTAAGTAGGCTACACGTTTGATAAGAAAGTGCCGTTTTGAATCTGAATGGTCGTACCTCGACAATTAACTCCTAATGTTGCTCTGTATCCTTCATGTGTAGGTTGGCGCACTTAATCCCGATTACCCAAGTAGTTGCTCGGTTGTGCAGTGTGCTAAAGCGTACAGCACGTTGATGATATTCTTGTCTTCAACCATGATTGTGCTTGGTAAGTCAGTTGGTGAGTCCGGCAGCTACTCGTCGCTGATTCGTCGTGCTCTCGGATAATCTGCACGAAAAGATTGTCTGGCACGATATGAGCCTGACTGTGGGGAGTGTCTATAAAACCAGTCTAACAGAAATAAATAAACACTTTGTCATCGTGGTCGGTTTATAGACACGAAACTCATCCACAGCATGTATCCTCTCCAGCTTTCACACCGAATGTGGGATGCAGGAGCAAACTCTAAGCAGTGCTGTATCCCCTCGCTACGCTCGACACACCGGATTGTATCCGATGTGGCGAGCGTAGCGCCGGGAGACAGCTCTGCTTGGCGTTTGATACTGGGGCTGAAATAGACATGGAGGAATGAGACCCTCACCCAGAAAATCAAGTAGAAATGTGTGACCAAAGTAGCGATTTTGGCGATTTTAGGGCATTAGTTGACTTACCAAAATCGACCATATCACATTATAGGCCTACATTGTGTGCAAAAAAGGTCATATAATAAGGTTACGTGGTCTGGTTTTAACGCCTCACCTTATACAGTGTACGTAATGGAATTCAAATGCTGTGGTTTTAACCCTTTACCCAACGTAACGGCCAAAACCGGCCAGCGCTATTCTCAAAAATCGCCAATTAATTTTCATTATTTTTTTCATTTTTTGTCTCAAAAACATAGGTTATGACCCCTCATTGGAACGAGCTCGTCGAGCTCGTTCCAATGATGGGGTCATAACCTATGTTTTTGAGACAAAAAATGAAAAAAATAAGTTATTCAAGAATTTTTTTTTCAAGTGTCGTCTGCTTTTCATGTTAGGTAAAGGGTTTTAAAGCATTAAACATCTAATGGTCACATCAATACAATGTTTGTCGTAAAACACCGATACATGACATAATATTATCCAGTTCTGAGTACTCGCTGCAAAATATTACTGTTAAAATATGGTGAAAGACTAAAAGTATTGCCAAATGGGTGCAGGTATTTTTTATATCGTAAATTATTTCGGTGAAATTACCGCATTAAACTATTTTGGCAACGCCGACCTATTGTTCGATTTGCGGCAAAACCGAGGAACTGATAATTGGTTTGCTTTCATTACATAAAGAAGGCTGATGATTTGACACACAGAGTAGATTAATTATTATATTTAATCTCAAGCTGTGTGGCTGCAGGTTAAAGATATTAATTATCTCACAGATCAAGGGGTTAAATAATACATTTCGGGAGGTGGGAGATCTACTTTTTCGCTAGTGACACAGTCGACATTCGGGGCTGTCGTCTGGACCACCGTTCCAACGTTTGTCTCGCTCTTTATCAACGCCCAATCTGTATGTCTGAAGAGGCCAATAATTATTGCTTTAAATATTTAAAGGTGATCGACACAACGCACTGAGATGAAACTTTATTTACATGCATAGAGGAAAAAAAGAACATATACTTACAAATTCATCAGCCCGAAAACATATAGAGTTTATGTTCAATTACAGTTCACACTCTAAGGGTCCTCGTTGTCTTCCACAGCTATCTGTGTCCCCACAGCTAGCTGTGTCCTCCTGGTCAAGCATATATTATTAGCTTCGGTCTCCATCCCCGTACCGTTTGGGTCCTAGTAAGTAAGAGAGTGTTTGTGCACGTTTTCACCGATACTTCTTCCATGGGATTAAATCCAGTCATCTGGACTCACTTTGCTTATAGTACGCCCTCGTCGGCGCCTTCACAAGCTTTGTAGTATCACTATCACGACTCAGTAACACATTCACTTGTCTTGCCCTCGAAGGATTAACTTGACCTCCACCTACCAAGCAACTGCTATATCAAAATCAACGTATATAGTTCTCACGCTAAATCTCTATCTCACGAGCTCAAGTTGTCCACAGCTCTTGGCTGTTTAGTAATTATAGCTAGCGCCAATGCACCCTTTGCGGTTCATGGCCGTAAACTGGCACGACCCTGTGGACCTTCATCGAATATCAGAGCACGCCCCCTCGCCTTACTGAGTTCTCTGGAGCTTGGGAGACTCTTGGCTATTTATCACTTATAGCTAGCGCTCATGAACACTCCGCGGTTCATAGCTATCCACTGTCACGACTCCGTGGACTTTCACAGATCTCCGGATAACCACACGCGGCCTACCGAGTTCTCGAAGGAATGAGAGAATGATTACCCTGGGTCTTGGCCCAAATGTATACAGCTTGTGAAGGAATTACTTCTAGTAATAACGGCCTTCTTTGAAATCGAAAATACCCAGCCAGATTCATGCATTTTAAATTGAATTTCGTTTAAAATTCACAGTTTTAGACATCTCTGACCATAACCGACGACATTTTATGTGTGCCTGGCGATCCTTGCATTTCTCCCTTAAATTTTAACTGTCACTCTCAATTAGAATAGGATTCTTTTCTGATAATTACAAAGTACATGTGGTTTTACAGGCGACATTATCTCGCTATAAAATGAAATCGGGCGTTATTAACGAGTTACGAGACCAATCCACCTTTGCTGGTGTGTACTAAATACTTCATTTAACCCTTTACGGCTTTACCTGACGAAACGCCCGCATCCGCCCGCGTAATATGCAAATTGAGCAGTTGGAAAAATATTATTTTTCAAAACATTTTAACAAAACCATATCATGTGACCCCTCGTTAGAACGAGCTCGTGGAGCTCGTTCCAACGAGGGGTCACATGATATGGTTTTGTTGAAATCTTTTGAAAAATTTAAAAAAATGATATTTAAAATAAAAACTTTTGATATCGTCTGCGTCGGGTAAAGGGATAAACGCATGTGGACATTAAACACAAGTGGACTATCGATAATTGTCGCCACACTCTTAAAAGATAAATTGACAAAAAACGATTAAGTTTTCACGTATCTTGTCGTTTATAGACTTCATGATATTGGATACTTTCTACCGTTATAATTCTATAACACATTAAATTTTAACCCAAAGTGTTTACAAAAATAAGGAATTTCCGTCCTGACACCTCTTAACTCCTTGACAAATTCGTCTATACCTTAAAACTTAACTATTCCCCTAAACAAGGTAACTTGATTACGCGTGTGTTGAACTGAAATTGTTTTGATGGAATTATTCTTTGCTTGGAGTTAGGATTTGATTGTTTGTACGAAACGAATAAATTCAATATGGAATGGACTTTCCGTCAGACAATGAATCAGTCGATATAATAATCATTTGTCTGATGCAGGCGATTTTCAGGCTCAGTACAGAAAAACACCGTCACCCAGAAGGGAATAACTATGGTATTTTTGTTATCAAAATTCTAGGGCCCTGCGATGTTTTCAACTAGAACAGCCGAGAGACTTGATTCGATTCGAAATCCACTTCCTGGTCCGATTCGGGATGCGATTCGACCCGACTGTTACGACCCATAATGTAATAAATGCTCATTATGTAATACCTACCCATAATGTAATACAAAAATGCCCATAATGTAATACGTACCCATAATGTAATAAAAATGACCCATAATGTAATAAATGTAATAACGTGTAATAAATGTTAGGCCCAGATAATGTAATAGAATTTTAAAAAAAAATTAGATACAAATTACACTCATCCAGGCCCGTAATGTAATAAAATTCTAAGCTTGATTTTTGTTTTTTCTCTTTACTCCAGCAGTGCGTTCGGCTACTTATGACACATCCTACGCCTCCGTCAATGCTGCCAATGGCCCCTATGCCGTACACAGCCAACATGTATGGGTGTGTTGGGATTACGATGGAGAGTATTCCGGGACCTGGGGCGGGTATACTCTACTCTGAATGAAAGGCATTATCCCTCTTCTATTTGTACCACCCACGCAAACGACTTTCTCGATAACCTCTACTGCCCTGCCACAACCATATTGGTCTACCTTACCAGACATTCAATAATTTCGATTCCAGGATGGTCATTTATAACTGCAATCATCATATTCGACCGGCTGTTCAATTGCACAAAAGCAATGTGGGTAGCAGGTTTCTGCTGTTACTAAATGCAAGTACCTCTGCCCAAATTTGCTGGGGCAGAGGGTGGAGTGGGGTGCGGTGGGGTTTGGGTGCGCAATGACCGGATAGTAGGGGGAGGATGGGGGGGGGGGGGGTTAGTGTGGGATACAAGGAAAATATAGAACTGAAGCAAGACGTTGAGTCAAGCAGCGCAGAGGAATATCGGGAGGCGATATGGTGAGTGTACTGGTATTGGGATAGGGAATATGCAATAGCTCGATGGGATTTGGATTTAGCTACTTTGCTCCAAATTAAGTGTACGATCTATCCTCTGTCTCTCCAATTTTCACTACCTATTCTTTTTTTTTTTTTTTAAGTTTATTACATTATGGGCGCCTATAACATTTAATACACGTTATTACATTTATTACATTATGGGTCGTTTTTTATTTCATTATGGGCACGTATTACATTACGGGCATTTTTTATATTACATTATGGGTAGGTACTACATTATGGGCATTTATTACATTATGGGTCGTAACACCCGACAATTAAGAATCGCAGACCCTATTATGACCCATAAGTTTACGAAATGTTATTGCTTGTTTTTTTTAATACAGAACATATGACCCCTACTCGCTACAATGAGGGAGTGGTCATCGGCTTTATTCTTCAAGAAAAAAATATTTTTTTTAGTTATTCATTAATTCTATTTGCTTTTTGCAAGTATCTCCTATTAGTTGTATTAAAGGGTTCAGGGACGTAGGACTGATAGGGTTGGGGGGGGGGGGGGGCAACTTTTCCAGAAAATAGTTATTTTCCGGTTATCATCAAATTCCATATGCATGTTCAGGTTCATGGTTAAATGAGAACGTCCCATTATGGTCACGGTCGGCTGCCCAAAATGGCCACCACAGCAGCCATCCTGGATTTCTATAGCACACGCTACAGGTCGCATTTATGTATCAATTTTATGGAAACTCGGCAAGGTGACTTAAAATGATTAGTTGATGAGAAAGTCCAATTTTGATAACAGTTGACCGCTCATAATAGCCGCTACGGCAGCCATCTCGTATTTCCTCAGAACAGACTACAGGTAGCATTCCTGCAATCAGAACTTTCCATGATGGTAACGTTCCATAAGGTCACGGTTGGCTGCCATCTTGAATTTGAATTTCTTCAGCACAGTCTACAGGTCGCATTTGTACACCAATTTTCGTGAAACTCAGCAGACGGACCAAGTATAATGGGTAGATGAAATCGGCGTCGTTTGGTCACGGTTGCTGTCCCCAATGGTCACCATAGCAGCCATATTGGATTTCTTCAGAATACCTTACAAGTTACATTTGTGCAGTAATTTTATTGAAATTCTACTGGGTGACGTAGTTTTGAACTTCGATGTTGGTCATGGTCGGTCGCACACAATGCCCCCTCCTCCCCTCCTCGCAATGGCAACCTCAGCAGGCATCCTGTTGTACTCCAGCACAGCCTACAGCTTGCATTTATGTATCAGTTTTCTCGTATTTTGGCGGGGTGACTTAATATGACGGTGAGATGAGACGTCCTATTTTGGTAACGGTTGGCCACCCACAATACGCGCCACGGTAGCCATTTTGGATTTCTTCAAAAAACACTGCATGTTGCATTTACGCATCAATTCTCTTGAAAGTTATCAGGATGTCAATGTATGATGAGTAAATGAGAACATCCTTTGTTGGTCACTGTCAGACGCGCACAATACCTGCAAACCGCAATGGCTGCCACAGTAACCATCTTGGATTTCTTCAGTAGAGGCTACGGGCTACATTTATGCATCAGTATTCTTGAAATATTGGGCAGGGTGACTTAGTATGAATAATAATAATAATAATAATAATAATAATAATAATAATAATAATAATAATAATAATAATAATTTTAAAGCCTAGAATCCACACACGGTGCTCAATGGCTGTACAATAATTGCATACATACATATACACACATACACATACATTCTCTCACAGATACATTGATGCATGGATTACTATTATCATTTATTGGTGCCCAACGCCACACCAGCAACCGAGGCTATATCGTGGCGATAAGCGACAGAACCTAAAAGAAAAAGGGTCACCATAGCAGCCATTAAATTAAAATAAAAAAAAACAAAACAAAACAAAAAAAACAAACTACAACTTTACCAAAACAAGCATGTAAGTAGATGTTTTGATAACGTTTGACCGTCCATAATCGTAGCCACGGCAGCCATCCTGAATTTCTTCAAAACACCCCGTATGTCGCATTTATGCAACAGTTTTCTTTACACTTGGCATACTGACGTAGTAACATAACATAACATAACATTTATTAGCATAAAACATCCTATACAGGACAGTATGCGATAATCTACAAGTAACATGAACAAAAGTAGAACTCAAAATATTACAATTTCATCCACCAATTTTCCATGATCAAAGTACTATATATGTTTTTTTTTATTAATTTGATATGCAAAAGATCGTGGAGACGTGAACTAGAATTTGAAATACACATCACTAAACATATCATAATCGTCTGGCGAAAGAATCCCGGATCACGCTGCAGATTTTATGGCATAAACTGGGGGTTCTATTTTCAAATATTAATTTGAATTTCTCAAATATACTCAGATCAATAAAACCGTCAATCTCACTGTCCACCAGAACAAATAGTTCTGATCGAAGCTCTTAATAATGTGTACATTCCATAAGAAAATGGTATTCGTTTTCTATTTTCGCCAGAGTTTGCTTCACAGTGAGTACATATCCTGTCGATAACAGGCTTCGGCGGTTGATAATGTCGCCCTTTTTCAATAGCTAACTTATGATTGCTGATACGAAGCTTAGTGAAAATTTCCCGGTCTTCCACCGTGTTCGTTTCCACTAAGTACGTTTCCACCGAATAGTCATTTTTAAACAACCTGTAAGTTCTCAGTTTATTATCTCCATTCTTTTTGCAGTCCTGAAACATTGACTTCTTGAACGTGTTTACATGCTGCAAGCGCAAATTATACTTGAGCTTACCTATAGCATCAGTGTTAGTGATAATTGGATGTTGAGGGACAGCGAGACCGTATCTTTCCAGTAATTTGAAAGGGGATTCCGGTTTGCCTTTACGATTTCTTTGTTCAGCTACCACATTCCACATCAGGTCATTATGATTCTCAGATATTTTGATTGCGAAAGAAGCCATCCTACTTACCGCCTCGATATACAGCGGATATCGACCAAGTTCTGCGCGGACCGCGTGGTTGGAGGAAAATTTCCCAACGCACAAGACTTTTTTACAAAAGGAAGTGTGTAATTTTTCACAGGCTATGTTGTAACGCTTACCGTACGTTATTTCTGATCCCCAGACTTCACACCCATTTAAGGCTATAGGTTGGATTAATTTGTCAAACAGCTTTGACATTGTCTTTATTGGAACCCGTGAAGTTTCATTAAATGCACGAAAAAGTGAGTATAAAGCTTTTTGGGCTTTAACAACCAAATCATTTTGGGCTTTAGAGAATGTACCATCTTTTGAGAATTTTAGTCCTAGATATGTAAATTCGTCAGCCATATCAATACGCTTGTCTCCGATAAAAAAAATATTGGTTGCTTTTGTGTTCCATTAACTGACGCAGATCCAAATCTTAAACATTTTGTTTTTCCAACGTTAATTTGCAGCATATTAGTTTCAGTATAATTGTGGAGCTTATTGAGGCACCGTTGAAGCCTTTCTGGCTATCAGATATCATTACAAGATCATCTGCAAAAAGAAGATGATTTAATTTGTAACCACGAATCCACACAGGATCATACAAATTGTCGAAAACGTCTTTTATGTCTTCAATAAAAAATTTAAATAGAGAGGGAGATAAGATGCACCCCTGACTGACACCTACAGAAGAGAGGGAGGCTGGTCCCAACCCACTAGACGTTTTAGTCAAATAAAAGCTTGATTCATACATAGATTTGATCACGTTGAATACTTCACCACTCACACCTATATGTTGAAGTTTCAACATGACCAATTCCCTATTCACCGAATCAAATGCTTTGCGAAAATCAACAAAAGCAGCATACAGTGGTTTTTTGAAGATTTGTATTTGTCAATAACCGTTTTCAAAACAAAGGCACTATCTGTGGTTCCTTTTCCTTTGCAAAATCCAAACTGGTTTTCGCCAATAATATTGTTATCATCTATAAAATCAGATAATCTTGGGTTGATAATTTTGTTGAACAATTTTCCGATAGCGGAACCTACTGCAGTGGCCCTATAATTATTTGGACCATTGCGATCACCCTTCTTATATATTAAGGAAAGAACAGACTTACCCCAATCCTTCGGATAACAACCAGAAGTTAAAACTTGGTTGAAGAGTTTTGATAAAGTATCTGTCATGCATGGACCAACTGCTTTCAACCAACTGTTACTAATATTGTCAAAATCCGATGCTTTCCCACTTTTCAATTCGCGCAACTTTGAAAGTATTTCTGATGGTGTGATAGGAGTATTGTTCAACTTTATTTTTATTTCCGGACAATAAAACGAATTATCATTATTAATAACGCCGGTATCTCCATTTTTAGAGTACAATTTGGAGAAAAATTCTACTGCGGTGTCGGGATTAAGTTGATTGTCACAATTCTTCTTTTGTTGCAATTTGTTAATAAGGTTCCTGCATTGTTTTGGGTCGCTAGCTTCCAAACCATCCAATTGTACAACGCACAAAAAAATTGTTTCTTTTTAAACTTTGTTTCCTTTTTGTATGCCTTCAGTATTTCAAGTATTTTACAATCATACAATCGTAAACCATCATTGAATGGATCATGCCGCATTTGATTTATAACTACTATAGTATGACTATAAATAGTATGACGAGTAGATGAGAATGTCATATGCTGGTCACGGTCGGCCACGGCAGCCATCTTGGATTTCTTCAGCACACCCTATAGGTTTCATTTAAGTGCAAGTTTGACTTAGTGTGACGAGTAAATGAGTCAAATGTCAATCGTGGTCTCGTTCCCCGAGCTTCAATGTGCTCTATGTGCCTACTGGCACATGGAACACATTGGAACTCAGGGGACGGTCTGTCGCCCTCAATGGCCAGCATGCCGGCTATCTGGGATTTCTTCAGAACATCCTACATAATAATAACACTTCGGCCGGCCGCTGATTTGTCGCGGTTCTCGTATGAGAAGGCCTTGGTTACCCATGTTCTACCAACTGCCTCCCCCTATTCCCGCGCTTCTTCTCTCCTCCCAACTATCGGGGAGATTTACCAAATAATTAAGATAACCGAGTTTCAATAGGTCTATCCTGTCCTTGATCCTCATCCACCCAAGCTCGCCCCTGATTGCTTCTAGTGCTGCGGCATTACACGAGCCTGTTATCCAACGGCCTGCATCGTTCATGTTGCATTTAAAGGTCAGTTTTCTTGAAACTTGGCAGGATGACTTGATGTGATGAGAATGTCATATTTCAATCACAGTTTACTGCCCAGAATGACCGCCATGGCTCATACCTTTTTACTTTTTAAGTCAGTAATTATGATACAGTTTACTTTAAATGATTAAGAGATTAAGTAATTATGACACTAATTTCATAAATACTACGTAAAGAAATGATAAGCTGCAGTGTCATTGACTGTTTCATTTTTCTATCTCTCGCAGCAGCATGTGTGTGTCTTGTAGCTGTTCTGGAGTCGATGTATTCCTAGAGTGCTACGAAGCACATAGGCCACCACCAGGCGCGTAGCCAGGATATCAATGTGGGGGGTGGGGGGAGGCAAGAATAATATCTAGGGGCTAGTTCAGCGAGCTGAACGTAACGGCTACCTCCCTACGTAAGGAATAGCCGCTACGTTCAGATCGCTGAACTACTGGGGTGGGGGAGGGACATAGAGAATAGGATGCAAAGCATCATCCGAGCCACGTAGCGGCGAGCACAAAGGGGGAACAACCCCTCCCTCTGGAAAGGAGGGGGGGGGGGGGGCTCCACCGGGAAAAAATTGTAAATTTGAGACAAATGTACGCAATTTCCTTGAGTCCGCTCGTGTCCAAAATTTATAAGTTGTGAAAGGCATAAAAAATTGGGCCACATCTCCTGGGGGCATGACTGAAATTTGGGGATGGGGATGCTTCCCTCAGCTTCCCATGGCTACTGGCCACCACTGATATATATCTGTCTGTGGTCGCCCTTCCATGGCCGTGCCCCCCCCCCCCCCCTAGTTGCTTCCTAAGCCCCCGAAAGGGTTGATGCAGATCAGCTTACGGGTTAACAGTAATCGTTCAGAAACGTCTATGATATTTTATCACAGCCAACAATTATTAATGTACGGTCTGGTACACTCGGTAATTTTTATCGATAATGATCGGCAAGCCGTCTCTTCGTTAAATACAATATATTGATTTGCTAGGATTTCAGTCGTAATATCTCTGATAATTAGGCCTATGATTTGTGAAGTCTACAAGAACCACTTCCGTACTATTCTAACCAACGCATACTTTTCCCCACAATTGCTTGGAATTATGTGGCTATTATTGGAGAACGCATTGATTACACGGGATCTGAAAAATACAGCTAGAGTTGAACAATGATGTGGGCAAACATTTTTTTAGCCCACCTTGACAAAGTCAAGCTGCGCAAATCAATTCGCTCTCCGTCCGTCGTCTGTCATCCTTCGTCCGTCAACACCATGTTTTGCTCTTCTGCCCCAAAACCACAGGGCCAATTCAAGCGAAAGTTTGTGTGAGTGATAGTCCCGAAGGGGCATTGTATTTTTGTTCAACTCAATATGCCCAGCCCCATAGGGAGGGGGTGGGGGAAATGCTCCAAAATATTTTTAAAATCTTCTTCTCATGAACCAGTGGATACAATGACTTGATATTTGTTATGGAACTTCTTTTTGAGGTGTAGAATCAAGTTTGTTCAAAGGAAGTTCGTGAAGCAATATTTGGATTTGTAATAGGAGGGATTAGATTTTTGGCCCCGCCCAGAATTTATATTTTCTGAACCGATGGTCCGATTTGAACCAAATTTGGTATGTGATATTATTGGGTCATAAGTACTTGACTCGTGTAAAAAATATTCCCGCATCCCCATGGGAACCCCATGAGCTAAAAACAGAAATATTTTCAAATGCCCATATTTCCCAAACCACACGTAACAGGGTACTGTTATTTGGTATGAAGCATCCTTAGGACCAGTAAAAGTGAATGGTAAAAAATATTGCCATCGGTTATGTTAGGGTGTTCTGTAGAGGGCATCGAAAAAATGCAGAGTCAGAACCAGTGGTCAGAATCTTTTGATATTTGATATACAACATCCATAGGGGAGGTGGGGGGGGGGGGTGGGGGATCAGATACCAGTCTGTTAAAATGAAGCCAATTGATTCATATTTGGGCTCAATACAGGAGCCCGATTTTTTAACTTAGGGCAATATGGGAAATATTCTTTAAAAATATTCTTCTTCAGAACCACTAGTCAGAATCTTTTATGTTTGGTATACATCATTGTTATGAGGGTCAGATTCAAGATTGTTCAAACCAAGTCCTTAGGTGAATATTTGGGCTTCCTATGAAAGCTCAAATTTTAAGTTAGTTCACTAAGGGGGATAATTTTTAAAAATCTTCTTCTTCAGATCCACAAGTCAGAATGCTTTCATATTTGGTATACGACATCTCTAAGGGGTTAGATTCAAATGTTCAAATCGGGTCCCTAGGTATATATTTGGGCTCGCTATGGTAGCCCAAATTTTAACTTCGTGCAATATGCGGAAATTTCTTCAAAAATTTTCTTCTTCAGATCCACCAGTCGGAATGCTTTCATATTTGGTATACAACATCTTTAGGGGGGTCGGATTCAAGGTTGTTCATTCGAGTGCCTGGGTTAATATTTGGGATCCATATGGGACCTGAAATTTAACTTAGTACAATATGAGGAAATTTCTTCAAAAATCTTCTTCTTCAGATTAACCTGTCCGAATCCTTTCATATTTGGGTTACAACATCTCTGAGGGAGTCAGATTCAAGTTGTTTGTTCAAATTGGTTCCCTGGTTTAATATTTGGGCCCCCTATGGTAGCCCGAATTGTAACTTGGTGCAATATGAGGACATTTCTTTAAAAATCTTCTTCAGATCCACCAGACAGAATGCTTTCATATCTGGTATACAACATCTCTAGGGGGTCAGATTCAAGTTTGTTCAAATCGGGTCCAAGGTTAATATTTAGGCTCGCTATGGTAGCCGAAATTTTAACTTAGTGCAATATGAAGAAACTTCTTTAAAAATTTTCTTCTTCAGATCCACCAGTCAGAATGCTTTCATATTTGGTATACAACATCTCTAGGGAGGTTAGATTTAACTTTGTTCAAATCGAGTGCCTGAGCGAATATTTGGGCTCCCTTTGGGAGCCAGAGTTGGCCATGTAGCTGAAGAATTGGAAATTTTGTATTCAGTACCCTCTAGAGGTGTGTAACTAAGATTTATCCACATAGGTTGTATCAAGGGGCTTCATGGGGAAGCTCCACATTTTACATTATGATCAACTGAAGAAAAGGCATGATGCTCGGACTATTTTTGTCACGCCTGAGAGGCTCAAGGATTGACAATGTATCCTCTGGAGATGGATTGCGTAATGTAGACTCATTCTTGGATTCTGTTTATATCGTGTTCTGTTCAAGGTGAGCGATTCGGTCCCCGTGGTGCCTATTGTTCAATTTTTCGACACTTGTTAAAGGAACGTCCAACCTTACTTTGGTCAAATTTAAGGTAATTTTCCTCAAAGTCCAGAGAAGGTTCGAAAGGAATAACCCCAATAAATTATATATCAATTTCTTTGGAATGTAACATAGATTTTGTGGAAATTAATATTTGCCATGGAAACGTTACCATGTGGCGGAAAGCACTGCCTGAAAGTCTTCTATGGCATAAGTAAGAGACCAGATTTTATACAATAAAATACCTTAACCCTTTACCTAACATAACGGCAAAAACCGGCCAGCGCTATTCTCAAAAATCGCCAATTAATTTTCATTGTTTTTTCATTTTTTGTCTCAAAAACATAGGTTATGACCCCTCGTTGGAACGAGCTCGTTCCAACGAGGTGTCATAACCTATGTTTTTGAGATAAAAAATGAAAAAAAATAGTTATTCAAGAATTATTTTTTGCAAGTGTCGTCTGCTTTTCAGGTTAGGTAAAGGGTTAAATTTACTGAATAGTTAAACTCTGCAATCCTTGTAGTACAGACTCGGAGAAATCTTTTTCTCATTCTTGCAAGGAACGGACTGCAAGACTAATTATAATTTAGGATGTCCAAATTTCAAAAGGGCTGCCATTTTTCTTGTGTTTGTTTACCTTTTATGAAGTTCACCAAGAGTCAAATCCACACAGTTCACAACAAGTATGTGATCATGAGAGAGTGCATCAATGTAAAATGAAGAATGTCCAATGTGGCTTTTGTGAGTCTGCTTTGACCATAACCACCACAATTTTGTGCCATTTTGCATGAGATCTGTGTCAAATTGGTAAAGGAAGATGAGATTGATACACCAAAAAAGCGAAAACTGCCAAACTTCCTCATTTGGTATTATCTGTGTCTATTTCTGGGGTTGCCTGAGCAATGACGGCTGCCAAGAGTGCCATTTGGATGCTCAGGTGGGGCCAAAACAGTGACCTGCCCTGCATGCAGAATACTTACATCAATCGGCTTCGTTAAGTTACAAAGCATGGCTTCTAATTCATTTGTGTATATGGTTTGTTATGCTTCATTTGTTTTAAAACTATCGCTAGTCTGTAGATGCTGTTTGGTGAGGCTTGATTGTTGTTTTCTCGTCAGATTTAACAACATTAATACGTGATCTGCTTACCAATACTAATGTATAGGTAGTGGGTTACCTGTCTGACGTAGTGGATTACCTGTCTGAACAACATCGAAATTATATTGGTTATTACATTCGTTTACCTAAACACTTATGAGACGTTGTGGTCTCATTTCGGTAATTCGTCTGATTTTTTGTCCGCACGTCTTCTTTCTATTTCTGTCCATAGATTGTCAACACACATAGATTTTCGCAACCTTTTGGTGCCAACAGCGATCAAAATCGATGTTGATCCATCTTACACCGAATGCGGTTGTGTGAGGAAAGCATTTAAATTTACGATGGTGCGATATTTCGCTGTATTTGGTGAACAGGAAAAAAAAGTTTCTTCTTTTTTCCTAGCAGACTTCACCAAGCCTACTTTACATCACTAATTTAGTTCAGCGACAGTAAAATTATTTTTTCGTAACGATACAATTGTGAGGATTGCAATGTATGTTGATGTGAAAATATTTTTGTTTTCAAATATAATTTTCCGCTTTTATGTTTTGATCATCGACACCAACCAAATAATAGGAGTTCGAATCGGTGGCGTATTAATCCCTTGCTGACACTTGCGTCACATTCTGCAGTTTCTGAACTCAACAGCGCTACTAAGGACTGTATCTCGCAATTATCACATTGTCATTTGAATTTTCCCTATGAATGTATCGTGTGTTATACACAACATCGCCTCTCAGATTCCAAAACAGCAGGTGAAATGTTAAATAGAGTTCAGATCTTCGGAAATCAAATCGTTTCCCAACTTTGCTCGAAAACCACGTGATCATAACAAACATGTTATCCGAACACAATCAATAGTTTGGGGTCATCCATTTTCTCTGAGCATTCTTACCACGTTGGTAATGAAATGATAAATATGCTTTCTCCGAGTATGGATCGAGTGTAGGGTCTTTTATTTACAACTCAGACATTCTTATCACCGATCTATTCCTTGTTAATCCTATCGGTTACTTATTCGGCTGGCAAATCAGAGCAAAAAAATAAAAATATTTTTTTTGAAAAAGTGGATAAATTCAGGTTTTGTGCACTTTTGTCATTATTTTGGTATATAATGTGTCGTTATTCACCGCTTTAATTCGTATTTAGGGCATTGTGGAAATTTTTAAAAAAAGGTCCAAAGTTATGTTGGACGACCCTTTAATTGAAACCAGCAACGTACTGTGCAACAGTGGATTATAGTCAGCGTTCTACTCCAAGAACAGATGCCAGCATGTGTGCTGCTTGTAGCTTGACCCTGCTCCGACCGACTCACAAGCATCACACTGTAAACTGACACAGCACTCACGCACACACGACAACATCGACTCCAGAACAGCTACAAACACACGCATGCAGTCACACCAGGGACCTATACTGTAAAGCTTTTACAATTGTATTTTTTAGAATTGTATTTCCTAGTTATGACTTTAAATGGGTTGAAATGAACCATTAGTAGTTTCAAAGATGTGGCAATTTGCCAGTTGGCAAATTGCCATATCTTTCAAAATGCTAATGATTTATTTTAGTCAGTTATATTAATAGGTAGAAAATACAGTTCTAGAAAATACAATTGTAAAGGTTTTATAGTATTGGCTCCAGAGTCGAAACGGATGAGCAATAGCGACGAGTAGCATAAACTCTGTTCAAAGCAACCCACCCCCCTCCCCGTCCCACTTCGAGAAAAATTAACGATACCATCAAATGGCAGCAATGTTTGTCGGGTGCTGCTAATCGAATCAGGTAGAGGATTTTTAATCAAATTGAGTCTCGAATCGCATCGATTCGCGAATCGAATTCCGAATCGAATCTCACGGCTCTTCAGGTTGTAAATATTGCACCTACTTATGACCATAAATATTCCCAGCCTTCATTCAAATATTGTATTCAACGGCAACTCGTCTGTTTGGGCAAGTCAGTCAGTAAAGTGGAATATTTCGGAACGAAATGAAAGAAGCTGGACCTCCTTGAACTCTTCTTCTGTCATCACGTCTCCTGTACAGGAGACCAGGAGGTCTGATAACAGAAGAGTTACTGAGTAGATACTGATTGGGATTTTGAGAACATCTTGATTATTGGGAAATTTCCGAATCAACGCGACTGGAATCGAACCATCGTGGCAATTTAAATCGAATCGAATTTCAAAGCTTCACAGGGTCCTCGGCCAAATGCTCTGTATTAGAGGCAGATTAGTGAGCGCGGTGGCTCAGTAGATAGAGATGCAGGTTGCAAACCGAGAGGTCCTCGGTTCGAATGCCACCTGCGGCAACCGCGCTGTGTCTTTGGGCAAGGCACTTAATACCAGTTGACCACGTGGGGGCACGGTGGCGTTGTGTACTAAGGTGTACTGCACGTCCACGGTGCACTTGTCTTCAACCAATGCTAACCCTGCTTGTGTGGAGTTAGTACGTTAGGAAGTCTGACAGTTGCTCACCGTTGCTCGGTGGTTCTCTTCGGGTACTACGGCTTCCTCCACCCATAAATCTGCCCGACACAATGTGACCATGGCTGTCGAAAGAGTCGCTAAAACCTCAATAAATAAATAAATAAATAAATAAATAAATAAATAAAATAAATAAATAGAGGCAGAACAAATATTTTAGTTATTAGAGAATTGTTATTGTAAATATCGCCTGTGGCCTACACCCATATTGAATAAAAAGTTAACGGGACAATAAGACGCTAATTTGAAAAAATAATTGACTCGCAGATTTTGATTGTATGTGAAAGAACGTGTTTAAACAATTGTGTGCAAAGTATTGGGCGTTAGGAGCAACGCGGAATTACTTAAGTCTGTGATTAAAAACTCTTTCATGCAGACGAATTTACAGAAGATACGACATTGCGAAGATATAACCGAATTTGCCCGAAGTGGTCATTGAAGTGATCGAAAGTAAACAGAACCGCATGTTTTAATTTCTGATACACGCGGAAATAATTCAATATACTTGCAGCTGAATTTCGAATATTTTATCACCACGAACAAACAACTGTGCATTATTTTAGTAATAACTGGGGCATTATCAGATCAAAAACGTTCTATAATTTCAAATGAAGTGCAGTTATGCTTCCAATAAAACCCACAGATCGAGTATCGACAACGCCAAACAGAGATAGGTTTCACGGACGCATGGGCTATAAATAGTTTGTATACAAACATCACCCAAGACGTTCTGAGTGAATATGGAAAATAACATTGTATTTCGTACTGTTTCGGAAATTTCCGTTAGTGGTCGGGTAACAAGATCGGGATGAAAAACTATGGCATGGTTTTTCGATAAAGCTAGTAAATCCTGGCCTTTAGGTTAATTTATTTAATCGATCAAGCGTGTTCATGCGAAGCATTTATGAAACATAAGGGTACTTTTGCATAACGAAAATTGTGGTTTTGTCAAATGATCAACTTATTTTTTTTTTCTAATTCCCTGCTTATTGTTACTTTAAAATGATTTATGCCGTTTGTTATCTTCAATTCGTGTTTCGTAGTATGAGCTGCAAAGTCAAATTTGCTGTATAAGTTCAAACCTTTACAAACTGGACGAAAGGTTTCGTATGTTCTATCATTCACCCCAAAAGAAATAAATCGACCGTTTTTCGTTCGCCGACATTTCTGAATGTATGCAAAATAACAAGAACATATACTCGAACTGCCTTCGGTATTCATTATTTGCTCTTCCAGATCCTCGATCTACTTTGTAATGATGATACCCCCGTGGGAACCCCGCAAAGTGGTGCAGTGCTTGGATACTGTGGAAAACATGTTCTGTTTTACTGGTACAATAGGACTTGGAACCAACTGGGGTGGAAGTCCTCTAAAGTGGACAGCACAGGTATAAATGACTAGCTATACTTGACTTCATACCTGTGTGGCGATTATGATATAGCCATAGATGGTGAAAGTGACCTTAAACACAATAAATAAATAAATAAATAAATAAATAAATAAATAAATAAATAAATAAATAAATAAATGGAATGAGGATAAAACCTAGTGTTTTTTGACTTTGGAAATGAAGTTTTGTTGTGTAATATATTGTTGGAAAGGGCCCCTGGGGCCCTTTCCAACAGTGTATTACGTCACAGCACCGCATCGGGTCACTGAAAGAATTTCACGGAACAAGCTGCAGTATTCTTCACCTCTCAACTCAATCGTTGAGCGAACTCTGGTAAACACAACGCTATTATTTTATCATACCTCTTTTCCAGTAATCCTGAAAATAAGTTTCCTGAAAATTAAGGCTGCATCTTTCTGGTCGCCTAAATTTCTAATTTGTTCAGGCTCCTGACGTTGTACTTTCAGAATTAAATCCATGTTGTTTATTGGAGGTTAACGACACTTTCAACAGCCATGATCTTATCGTGTCGGACATTTTTACGGGTGTGGGAGGGCGGAGTACCCGACGAGACCAGCGGGGAGCAACTGTCAGGCTTTCCAACCGGGCACAAGCCGAGTTAGAAGTGGTTGAAGGCAAGTGCATCAACGACGTGCAGTACTACTTAGAACATAGCGCTACGTTCCCACACCATGATGTTGTACCTGTAGCTGAATATTCAACAGGGAGCCAACTACTCCATATACCTCAGTGGAAGAAACTCAAGGAGTTCCGCTGAACTCATGGATCCGGCGACTTCGCGTCTTGTCTGTCAAGCAGGGTGTATTTTGCAAGCGCTACCGACAGGTCGAAGGCAGGAAAGCACAGCTTCTCACCTTTGACCTATGATTCCACCGCCCTTGGTCACCTCAGATGGTTTCCGTTCATTTCCAGCGGAAACACTTTTTAGCTATTGATTCAGTTGTGTTGGGGGAACATGCAGTTGTCCTTTGGGCGGAGCAGGAGCTGAAACAGGTGGTGTGAAGCCGTGACCTAAATCCCCAAGACATTTCTCATTTTTCACGTGTGAAGTAAGAAACAGTTTGTTTCCACAATTTGTGAATGCAAAACATACAGCCTTCATTTTTGTGCTGAATGAGGAAGGAAATTGGATTTTCATTTCGAGATAATTTGATCTTCTTTAATGATCTCCGACTTGAATGCATACGATTTTCTCGGTGAGTTTTTCATAACTCCATAAATAATTTTCCTATCGTATGAAAGGTTTTGATTTGTCCCGCCCGTTTGTCAAATATAATATGTAGGTGAGTCCAGCAGTGCAACTGAACTGCAATTGTCACAGGTAGACTGTTAGTTATTACTGACGTGGATCGTTCACGCGAGTTTCTTATATATTTGAGACCTCGTGTATTAGCCTATGTTAAAAATAAAAAAAAATCGTGTGCACAAAAGTTGACATGACTGCAATAATATAAATGGCAGGAACTTCGGCCGCGTAAGGGTATATTATAATACGACTAAGCACTCTTAATTAAATTTTAACAAACGAAATAAATTATTTCAACGCACTTCATACAACTGAACACGCTCAGCCCACATTCATACTTTGATGAAATGACAGATAATCAGGGCTGCGGAAACACTTCAGAGCTAGGGAGGTCAGACCCCGGGAAGAGAGCATTTACTCGCACTAGCTGCCCCGCCATGGCATGCCGAAGCATGCATATCTCGAAGAGCGAGGGCTCGAGATGGAGAGTTTGAGGGGGGGGGGGCTCCTTCCTATCGGGAGGGGACACCTCCTCCCAAACTCCCCCAACACCCTCATTGAGTTTTGAACGCTCCCATAACGGATTTGGAGTTTATTTTAGCTTTACTTCGAGAATAAATCATTAAAATTGTGTGACGAACCTGGGAAGGGCATTTGTGCCCCTCTCGCCCCCGTGGTCCGAAGGAAGAGAGGACAGCTGCACCCTCTGGCTCGTGATCCCGGCGTTCCTGCAGATAATTCATCTCAATTCTTATTGATATTTTTAAATTCTGATTCTGTGTTCTTAGAGTGCTTCTTATGTATTTTATCTCAGAAATCTTATAGTGTTTGTGGGATTGAATATCTTTCTTCTGTAGGCTTATATTTTAACACGGGTGGGTGGGAAATCTCGATGGTAAGTTTCTGGGCAACTCTATACGAGAGTGTAGAGCTTTATGGGCGTAACTGTACGCAGGAACTCTCCAGGTATAGTATGCCAGAAGGGTACTCACTTGGGTTTTCCCCGCACTGTGGGAGTAATATATGGGGGATTATCGGGAGGAGGGGGGGGGGGTCTCTCCGGGGATACTCTCTCGGCGGTGGGGGTGGGCGGTGGAGGGTCTAGACCGCTACGGGAGTGTGGAGGAATCAGATTCCCGGAGGGAAACACACACTATACAATGGGTAAGTTTTAATCCCAAAATCCATTAAAAAGCACACCATTATGATTGGTGATATGATTTCCAAAGTATCATCACCCTAGAAACGTGAAATACGCGATGAAACGTAGAAACAACGATTCCATTTAAGTTTTGTATACTACGGATACCTTTTTTTATTATTCAACTTATTTAACGTAAATTGTCATTTGTTACAAAAGCTGACGTTTTCTGACAGAAAAGTGGTAAGCTGTAACAAAAGTGGGCGATTTTGGTAACAAAAGTTGTGACCTGCAACAAAAGTGGGTAAAGTAACAAAAGTCGGTGCAACAAGTAGCACCGACTTTTGTTACATGTGTGATTTTATCGAATTTTGTAACAAAAGTCGTGAGCTGTTTTTGTAACAAAAGTGGGTGATTTTGTAACAAAAGTAGTGACCTGCAACAAATGTGAGCGATTTCGGTAAAAAAAAGGTGGTGACCTGTAACAAAAGTGGGTAGAGTAACAAAAGTCGGTGCTACACACGATGTGTGAATATGTTCCCCAATACTGCACGTATGCTAGTGCGGAAGCATAGAACGAGAGGTGCAATTAAGAAATTCGGCCCTATTGTGTAGAATTTAACAGTTCTGACCTCTGCTTGAAATAAAAACAAAAACAAAACTCAGGTGTGATTGGCAAACAGGTGCAACAGATCGATTCGACAGCAGAAACACGTATAATGAAAACTGTGTCCAAATATGTTATTTATTCGTATTTTTAAGAAATAAGCTGCCGATATCTGAGAAATATTCACTTCAAAGTCAGAAACTGGGTGTCATAAAATCTCGGAAGTTAATTTCGTTAATTTTGCTGGATTTGAACAAAAACATTTTCCAAATGACGTTTCATTCATATATTGGCCGTCATCGCAGTTTCCGAATTGATCAAGATCAGAATGCGGCGTTTCGATTGGCCGATTACGAAAATGTGCGGAGTATAGTTCTTTTGATGGATCCATGACGTCAGGTGGAATAATAGTCCGTCAACGGAAATCCGTATGGGACACGTGTTCCGTACATATTTGTAAATAGGGAACTGGAGGAAAAGTAATAGGCGTGTAATAAAGCTTGTTATTGCATCATATTAGTCATATTAGACATTTATTGCTCGGATTTTCTAAAATAAGCATGATGTTGCACTTCCGGTTTAACCCTTTAAACATAGCGCTCCTGAACTGTATCGCCCAAAATACCGATATAATTTCCAAAAAGATAATGAATCCATTTTGTATTTGTAGGACGTTTCAGAAATCATTTAATATCCTAGAGTACGGTCGCCGTGGACTGGTTGTAATCCACGCGTGGGCAGTGAGGTCCATGTATTCCTTCACCAGGTAATAAAACTCATCAGCAATAAAATTTTAATTAATAAAGCACCGGTTTGTACCCGGTGCTTCATCAATTAAATTTTTGATGATTATTCCTGCACTTATATTTGGAATCTAATATTATTGCATCCGGTCACATATTTCCCACCCGTGGAAAGTGACCAGTCCACAGCGGCCGTACAGTATAGCCCTATAGGGCTGTATGACTAAAATATTACTTGTTCCTCCTTTCCGCGATTTATTCTGTATTGTATATATCATCTTGTTACTGAATGATACTATTTTCCGAAACAAACGTTTATGAATAACGCTTTTAAAGAGTTAAAATCTATTCCAAAGAGCATCAGCTGAGCCGCCTACTATTCCCCTGTAACAGAAATGCTACGGAATCTAGTCTCACATGAACGGCATTTCTTCGTTCTTTTGCACACTTTCGTTGTGAGTGTGTGGGGGTGGGGTGGGGTGGGGGAGACAGCTGCCTCTCCTCGTACATGGCTCTTCCTTTGATTAAAATTAAGACAGAATACAGGTCGAATAAATGCCCTTTTTTAGAGACGCACTTTAACCCTTCAACTTACGAAACGGCCTTAATCTTCAGTAAAGAATCGGCCGCATCCATAAGCGTAATTTACAAATTGAGCAAAAAAAAATTTTTTTCGTTGAATTTTTTTTTTTGCAAGTATTGAAAAAAATATTTAAAAAATTAAATTCTGATATTCTGAACTATAAAGGGTTAACCGGCCAACGCTGTTCATAAAGCGTGACATTGAATTTTTATTCTGTTTTCAGTTTTTGCCTCAAAACATACCCAGTGATCTCCCTCATTAGAAAGAACTCCTTTATTTCTTTCCACCAGGAGTCATAAGCTATGTTTTTTTAGGCAAAAAGGAAGAAAACTATAGTTTTTCAAGAAATGTATTTGCAAGTGTCGCCAGCTTTTCGGGTAAGGTAAGGTTAATGATTAAAAGAAGCATTTTGTCAACTTAAACGAGGAATCAGATTGCTGCGTTGAAATTATATTTTTTGCCAAAAGAAATTGAAATCTACACAGATTGTAAGTTGAGATGTTTTGTTGGAAAATATTGGTGCGTTTCTCTTGCTTTGCCAGAATAAGGACATTTCAAGTAATTTTCTTTTCAACTAAACACTTATACTTCATTTGCATGATCCATTCGATAAGTATTCCGAGAGCTTTTTGTGGCGCCAATGATGTGCGAACGTTAATTTCATCTCTCTTAGTGATAAATCATATTTATTACAGATATGCGGCTAGGTGCTCAGACGCCACTCAGAGAATGTCATTAGAATTCTGGTGCGAACGTGTCTCTCACCACCTCAAACGGTTTGGGGGAGAATTGTCTTCTGAAGTAAAGACTTTAAGTATTAACAGGAAACCGACCGACTGTTTCACTAAAATAATTTATTTAAAAAAGTTCAAGAGTTTACAGAACTCGACACTTTGTTACACTGTTTTAAGCCTTTACCCAACGAATCGCCTGCATCCGCCAGCGTAATATGCAAATTCAGCAGTTGAAAACATATTATTTTTCAAAAAGTTTTTAAAAAAAACATATCATGTGACCCCTCGTTGGAACGAGCTCGTCGAGCTCGTTGCAACGAGGGGTCACATGATATGGTTTTGTTGAAAGTTTTTGAAAATTTTGAAAAAATGATAAATTTTGATATCGTCTGCGTTGGGTAAAGGGTTAATCCCTGAAAAAACGGTTTAAATTCTCTTCCAATCCATGCAGTCTCTTTGGTACAACTTGACGTTTTCTCCTCCTCCATCTCACATAATTACTTTGGTCTTTGTCGGAAACCGGGCGTGGTCGTTGCTGGGAGAAATAGATTCACGCCGCGTATTCAGCCAAAACTCAAGGCGTGTCACCCGAATCCGCGTGTGAACGTATGTCTCGCCCGCCCGTTTCGTTTTTGTTGGGTGGTTCTTATCCTGTTATCCTAAAGAGGTCAATGACTTTTCCCAAAAAGCATAAATCAACAGGGGTTCACTGAAATTAACAATTTTAACACATAGAAAAATATAGTAATTTGTAACTTACATAAAATACAATGAATAAAACACAAACGTCAATCACACCCCACCCACACAGTTTTTGAGTCTCTTTGCGGGCCCGCGATCTCTGTTGTCGCTGGTTTCTTTTTCCTTGTCGCTGGTGTTTGGACTCAGGTCGCCTTTTCACGAACATACAACTGGAACTTCATTCTTTCACGACCACTAACGTATTGTCACTTTACAGGATGCCTTTCCTCTAACCTGTGACGGAATGTCACTCTACCGCTGCCGTCGCAGAGCCACTAATATATCGTCACTTGACTGGACGCTTTTCACTTAAGAAGTCGCCACTTATGGGGTTAAGTGCTTCCCTCCATTTATCTCAGAAAAATGTTCATACAGACTAAGCCTACTCTGCCTACTCTGCCTAAGTATAGCTAGCCTCCTACAGCAGGTAATACCGTCTACCCGAATACCAATTTCCGTGAGGTCCCAGAGCTTGTGCGTCCTATTTCTGATCCTACACTCATATATGGTCACCTACTTGGGCCGCGACTGTTCCTACTCTAAATATCAGCTCTGTGTCTCTCCTTACATTACAACGCGCCCATACTTTCGCACCGATGCGGCACCCGCTCTAACCTATAGTATGGGACATCCCCAGCTCCTGGCCCACGACCCACAGTCTTACACGCTTTCAGACTGGAATTAATTTTTCGAGAAAACCCTCGACTCTTATTCGTTCGCGAGGACATTAATTCCCATTTTATTTGCCCCTCTTGAACTTGGACGTTATAGGTCTGTCTTAATTTAAAATTCTCTTTCAAATTCTTTTAAGTCTCCTATACTTTGACACTTCTGACACTCGTCAAGAAATGACGTTGTCCGTACAACACCAGGCGTCCACGTGCTTTACTTACGAATACGAGATGATAATCGCCACTAATTACCATATAATTGGATGACTGATTACCTTGGATGGCTAAACGAGTGTCTTTTGTTTGAAGCTTATAAGGCAAGATCGTTGTTTCGGAGCAGATAAGCGCTAAGACTCCTCTTGAGATTGCTCTCCATTAAAGTTATCACGTTTATTTGATTCATTTCTATTAAGTTACACATATGGCTTACTTGACAAATCGGTTTTTCGGGGTTCGTCACCTACCTATTCTTAGCTTTTAGACTGAGTGAGAAAGATTATCAAAATATATACACTTTCTACACCACCAAATCGTAAATTTAAGCTATCACCTTGACATTCTCCTCTCTCCATCTTTGATTAAAGAATAGTTTTTCCTGGTTCATTTCAACAAATCGTCGGCTATTTATTGTTGCCTTTAAATGTATATTGTCTCTCTCCTTGGTTCTTCCTTTTTCAAACTTTGTTTTCCAACGAAATATCATTGCGTCCCTTAAGTCTAACAAAGCGCCATCTGCAATGGCTGCAGTATTTCAGGTGCCGCCTTGTTACACTTAAAGGACGTTTGGTGACATTATCTGACCTTTTTTCAACTGTTAAACTCGTACTTTATAAAAAGGCAAAATCACAATCGATCAATAACATTCGGGTAGTATCCCCAGCCGTTTGCTGTGGTATTATTACGCGAACCTAAACCCTGGTCGCTTCAAGTCTTTACTTTCCATGCTCTTTGTTTTGAAAAAAATACGGCTTTTGAATCATCGTTTTAGTGAAATTCTAAAACGGATTGCACCAGAATATCTACACGATTGGGTTTTATATTCTGAACGGACGCTCTACAAAAATATTGTTTTGCCAAAGCATTATTCGAGGTCTGATGCCCGCCCCCACCCCCGTGGGATAAGTGGGCATTGTTTGTTGACTATGATAGACACGTTCTGTTTTATTGGTTAGGTAGAAACCAATGGTTCACCCAATGCCTGAGGTGGAAGTCGTTCACAGTTGGCAGCATAGGTCAAAAGTATTGGTTACACTTGACTTCATGCCTATGCTGCGGTTATGATTTCTAGCCATAGATGCTGGAAGTGAACATCAATAAACAATGAACAGCTAGGCCTAATGGGAAGCGCCGTTTGTTTCTCGGCCCATTTAGGCATCTGTTATCGGATTTGGGATAGAGTGATAAATAGAATATTCAACTCATCCCCATTTTACAGTGAAATTTACAAAACCCGCCCAGTAAATTACGTCTGGACCGAGCCAACGGTTCGGTCCATACCTAAATTACTGAACCTGTAAGATACCCTCTATATACGCGTTCAATATTTAACCCGTGTAGCAAATTTCAGAGGTTCAAAATAAGCCGTTTTTAAGCTGTGTGCAGTGAGCCACAACTCCGTGGGAATCCCATTCCGATGAAGTGGAGCACTGCTTGTTCATTGTGGTGAACAATTTATGCTTTAATGGTGAAAAAGGACTCGGAACCAATGTCTGGAGTGGAAGTCCTTCAAAATGGGCAACACAGGAATAAACGACTGTCTGATCTTGACTTCATCCTTATGAGATAGCCATAGATGCTGGATATGACCTTAAGCACCTATAAATAAATAAATAAATAAATAAATAAATAAATAAATAAATAAATAAATAAATAAATAAATAAATAAGTCTCAAGGTGAGCAGATCGATAATGTATTGTCTTAGGCATCAAATACAGTTACGTAAGCAATTGTTAGTTCAATAATGTTACTTACAATACAAAATACATATACACATACCACTCAAAAATATCATGAAACACACTTCTCGCATTTACCAGCATACGCACATGTTCATACTTGTTTCATCCTATATACATATATTGCACCGCCAAGTGCGAAACCTGCATTTTCTAATATACGCAGGTATGCACACTCGCTTCCATCCTGATAAACTTCCACGTTCAAAGATTCACATTCACACCTTTACACATGCAAACGCTCATACAAGCACTTGGCCTAATAAAAATCTGCAACATGAAAATAAATGAAAAGAAAATGAAATAATGCTTATAACTGAAATACACACAAAACATAAAATCTTGATTTCTGTTACTGAAAAAATCAAAATATTTTGGGAGGTATACCGTGATTCCACAGTTACCGGTCAATCGTGTTAGCCATGTGTTTTGGGTGTATCAGATTCGCTTACGAAATTTGTCTGGAGGGAGATGACATAATGGACAGAGGATATTAACGTGTGGACGAATTTCGTGCTACAGGTTACTGTAGGTGCAGTTTGTTTAATTCGGCCAGGAAGTGTGCTCTTTTTGTACTATATGGCGGGCATGAGAATGTGAAATCATCATAGACATTGTCGGTACCGTACATTTATTATACCCCACTTCAGAGAAACCCTATCCGTCCATCCGTCCGCATATTCTTGTGTGAGCAACTAACTCTACATTTTTAACCAGTTTTGCTGAAACGTCTCAAGCATAATGACCAGCAAGTGAACATGCACTTCTTCTGAAAGTTTTCATCTGCGACTGTTTTGAACGGGTTATCTCCCCTGAACTTAGATTTATTATGGATTTTCAAATGAGATTCTTGTATGCGCAACTCCTCCTACATTTTTGAACCGATTTAAATTAAACTTCTTAAACATGGCCACTAATGAGAGAACATGCGCATATTTCAAATTTGCCATCTGTGATGATTTTTACCAGGTTATCTCCCCTTCAACTTAGACGATTTAATATAGATTTATATGAGGTTTTTGTGTGTCCAACTCTTCCTTCATTAATGAACCAATTTTGATCAACCGTTTCACACATTATGACTAACAAGTGGACATGCGTATATCCTAAAAATTTTGATCTGCAAGAATTTTAATCAGGTTATCTCCCATGAACTTAGATTTATTATGGATTTTCAAGCTGAACATTCAGTAAGCCTTCAGTGATAGTTCTAGTTTATTTATTTTGGGGGTTAATGACACTTTCGACAGCCAGGGTTACATCATGTCAGCAGTTTTACGGGAGGAGGAAGCCGGAGTACCTTGAGAGAATCAACGAGCAACGGAGAGCAACAGTCAGACTCCCCAACGTACTAACTCAACACAAGCAGGGTTAGCATTGGTTTAAGACGAGCACCATCGACGAGCAGTACGCCTTGGTATACAGCTCCACGTGGGCAATCGGGATTAAGTGCCTTGCCCGAGGTCACAAAGCAGTTGCGCCTGCATGGTGGGGATCGAACTGTGGACCTTTCGGTTTGAAGTTCAATGCCGTAACCACTGAGCCATCGCACCCCTTTATCGCTACAATTACGAAACCATATTTCAATTCTTCGAATGGGAGGGAGGCTACCCTGTTGGACAGTAAGCTTGTCATATGCACACTTTTTATTTTCATAAAAGTAGCTTCAGCGTCAACCTCAGCCAGGAATAGACGTCGTGTGGCTCTGAGAATATTTGTTTCTTGAATGGCAAATGTGAACATCATTAAGCCTATAATTGTGTTTGTGCATGTGGTGTGTATGTATGGTAATTTTCCGCCATATGATAGAAATAGTTATTGTGTAAGTCTAATGTTCATTGCGTTTGGTTACGAGCCTGAAAATAAGCAGTCTGTCATTTGGAGAATGGGGTTCCCAGAGGGGGAATTTGCTGATGCTATCCCATACAGTGTGCCAGTTTATCCTCTGGGTACCTCTTTCTGTTTAGGCCTGAGACCTGGGTACAGATTGAGGTCCACTGGAGTAAATTTAGTGATGCTACCCTGCATAGCAGGGTAGCTTCACTAAATTTACCCTCTAGGGACCTCATTCTCCAGATGTCAGTTTGCTTATTTTCTGGCCTATTTGGTAATGTTTTCAGACCAATATATTCATTTCCATTTTACCAAAATGCCAGGTTCTCTTATACCGAGGCTTAAATGTTTGGTCTACTTCGTTGTTTTGTTTACGTGTCTGCAAGAGGAAGCAAACCATAAGCCCCTTAACTCTGTAGCCTCTAAAATTAGTTGGGTTAAAAATCAGTCCAAACCAGCTGAGTTGAGTGAATTTGAACCCAGTTGGGTTCATATTCACTCCACCCAGTTGATTTGGGTTATTTTTAACCCAGCCGATTTTAGAGTGTACCCAAACGCACACGATGTCAAACTCTGTTATTTTAAATATTATTTTTCTATTTTTCAAACATTCAACAAAATCATATCATATGACCCCTCATTGAAACGAGCTCGACGAGCTTGTTTTAATGAGGGGTCACATGATATGGCTTTGTTGAAATTATTTGAAAAACAATTTTTTTCAACTGCTCAGTTGTTAATTACAACGAAGGATGTCCCTTATTTGTTAGGTTAAGGGTTAAGCTCCTTTTATCTTCTGATTCATAAACAGCTCTCCCCAAGACTGTTGTAATCTGTCCAGGTGCTCTACAAAACAGTTTTGAAGCTCGAAGTTATGACTTATTGGAAGCCCTTCTGTATTTCGTCGAGGTCTCCAATAACAGGGCTTTGTCAGACAAGACTAAATTGTTATATTTCTATTTGCAATATGGGAAAAAAATGCTATTTGAAGTTTCATTATTGTGATGAGAGTCATGTTTTTCTGATATAAAGAAGTTTCAAACTCTCTCTACGGGCACTTGTACACTAAAAATCGCCGTTGAAAATACGGTAAAAGTGCTAGCAACTAGCTACTGGTAATTCTATCTAAAATATTACTGTGAAAACACCGTATTAAAACTACGTTTGGCGATACCAATCTTTTTGTTCTATTTGACCTTGGAGCAAAACCGAGAAACTGGTATCCGGTATCTCTTCATCTCACCGGAAGGCTGTTGATTGGTCATACATAGAACACCAATTAATATTTTTAACCTGCAGCCTTTTGGCTGGAGGTAAAAAATATTAATAAGTCTACCCTATAAAACAAGGCATCTTTCGACAGCGAGCGATGCTATTTAGTAAAATAAGAAATTAAAAAGTTGAATGCGTTCGTTTCGAAAAAAATCCCCACCTTGCTCCACTGAACATTTTCATGTTATGCCACTTAAAGCAATAACAGTAATTACCGTACAGTTTACGGTAGATGTCACGGCAACTGGTTACCAGTACAGCTACCGTAATTTAACGGTAGTTTTTTTTACAGTGTATCATATACTACTCAAAGTTTGCTAAGCACCAAATATTTGACACATCATTGTGAAATTTGCTTGTGACATATTCGATATTTTTGGTGGATATGATTGAGGAATGTATTGAGATGGTCCCCAGTGTTTACATTAGCTCTCTTGACAGGCAGACTTTTCGTGACAGTCATGGAAAGCATGTGCCCCTTTATTTTCATGATGTTTTCGTGTACTGTCTACATGTACATGACATGTGTAGGGTATTCAGTCTTCATTTCGACACAAACCCTTGTGATTTAATGATTGAATATGGCAAATGCAAATGTAAGAAGACATATGTCTGAAGCAGAAATGTGGCGGGCTGTAGGGATGGTGGAGCAAGAGGCTACCCATCGTCAGGTTGGTGAAGCCCTTGGTGTACACCATATGGTGATCACCAGAGCCTGGGCAAGTTTTCAGCAGTATGGCACACCAGTAAGACGGCATATTGGTGGCAGAGACGGGGCATCATCTGCAGCTGAAGACCGATTTTTTCATCATTCAGGCCCGTAGGAACCGCTTTGCCACAGCAACACAGCTTCACAGTGACCTTCAGAATGCATCCTGGGTAAATGTTTCGATGCAGACTATCCGGGAAAGGTTGCACGAAGGTGGTCTCCGATCGAGAAGACCATGTATTCGCATTCTGCTGTCCCAGAACCATCGCCATGCACGATATGAATGGGCCATGGACCACGTTGGGTGGACCAGAGAAGATTGGCGACCTGTCGTTTTTACAGATGAGTCAAGGTACTGCCTAGACCACACAGATAGGCGTTCTAGGGTATGGAGAAGACCAGGAGAGCGATTCCATGCAGCCAACATTGCTGAGCATGACCGCTATGGTGGAGGGTCAACCATGGTCTGGGGCGGTATCAGCAGGGATGGACGTACAGAGCTCTGTGTCCTTGAACGTGGTACATTGACTACACAGCGGTATATTGATGAGATCGTGGATGTCCACGTCAGATTGTATGAAGGTGTAGTGGGTGATGGATTCATTCTGATGGACGATAATGCCAGTCCTCATGTTACCCAAGCTGTCGGGGAGTACCGACAGAGGGAGGGGATTGAGCGTATGGACTGGCCAGCAAGATCCCCTAACCTCAATCCAATCGAACACATCTGGAATGAGTTGCAGCTTGCAATTTCAGCCCGTCCAGTCCAGCCAAGAAGTGTCCAGGAGCTTGGTGCCATGCTGGTTCAAGAATGGAACAACATCCCACAAAGGACCACCAGGAACCTGATTGGGAGCATGAGAAGGCGTTGTCAAGCTGTAATTAACAGTGATGGGTCTCATACTCGATATTGAACCCATACCAGTTCGCTCCGTCAACTTTTTGGCAAATTACAAAATTTCCTCTTTTACCAATAATATTCATTTTCATTGGTTAGCTTATTCAAAAGCTAAAAAATAATGTCAAACACAAATAAAATCTTAATTTCTGTACTTAAATCATTAAAGATATAATTAAATGAAAAATATATACACTTTTCATTGCAATATTTCAACTAAAACGATATACTTGGTGCTTAGCAACCTTTGAGTAGTATAGTTTGTAGGAGCACCCGGAGAACTACCAAGGAACGGCATTGTATTGGAGACGATCTCAAATCATTCCATATGAAAGGAAAAGATGTTGTAGATGTCTTCTGACACCCGTGTTGCTCAAATGGGATCAGGCTTCACAGGTGAATCTTTATCTGATTTATATATATTACCCCACCCATGAATGAAGAATATCATGAATTGTCTTGGCACTTCTATATCGTCCTTTGAGAGCAACAAGGCGCCATCTGCAATGCTTTTGCATTGCAGATGCCGCATTCTTACACTGAAGGGTCGATATATTGTACAAGCTGTGGTCGTAATCGACATGTGCTTGCTCTTGTTTTTGCTTTCTTTTGCTCCCCGTGGGAACCCCAGGAAACGAAGAAACGTTTGTTTATTGTGGTGAACAAACTCTGTTTTACTCGTAAAAGGACCTGGTTACCAATGCCTAGGGTGGAAGTCCTCTAAAATGGTCAACTTGGGTGTAAACGATTGGTTAGAATTGACTTTACTTCCATGTTGCGGTCACACTTAGCCATTGTGTAGAAATATGTGACCGTAAACACCAATAAATGAGTAAATTTGCCTTTTTTCACTCTTTTTAGCTCACCTGACTGAAAGTCGGGGGAGCTTAAGTGATCACTGTCTGTCTGGCGTCCGTCCGTCCGTCCGTCAGTCCGTCCGTTGTCCGTCCGGCGTGAACTTTACATTATCGACTTCTCATAACCACTGGGCAGAATTCAACCAAATTTGATATACGTGTTCCTTATCATATGTCAATTCACGTTTGTTTAAATAAAATTACCGCGCCCACAGGGGACACCACATGGGGCATTTCTCTGATAGTAACATAAATTGTTTTCTAAAATTAAAAGAAACCTTCTCCTGAACCATCAATTAGAATCTTTTGATATTTGGTATACAACATGTCCGGGGGTGGGGGGGGGGGGGTCCAGATTCAAGTTTGTTCAAATCGAGTCCTTGGGTTAATATTTGGGCTCTCCATGGGATCCCGAAATTTAACTTAGTGCAAAATGAGGATCTTTCTTTAAAAATCTTCTTCTTCAGATCCACAAATCAGAATGCTTTTATATTTGGTATACAACATCTTTAGGGAGGTCAGATTCAAATTTGTTCAAATCGGGTCCCTGGGCTAATATTTGGGCTCTCTCGGAGGGAGAGAGACTAGGTTAAGTTGAAGATTGTTCAAATCCATTCCTTAGTGTTTTTCCATAAAATTTGCCTTTCAGACTGCAGTGACACAACAACCTTTGAAAGTCTGGCAGTGCTTGTCTACAGCTGATAGAATTGGAAGCAGTCAGGAAGACCCAGGATAATAATCCTCTAACATGGGCACTAGAGTTATGAATAATTTCATTCCTGTGGAGTGTTGATGAACCATGATTAACTGAATGTGACCCAAAATACTTCTTTGAACCACTTTGTCGGGTGCGCGATTAAGGCCTCTTGGGGCCTCTTGTTTTAAAATATCGGACAGTATTGGAATGGGGTAACCAAGCCTGGAAATAAGCAAACTGTCATTTGCGGAATGAGGTCTCTATAGGGAGAATTTGACGATGCTATCCCATACAGTGGGCTAGAATTCCCAGCTTCTCCCCTGGGTACCTCTTTTTGTTTAGTCTTGAGACCTTGATTCAGATTGAGGTTCACAGAGGGTAAATTTAGCAATGCTATCATGCAATGCAGGATAGCATCATCAAATTCACCCTCTGGGGACCTAATTCTACAGATGGCAGTCTACTTATTTCTAGACTTGGGGTAACCCTGTGCACACTGATGTAAATAAACGAAATTTAAGTAGCAATTTACCCCATAAGTCAACCTGGAATTTGGTCAATTTCTAGTTGCATTGTGGAAAATTTTTTGAATTTCGACATCAATGATCAGAGTTTTAATGCTTATACGCGCACTGACCCTTCGGTGGGTATACGAAAACCAGAATGAGAAGATATTGGCAGCAGAAAGAAAAGTAGCGTCTGTGTGTCTTTATTACTTGTATGTCTGTTTCTGTTTTTCTGTATCTGTCTCTCCCACTTTGTTTCTTCAGTGTTCAACAAGAGTGATGATAATTTACGAATGGAGTTATTTATTTATTTATTTATTTATTTATTTATTTATTTATTTATTTATTTATTTATTTATTTATTTATTTATTTGTGTTTAAGGTCATATACTTATGCACAATGGCTAATCATGACCGTGACAGTTTTACGGGTGGAGGAAGCCGGAGTACCCGGAGAAACACCGCATTGAATATTTGATACGCGGAAGTGATTTGAACGCTACTCGGAACAGATAGCGTCCTGCAATCTGATTCAGCTGGCGTGTATCTTGTCCAAACATGGCCTGAAAGTCCGTTATATAAGTTTGTGGTTTGGTACGTCCTTTGAAAGAACGTACCGAACCAAAAACTTATATTACGGACATTCGGACCATGTTTGGACTAGAGGGTTTCATGCATCAATCCAAGGTGAATACGTGTTGAATTATTGCTCGAAATGATCGGTATCCACTCAAAAACACTAAATTTTCTTTTCATAAAAGGTTTTTAGAACAAATTGATAATTTCCAGTGATAATTTGACTCGTATTCACCTGGAAGTGATGATTTGAAATCCGCCATTTTGATTGATACCGTGAAAATGAAAATGTCTATATCTTCACGTTAGGGGATACGATTTTTATCTTTCCGCAATATTTTCGAAAATCTGTCGTTTAGCGTATAATAAAACATTCTATTGACATTTTTTTCAAATTAAATCCTGGTTGCATCAGCGCAAGAAATTCAAGAAAATTCTCAATAATAATTTAATCCCTCTTATCCACTAATAGTTTTCGTTTAGGTCATCTACTGTTAACCCTGTTCCACGAATAGCTCGTTGTTCCGAATTTATCTGGGTCAGGATGCGACGTTTCTATTGGCCGATTATGAAAATGGACGGTGTTTAGTCCTTTTAGTTCTTTTGGTGTTTCCATGATGTCAGGTGAAAAAATAGTCATTCAACGGCAGTCCACATGGAACACGTGATCCGTACGGATTTGTAAGTATGGAACTAGAGGAAATGTAATAGGCTTATAATATAAATTAATTCCACGTATCGCCATAAAAGAAGAACAATAAAAAGGTGTTGCCTCATACCATCAACCCCACCCAATTAGCAACATCCACTGAAAATTCTGAAATGGAAAATCTGTGAAACTACTTGTTCTGAAAAGTTCTTAAAAAGGTCAGTACATAAAGTGTTAAACATATCCATAAATATATGTCAGGAAAATGCTTTATCTGAAAGTACATGAAACATTACAGAGAAAAAACACAGATCATGGATAATTAACGCCGTGAATCATGGTTCTGTCAGATCATTTCTACGTAATTACCCTCATGCCAACTATAACATTCTCTTGTAAAATTGCTTGATTCAGTTGTCTACTTTACAGCATTGGCAGATTAGAACTGACTAAAGTTTCCATGGAATATTTTGCAGCATTATTCGTTTAAAATATATTACAATCCCAGAGCTGAAGCTCCAGAGCTCGACATGAAAGGGCGGGGAGGTGAAACTCAGAGACGTTGCTAGAAGATCTTGGTTCGAGGAGTATGTCCCTTTCTGAATTCCCAGCTGTATGCCACCGACCCCTACCCCCCCCCCCCCCCCCCCCACACACACACACTTACACTTGAATGAGAATTTTGCAGCTGTTTCCTGTGAATTTTGATCTGCTGAAGAAATCAGAAAGCACCACCTCCAATTGTGTTCGAAATATACGGTATGAACTTTGAGTTTCAGAGTTAGAAAATATTTAATACTGACTCCGGTTCAAAAATCCCATATGTGGTCAGTGGCGTAGCCAACAGGTGGGAATTGTGGGGGAGGGAGGGGGGGGCTAGGGGTGCCATGGTCCCCTTAAAAATTACACTGACCCCCTCAAAATGGGAAAATTAAAGCACCAGAGAGTCCCAGATTCACTCTCAGGGTATTGAATTTTCAAACTTTTCTCTAGGGAGCCCCCCCCCCCGAACCCTCTCCAACTGGAGGGGGATACCGTTGGCCTGAGGTGGATATGGCCCTCCCATTGGTGGGGGTTCGGGGAGCCCCCGAACCCCCACTAATGGGAGGGCCATACCTACCCCACCTCCCACCTCTGACCTACGGCCTTCGGATATGCCTATGACACATACCGATCTGGCACGTATACAAAAAGTATGCCCCTCTCCCCTCCCCCAATCAATAGGAAATCCTAGCTACGCCACTGTATGTGGTTCAAAAACCACTAAATGTCTTAAAAACTGTAACAGCCACGGGTAAAATACCACGAAATCTACTACCATAGGGCATGGATTTTCCAACTATTCGTGGCTGAGGCTTAAAATTTTCAACTAATGGATATTTTAGTTGGAATTGGGGTTAGCACCCCACCCCACCCCACCATGGCCACGTCCCTGGTGAAAATTCCGAACAGGGGACATAAACAGCAGGGCTTTACGAATCTCAAATTTAGGTTCGAATCGAATCTCGATTCGAATCAGGCAGAGAATTTCGAATCGAAGTTGTTGTTCTTACAGCCGACAATAGTGTCAGTTTCCTCGTTTGTCTGGCAAATCAATTAAAAAGCGGAATATTCCAGAACGAAATCAAAAGTACTTTCAAAAGCGGAACCCCCCTGAACCCTTCTATCAACAGATCTCTGTACAGAAGACCTGATCTTACAAGAAGAGGTGATGCTTGATAGGATTTTGAGATTATCTCGACGAATTGAAAATTCGGAATCCCTTTGACTCGAATCGAATCAATGGTCGAACCAAATCGAAGTTCGACGCTTCACTGGACCCTAATAAACCACGAAGTCTGGAGCTGTTCTGGACATTTTGAAATGCTCCTCCGAAATTCCCTGTGTTGCTGAGCTACAGTATCAGCTGAATAAGTTGCAGAGTGAGCACCAGATAATACCAGTCTAAAGGAGAGTTTCCCAAGAAATGATGACAATGCTTGGAATTATTAACATTTGCCTACGTAGGCAGCCAAGACCTGCCTAGAAACAACTGTAAAATTGTCAGAAGGTAGCAAAACGTCAAGTAAGAGATTGTTAAACGCTTAAAGATTGATGCTCTGCCCGCAGCGTTTCAACAGCGAGTGCACAGCACTAGTCTAATAAAAGTAAGAAGTTGCTAAACGGCTGTGTTGCCACAACGACGTCAAGGGTCGGGTACGTTCTAGAGGACTGGTGTTTGAACACCCTCTGGCAGCAGTATTCGAAGTATTCGTTAGGAGCGGAACCATGAAGGTGCCGCTATGAATGTCGATCCACAAACCGCGATACTGTGCCAAGATGATGCGTTATTATAAGTTATATGCCTTGCCCGTTAATCCTCGTAAAATTAATAAGCTTACTGAAATGTATAGATGAATTTAATATAACTCTTTGATACTTTATATATTCCTTCCTCCGCTTCCAAGCCACCGATAATACTCTTCCATAATACTTTAAGGCGATCCTTCTTTCCCTGTTGTCTTTAATGATCATGTCCACCTTTTGTCCCCCACCACCATTCACACCTGACTCCCGACTTGGTCCGTCAACAATTTTGGGTCATTCTTACAGGATATCTTCCTAGGACAATGGTGCACCATCTTTCATTCTATGCCGCTTTTCGTACCTAGATGCAGCGCAAGAGATCTTGTTTTCAATCTATTCAGTACAAAACTGTCTGTCAGTCGCCTCGGGCCAGACCAACATTCACTACTTTAAACAACTTTAAGCGGTTGTTAGGTTGGCCTCACATAAACCATTTCCTTTGTCCGTGTATCGAGGATTTCTGTTTCCTTGGGAAGTAATTCTTTGTTTTCACATGGTACTGGATTTGGTTTGTAACAAAAGGGAAACAAACATCACTGAAGGGTCCATTCATTGGGATGCCCGTCCTTTACTTGGGTCGTCTATCCGTCCATTTGTCTCTCTGGACATCTATTATTATTTTGCGCCATTCGAATCTTTCTCCCATCGGTTCTTGAGATCTTGGGCTCAGCTGTGCAGTGGAACCTGTTCCTTGTAAACATAATACGAGAAATCATTTGTTTACCAACAAATCCTCTCCAACAAAATTGTTAATATACTTGTAATATTTGTGAGAAAAGACGAAACAAAACGGTGAGTAGTAATTACTGTTCCAACGGCAACAGGTGTATACAGAGGGATAATTGCTTTCGTAACATATGGTTTTTTAAAGTACTGACCTGGTGTTCATAATTTAATAACTAGCTAATAACCACAGTTTCCGCATTATAATCAATGTGTTATAACTCCATGTTTTTTTTGCATGGCACAGTGTCTGTATTGGACACAGCTGCCATTATTTTGTGCTTCAAGATTTCTTTAAGCATTCAATCGTATTACATGGATTTCAATGCTAACCCGGCTTCAGCAAACAAACTATCAAAAATCAACCCAGCACAATGCAATCAAAGAAACCTAATCACACCCATCATTTCACGTCGACATGTCTATTTTATTGTAATTGGAACCCTGCGAAGCTTCGGTTCGACTCGCACAGATTCGGAAATTTTCGAAACTGCGAAATGTTCTCAAAATCCCACAAAGACTTACTGTCTCCTCTTGAATTCTTATTCTGTCATCAGGTCTCCTGTACAGGAGACCTGATGACAGAAGAAAAAAATCAAGGAAATCCCGCTTCCAAATCTATCTTGATTCCGTTCCATTCTTGGATGTTCCGCTTTTTTGATTGACAGATGGGTTGCCGTTGAATACAACTCACAAAAGGAGATTGGCAATATATATCATTTCATATGGGAGCGCGGTGGCTTAGTGGTAGACTGTTGGGCTTCTATGCTAGAGGTCCCGAGTTCGATCACCGCCCGGGACGACCAGCGTTGTGTCCTTGGGCAAAGCACTTTATCCCGGTTGCCTACATGACGCCATGTACTAAAGCGTACTGTACGTCGATGGTGCACATATCTTCAACAGCTGTAACCCTGCTTGAGCGGAGCTTGAACAGATTTAGAATGTTCAGAAGCTGACAGTTGCTCGTTGCTGCTTGGTGGTTCTCTCCGGGTACTCCGGCTTTCTCCACCCGTAAAACTGACACGGCCACGATTAGCCATTGTGCATAAGTATGTGACCTTAAACACCAATAAATAATTAAATAAATAAATCATTAATCATTGCATTCGTTTGAACAGAGTGAATTAGTATGAAATTTATTTCCCCTTGGATGTGGAATTGCTGCATCGCATCGGGGTATGACGACAGAGTATTATGGGTAATTGGTTTTCATCGTTCATTCGGCACGGGGACGCCAAGTTGTGACCACGAAATTTTTTAGAATTTTTTCCTTGATTTCGCTATGCTGAAGTTTTGTAGCTTTTGAGCTTGAATGCCTCGGACAGGAAAAAAGGGTACCTTGTACCTATGACTAATGAATTTTAACTCAAGACCTTCAGGCTGACAAGCCTCAGAATACGTGGTGTGACATGATCTGCGTAAACAGGGTTGTTGTTTATGTAACGCTTGGGAGCGTGGCGGGATTTGTTTCTGAATAAAATCTGATGTCGCCCGTGTAACCACCTATATGTGTTGTCGTTTGTTTGTGTGTTGCAGCTTTGCAGCTAAATAGGGGAATTACAGTTGAAAGAAGGTGCAATATATGTAACTTGAATTTCCGTGAAACTCGATTCCAGAGTAGATCCGATTCGAAATCCTCTGCTTGATTTGATTCGGGATTCGATTCAATCCAAAATTTGAAATTCGTAAGGACTACTTTTAATCACATTTCCTCCAATAGGACGGGGGCATGGGTTTAATTTATGGGTGGAGGGAGCTGTACGATTACAGCTTTACGATTAACCATTTCAATCTCTTTTGACAGAGCTCATGTGTATAACCAGAACTTTGTTATTATTTTAGGCCTTTCTAATCATATTCAGTCTACCCTTGTTCCTTTTTTTTGGGGGGGGGGGGGGATCCTCATTTTTGCTTTCTCCCCAACCTTAGATGTACTTCCAATGTTCGTCGGCCTGTTTCGGGGTTTTTTTCTGCCTTCTGTCTTGTTCCCGTTGCCCCCTTTTTCATATCACTCTTTGTCCTACCGTTAGCTTCCAGGCTTTCACTACAACAAACATCACTGGCCTCTTCTAAGGCGTGTTTTGTCAATGTTACAAACAATCGAATGCACATTTTTCACTTGGACGTCTTTTGGATGTTGTGGCAAAAAATTACACTAATGTCTAGGAAATGAGATCTCCCCTTTGAGGAAATGCATTATTGAGGCACTTTTTTCCATATCATTATCCTCATCTGAGTATCCGAACCAGGGTACCCCCAAGTACCGCCCCTAACTACTAAAAATTTGCGACTTATGAACCACTTGGCAATTTATCCAGTGATCTACAAACAGCAACATTGCTTATCATGTACTCAAGTTACAAGTGGGCTAGCAAGTGAGGATACGGGTAGATGTTCGCCTCTAGTGTTGTCGAGTACTAAATTCTTGTTTGTATATATTGAACGCTTCTATCATGATATTATTAGTTACAGTCAGGGACCGACCTTAGCATTTAAAAATAAGAGCCACACTTGGAGCCTACTTTTGAAATCTAGAAGCAAGATTTACTTCTTATCAGGTAGAGTGCTAAATTATTGTTGATTGTCAAAATTTCTTCATGTGTTTTGCCTTGTTACAATTTATGGGAGAGTGCCTATAAGCACTCTCCCATAAATTGTAACAAGACAAATCCACACAAGTGATGTAATTTCACTTCAAAGATAATATAAAGTTCATTTACAGAACGCGAAGCCTTTCAGTTGCAGCACCTTCACACCAACAAAAGGCCCAAATATGGGCTTCAAGGGGAGCGCGGTGGCTCAGTAGGTAGAGGTGCAGGCTGCAAGCCGAGAGGTCCTCGGTTCAAATCCCACCTGCGGCAACCGCGTTGTGTCCTTGGGCAAGACACTTCATCTCCATTGCCCGCGTGGGGGCACGATGACGCCGTGTACTAAGGCGTACTGCACGTCGATGGTACGCATGTCTTCAACCAATCTAACCCTGCCTGTGCTGCAGTGCGGAGTTACGATGTTGGGGAGCTGGCAGCTGCTCGTCGTTGCTCGGTGTTTCTCTCCGGGTACTCCGGCTTCCTCCACCCTTAAAACTGTCACGGTCATGATTAGCCATTGTGCATAACTATGTGACCTTAAACATCAATAAATGAATACATATGGGCTTCAAGATCTCTACCAGCTAACTGTAGTTATATTACTCTTTGATAACGTTTGATAACGATCTTCTTGTTTGAAGTTTTCAGCTGGGTAGGACATACATTTATGCATTTAATTACATTATTTTTTGGCACAATTAAAGTCGTTTTTCAAATTGTTGAAAAATGATTGAAAATAATTTCATTTTACCACAAAAACCATTCATTTTCTTAATAGTTCCTAGTCAAGTGACCAATGGAGGAAATGGTGTCTGCCTACTTAGAAGCCTATATTTAAGATTCAGGAGCCAAATTTTTAGGAGTCAAATTCACACTGGCTACTTGCTAGGGCGGTCCCTGGTTACAGTGTATGTTGGTGACTTGGTATAATATGCGATATCAGCTAATTCCATTTTGGGCGAAAGTGAAGCTCGTGCCCAATATAAAATTAATTACATACCATATTAGATTACTAACAGACTGTGTAACCAATATATCTTATCGACTACTTTTTCGTTGAATTGAACTCGCAGTTGCGACGAATAACTTGATAAATGCTGGATTCCCGCTTGTTTAACGTTAAGCGGTTGTCGTCTGCCACCAGTTTGATAGATGAAAAAACATAGGGGAGAACACTCTTGACTGTTAGCTGTGTATACATTTGGACAGATTGTGTATGGTATATACACAATTTGGACATGACGTTTTAAATCATTGACATCCTCAGATGTTTATAGGTATACGATATAATCACATACGTTCCATTAGAGTAAACAATAGTCGACCGTGGGAAGTGGAGTAGTGCTTGTTTACTGTGGTAAACAAGTTCTGCTTTACTGGCAAAAACAGGGCCCGATGGACAAAGTCTGGGTGGAAACCCTCTAAAGTAAGCAGCATAGGTACAAACGATTGGCTAAACTTTACTTCATACCGATGTTGCGTCATGATGTAGCCACGTGTGCTGAAAATGACCTCAAACACCAATAAATAAATAAATAAGGATATACACAGAACGACACGCGTCTGTGAATGGGTTAATCGATAAGGCACGAGTGCCAGTGCGGAAGGATAAAATGAGAGGCCGCGCTGGCACTCGTGCCATGTCGATTAACCAATTCACACTCGCGTATCGTTCTCTGTTTATTACACGCCTTATTAAACCCCTATTAGAAGGACACTCAGCAATTCATTTGACAACTATCAACAAAAAGAAACGCATTTTATCGCCAACCAAATCTGCGAGGGGAACCCGTGTTACTCTTTCGTCCCCAGAGTTCCAATGTGTTTTATGTGCCTACTGGCACATAAAACACATTGGAACTCAGGGGACGATTTTTAGCTATCGCCAGGCATTCAACTTGTAATTGCGGTGCACGATTTGTAGAAAATTCTAGTGAAATTTCGCTTCTATTTAAAAATAGTCCGTCAACGATTTCCGTTCCACACACGGATTTTCATTTTCCGCATGGTTTAGTGTTGCTGTAGTTGGGGAATTCATAGAACAGGCGTGTAATAAAAACAAAATAGAAGACGTCCATAAAAAAAGCAATCCTTCCGTGTATTCTTAAGGGATTAAATCAGTTTTAAAGTGATTTGTTTCTGCTCAATTTGAAAGTGATTAGCTTTAACGGTGCATTACAAGACAAAACGAACGAAATATTATGCATCCTTATGTGTCTTTAGATTCACAATCACACAAGTAGCTGAATATAGGGGTTAGGCACAGCTCGGATGGGAAAGGGGAGGGGGGGGGGGGCGAAAAAATTATGAGCAGAAGATAAAAAGGATGATAGAATCAACTAAAAGCAATTCGTATTCAATGGAACTACTTCCAAAAAACAATACATCTTTAGAACGCATCACCAATATAATAATTTAATAATAATAATTTATTTATATAGCGCTTTTCCCAGCGAAACGCTGCTCAAAAGCGCTGAAAACGTAGGTGACGGTAACAATGGTATAATCAGCGGCCGAAGGCTGCTTGAAAGAGATTGGTTTTCAGAGCTTTCTTGAAGTGATCTGCATTTAGGGTTTTTCTAAGGTTCTGAGGGAGGGCGTTCCAGAGTGAGGGAGCTGCGAAAGTGAACGATCTCTTCCCTGCCGTTGATCGAATTCGCGGTATGACAAGGAGACTCTCAGAAGCTGATCTGAGATTCCTCGACGGTGTGTGTACTTTGATGACCTGCTTAAGGTAGATTGGTGTTTTGTCGCTATGTAAGATGTTGTGTGTCACCGCCAATACCTTATACTTAATGCGAGACTCAACTGGCAGCCAATGCAGAGATTTCAGGATTGGTGTAATGTGGTCATATTTTTTGGCACCGGTAATGATCTTAGCTGCTGTGTTTTGAATACGTTGAAGCAGGTACATGGATTTCAGAGGAAGGCCGAAATAGAGAGAGTTGCAATAGTCTAAACGGGACAGGACCAAAGACTGTATAACAGTTTTCAGAGTGTTTGAAGAACCCAAAAGTAATCTTTAAGGCAACGTTTCGTGCCCTTGAAATTTATGACATTTGTAGTCATGTTGGGGAAAAAAAATACATATTATATCTTGCGAGCACTATGCGCACTGAATGGAACCACGACAATCGCGACACGACATTACCTCTCAAAGGAAAGCCCCTAATTGAAAAAGATCACATTAAACCAGTATGATTTTGCGACGAGAGAGATTACGAACAACCACACATTAAACCTCCTAACACAGTCGAGGTCATATTCTTCACCACAAGGGCATTGCTCCTGTCCCCATAAAGACATTTTTGGAAGTTGGGTATGTCAAACAAACTCGCCTTTGATGCCTCAACGCTGATTTGTTTAACATTATGCAGACGTTTGTTAAATTTGTAGAGTTCCAAAAATGGTACTGTTCCAGAATGTGGCAGTAAATGATTTTTTTAGGTTATTAACCCTTTGTACCCTAGCGGCCGTTTTTCCGACCAGCCATATGATACGTCATAACGTCATTAAATAGGATGGCTGTTCAGTAAATATTTGGGGTAGACCAATCAATATTTTCAACGTGCAGCCCCGAGGCTGCACATTGAAAATATTGATTGGTCTACCCCAAATAATGAATATAGACTCTTCTAATTGCTGCCATTGAACTGGCATGGAAGATACCACTAGAGATAAAGGGCTTTAATAGATCGGTAGAATACTTAGTTTTCGCAGTAAGTTTGTTTTAATAAAGATTGTTTTCTTTCAATTTATAGAAGGGTACCTGCAGGCATTCTTTAATGAACCATAACAAAACAAAACAGAAAACCAATATGAAAACGATATACCTATATCATTTCCATCAACTGATTATAAAGCACAATCAGCTAATGTGAAACTTTCATCATTGCACCAGTGTCGGAAACCGGACCTTGTCGTTGCCGGGAGAAATAGATTCACGTCCTCAGTCCATAATCAAGGAGTGTCGCCTGAATCCCTGCGTGAACGTATGTATCACCGTTCGAACCCGCCTGTTTCGTTTTTGTTGGGGTGTCCCTTATCCTGAAGGGGTCAATGACTTTTCATTAAAAAGCATAATCAACAGGGGATCACTGAAAATAACAATTTTAATGCCTATAGAAAAATATAGTAACTTGTAACTTATATGAAATCCAATGGATAAAATATAAAACGTCAATCATACCCCACCCACATAGTTTTTGGGGCACTTTGCGGGCCCGCGTTCTCTGTTGCTTTCTCCTTGTCGCTGGTTGCACCTTTCTTGTCGCTGGTGTTTGATCTTCTCGGCTCACGAATATACAACTGGAACTTCACTCTATCACTGCCATCGCATGGCCTCTGACGTATTGTCACTTTAATGGACGCCTTTACTCTAACATGTAACGGAATGTCACTCTATCACCGCCGTCGCACGGTCACTAACGTATTGTCATTTTAGTGGGCGCTTTTATTCTAACAGCCACTACCTCGAGGGTTAACTGCTTCCTTCTAGTTATTTCAGACTAATGTTCATACAGACAAAACCTACCCAGTCGAAGCACGGCTTGCCTTCTATCGCAGGTATTACTGTCTACCCGAATGCCATTCTTCGTGAGCTCCCGGAGCTCGTACTTCTACTTCTATTTCTACACTCGTATATGGCCTCCGATTTGGCCCACATCTGTTCCTACTCTAAGTATGAGCTCTGTGGCCTCCTTTACATTACCACAAGCCTATGCCTATACTTTCGCACCAATGCGTCTCGGCTCCTCGCCTATGAGCCACAGTCTTTCACGCCTTCAGGCTGGAATGAAATTTTCAAGAAAACCCCGACTCTTATTCGATCGCAAAGACATTAATTCCCATTTTAATTGCTTCTCTGAACCTGGCCTCTATAGATCTGTCTTAATTTAAAATTCTCTTTCATATTCTTTGAAAGTCTCGTAGTTTCGGTATATGTTGGCATACGGTGACAGACGAGATGCGTGATATGGGTGTGTGTTCAGAATCTGAGGGATGTACTGTTTTACAACAATTACCTATGAACTTGATATAATTACATAGATAATGACTGCCCGAGTGGTCTTTTACTTCTTTTTACCTATTACCAGACAGCTCATTATGGCGTTCGGCAGAGCGCAGTAACGGCCATAACATTTCATGCTTAATTAGCAGCGCATGAATTATTTTACTGGTCTGTTCAAGTGACAAATATGTTTCCGGGATCCGTCCTATACCTATCTTTACACTTAATATACACCTGGAACAGAAATTAAGCACCCCCTGAAATGTTTCATGACAGAGAAGCTGCTGTTACTGATTATTATGTTTTAATGATTGCTGTGTCTTGCAGAACATTTCATCTAGTGAAACATGATGTTTCTGGGTGATGCATACCCCAAACACACACCCTCGTCCACGTGAAACATGCTTCTCATGAATGTCACAAAAAACACTATCGTCCACATGCAATATCTGGGTAAAAAGGAAGAAAATTTGTCACTTCTTTTATCAATAAATGTTGACAGGGCAAGGAGGAGACTGTCAGGGGCACTTAGATGGCAAGTCGTTGGCATGCGACAAGCTATTGTAAGGCAACTTGGCGATAGTCATTCTGTCATCAGCAGACTTGTCCGAAAACATCAACAAACCAACCCTGTTAAGGACTGACCAACACTCGGGCAACCCCAAATGACCTCTCCTCGGGATGATCGGAGTCTGGTATGCCTCGTTAGACGTAAACCCTTTGCTTCAAGTTGGATTTTGAAACGCCTCTGGCTCCCCAACAAGCGTTTGTGCAACAGATCAGTCCGAAACCGTCTCAAGGCATTGGATGTGAGGTCCAGAAGGGTCATCAAGCGGCCAGCTCTGTCCGATCAGCATCAAAGACGACGTTTTTAGAATCTCAGGACGTGGAGGTGAGTCCATTGGTCAGACAAGATTAGGTTCCTGTTTCTCGTCACAGATGGTCGCATGAGAGTGTGGATGCATAGAGATACAGCTTACGTGTCCAGGAACATCAGACCTACTGCTCCTTATGGTGAAGGATCAGTAATGACATGGGGATGACTCTCTCGTGGTTGTAAACATGATATGGTGAATGTACGTGGGAATCTCGATGGTCATCAGTACACCCGGGACATCCTCAATCATGTTGTCGTGCCTCATTGTGACAACCACCCATTGGCTACTCGCCCTGTATTAATGGACGACAATGCAAAGCCACATCGTTCCCATGATGTGAGAGAATTCCTTCAGAACAACGCTATTACAACACTACCTTGACCTGTAATGAGCCCCGCTTTGAATCCCTTAGAACACATCTGGGAGGGATCCGCCTGTACAAAACCTGGCCGATTCGGAAGCTGCATTGCATGAGGAGTGGCAGCTGTTACCTCTGGGCCGTATCAGAAGGCTCACTGGTAGCATGAGGAGGAGGGTTCAAGCTGTCATCCGGGCACGTGGTGGATACACTCGCTACTGGCGTCAGACACTGCTATTGTGTTCAGGAAATCACAAGTTACATTTTCTGTCAGTAATTACTGACATTGTTTCATCATGGACCTCTCCAGCACCATACATTTCGAGAGAACACTTTTCCATCAAAAACATTAGTGACAGATATGTGTAATTAGCGCCATTAAAATACTGCATATTTTCATCATTGTGTTGTCTTTCATTTGTCAATAGACCATTCTTTCCGCAAACAATCACTTTTGGCCATCTGAAAGATAGCATGAAGGTAATGACAGTTCTGGGGCGCGGTGGCTCAGTTGGTAGAGATGCAGGCTGCAAGCCGAGAGGTCCTCGGTTCGAATCCCACCTGCGGCAACCGCGTTGTGTCCTTGGGCAAGACACTTCACCCGATTGCCTACATGGGGACACGATGACGCTGTGTACTGAGGCGTACTGCACGTCGATGGTGCGCATGTCTTCAACCAATCTAACCCTGCCTGTGCTGCGGTGCAGAGTTCAGAGTTACGATGTTGGAGAGCTGACAGCTGCTCGTCGTTGCTCGGTGGTTCTCTCCGGGTACTCCGGCTTCCTCCACCCGTAAAACTGTCACGGTCACGATTAGCCATTGTGCATAAGTATGTGACCTTAAACACCAATAAATATATATAAATAATGACAGTTCTATTAACACTACTGCGAAAAAACCGAGGATGCTTAATTAAGTTCCAGGTGTATATTTAGCCCGAGTGAGAAAGATTATCAAAAATATATACACTTTTAAACAACAAAATCGGAAATTCAATCTATCTCCTTAACAACCAGCGCCGTCGTGAAAGCAATAAAAAGTGGCTCCCATGAGTTACAAAGGGTGGGGGTACCACCCAAATAATTTTTGCAGTCGGGACATTTTGGTCAGTATTGGAATTTATTCCTACAACCTTTTTCAGTCGGTAATTTTCCGACCGAAGAGTTTGTAGGAGGAGTCCCCCTTGACCTTTCTTAAAGCACGGTGCCTGGGTCTGAGTGCCTTGCCATTATGACAAATTATCATCATTAAACATCGAAATAAGGTGACGTTCCACAATTTTGAAAACCCAATTGGTGCCGCGAAAATATTCCAGTAAGGGAAAGTCATCTCTTTAGCGTACCTCCAACGCAGCTATGATTGTAAAGTACATCTTTATGATTTAATTTTTACAATAGAAGTAATGTCACGAGTATTAATTTTGCCTTGCATACTGTCAGTGGGCAAAGTGTGTTTAGTAGGGCCCTGTGAAGCTTCGAGATTCGACTCGATTCGAAATCGCCCCGGTGATTCGATTCGATTCCAATTGCGCCGGTTTGAAAATTTTCGATTCGGCGGCATATTCTCAAAATCCTACCAAGTGTCTCCTCTTGGACTCTTCCTCTGTCATTAGGTCTCGCGTACAGGAGACCCGTTGATGGAAGGATAGTTCAAGGAGGATCCACTTCCGAAAGTACTTTGATTCCGTTCTGGAATATTCCGTTTTTCATTGACTTACCCAAAACAGGAAAGTCGCCGTTTGATTATTACAATTGGGCAGATCAGTATTGTCTATACTGGGTCACATGAGGGGCAGGGGGCACGAGGATTGATCACAGTTAATATTTCGAGTGTGATTTATTTCGAAAACAGAAAATGGCTGAAATGAACTCGATTCAAAGTTAAATAAATAGATATTGGTATGTTGCGCATTTGATCTTTTTTGTTGAAATGAACTTTTATAGTAAGTATCAATTGTTTTATTAATAATATGGTAAATCCGAGTTGAAACGAAACTTGAGGCTAAGAGCACAATAAAATGTGACTGCGCATAGTCTAAATAGAGTTGCCTATCTTCGTTGCTTTGCAAAGCGAAATGGAGCTACTATTTGCGTTGCGAAGGTCACACATTCTAAATGCATTGAGATAAATCAAGTATTGTCAAGACCAGCGACACAGGAGTTAGTATAGTTTAGTTATACGTTAGGAAACGAGTGAACTATGAAGCGATTTTGGTAACCACCATCGTTGGCTCTCAGTTTCGCTTCACACATGTGATTTGTTTTGGAAACATGTGACCCAACATGGGCGATGCTGATAAAGTCTGTACTTGAGTGGAGACTGACAATATTTTCGGTTGTAAAAAGGGAGATATTTACAACTTGAAGAGATATGAGATTCAGTTTGAGATTAGATTCGATTCAAATTCCCCGGCTTGATTCGATTCTACCAGAAATTTGATATTCGTGGTGGCCCTTGCCATGAAAAGAGTTAATATGTTGAACAAACAGTCCTTTATTTCGATTTTCTTTCTTGCTTTGAGGGATTTAGGCGGCAGAAAAGACCGACAGATTTAATCGATATGACTTGTGGCAAGATAATGAACCTTACACAACGTGAGTCACGGAACAGATGTCAGTTCCACAAGGTAACAGGAAAAAAAAATAAGGATTGCTTTGCGTGTTATTCATAAACAAAACAGTTTAACGAAAATAAATTATATCCGCTGTGTTGCTATGGTGACATGAGATTATTATCATTCTCAAACTAAAATTCTAAAGTTACACAAGAAGATGGATTATAAAAACACACTTATGATAGGTTATGCACTCTTTCCTCAAATCCGCAGTTACCTGTTTATAGTTCTTCAATTAATTGTCGAAATCTGACTTTCAAGTTCGTTAGAGGGCGGATCTCGAGAACAAGATATCTGTCACCCATGAGAGATCTTAGCATGTGCATACCATGAACAAAAAATAAAAACACATACTTTTATAACAAATTAAACAAACCTCTCCCGGTTTGATTTATTGTCGATCCGGAATTATATGTAACCATCTACATACAATGGCAACAATGTGTGCTGGGTCGCAGATCGACATAGAATGTTGCGGAGCTAAAATGTGTGCGGCTCGGGACCCTTTCCCAGACAATTATCCCCAAAATTGTGACCCAAGAAGTGATCTGGACGATTTTGGGGCGCTAGTGGACTACTAATTCCATAAAATAGCCCAGATCGCCCAATAGGTCTACACTGTGTAATTTGACACGCTGTCGGGGTGTTCCCCAGATACTAGTTCGCAGCCGACACCGACTCCAAAAATCGTTGACTCGAAAAGTATTCTGGATAACATTTATTTATTGTTTTCAACGACATTTTCGACAGTCAGGTCACCTCGTGTCTAACAGTTTACAGGTGGAGGAAGCGGAAGTAGGCTACCCGGAGAGAACCATCGGGCAACGGCGAGCAACTGTCCGACTCCCCAATGTACTGACACCGCATAAGCAGTGTTAGCATTGGTTGAAGACAAGTGCGCCATCGACGCCCAGTACGCCTTAGAACACAACGCCACCGTGCCCCCACATGGGCAAACGGGATGAAGTGCCTTGCCCAAGGACACAACGCAGTGGAATGACTAATACTTAAGTGTGTAAACACACCAGCCATAATAATATGAGCGTTGTCGAAACTCATTTGTTTATTATTTTCGAATATTTTCCCTGAGCAGACATTTTCGTCTAGAGTATTAGATATCGATTCGCTCTTGTTAGTAATCATGTGCCTTCTAAAACAAGACAAGATTTGATAATTGGACGTTTGACACACACACTGCCGATCATACAAATGGAGAATAGTGGTTCCAGATTCGGCACCAAGAACCAAGCAATTTTAAAAAGAATTGCCTGCCTTGTTTATATGAAAAATTGCCGCTGACGCACAACTTAACCCTCCACCCGCGTAATTTAAAAATTAAGCAGTTCAAAAAATATATTTCTAAAAATATTCAAGAAAACCATGTCATGTGACCCCCTCATTGGAACGAGCTCGTTCCAGTGAGGGATCACATGATAGGGTTTTGTTGAAATGTTTTGGGTTTTTTTTAATTTTGAAAAACAATAATTAAAATAATAAATTTTGATATCGTGTGCCTTGTACAAAGAGTTTACGCCGCATGCGTGATGGGGCAGTTGAGACCTATACTTCGTCGCTATTTTATAACTTCAACTTGGCGGGGCTTAAAATTTTACAATTTATACAATGTCCAGAGACATTGACAGCCCGGTTACTGTGACAAATTGAAGAACCAAAACATGTGTATGTTTGGTTCCATGTAACCAAATTTGGTTCACCTATCAGGACAAAATTTCTGTGTGTGTACGATACGTTTACTTAAATAAGAAGATGGGCCACAACTACCAGAGGTATATTTTATTTATCCACAATAGGACGTTCTCATCTAGGCATAAATCTGAACATGCATCTATGAAACATGGTGATGATCGTGAAAGAACTGTGTGATGTATTGCCGCGTGCCAAACGAATTGTGGACAGTGTTCTGAAGATATCAAAGGTGGCTACTGTGGCGGCCATTATAGCCGGCCAACCGTTACCAAAATATGACGTTTTCATTTGCTCATTGTACTAAGTCACCCTGCCAAGTGTCAAGAAAATTGATGTATAAATGCGATCTCTAGCCCGTACTGAAGAAACCCAAGATGGTTGCCGTGGCAGTCATTGCAGGCGGCTGATCTTGACCATAATATGAGGTTTCATCGAGACATGAACCTTAACATGCATATGAAATATGGTGTTAATCTTAAAAGAACGGCGGGCTGTAGCCCATGCCAATTGAATTGTGGACAGATGGACAGGCTGACAGATGCACATACTCGCAGATTTATTTATTGGTGTTTAAGGTCACATACTGACTAAACGCCAATAAATAAATAAATGAATCAGTGAGTTTGCGTATCTGTCAGTCTGTCATGGCATTAGCTTACCTTGACTTCGACAACCTGAACTAAAATAGTTTTAGGTCATTCCGGTAAATATACTGTTATCATTCATCTGCTAAGGAAAGGGTTAACTGGGAGTCTATTTTACCACATGTTCCGATGGATCGGCAATTTGAAGAAGTAGCATGTGGCGAGGGGAATATGATTAATCAGATTAGCTGTTGTGTGGTCTTCTATCTGTACTTTTGTGGCATTAATTTATCGATTTTTGCCAGTTCTGTTTCATATTTCATACTCTTCATTAAATGCCCTCTCTGCATGTGAGAACTATATTATCTCCCGCCCTTCTTTGATCGTTTCGAAATGTTCAGATACAAATTCAGTTCATCAGTACATTTATGTATTTGGGTTTATCTCACGGCCAGGCCTTCCTGTCGCATCAGTCTGTGTATTGTGGTTGTTAAATTACTTTTTATTCACCAGAAGTCGGAACGTATTGTGAAGCGAATATAAGGTTTGTTCGGCCGAATAGTCCACAAAACCGATTGTGTCCGCATAACGTGACCCTATTGTGTCCGTAAACGAGCCGAATATTCAGTCTGAAGACCTTACGTCCGCAAAGCTCAAGTTTACGGTGTCCACAAGCTAATTACGTCCAGGTCTATCTTCGGACACCATCGTCACGCGTTTTGCTGATGTAATAGATTTGCAGCCCCCTCAAAATTTTCGCTGCCCCCCTCCCCCCCCCCCCCCCCAAAAGAAAAAGCATGGACCAATTCAACTTTCACACAATATAGAGCCCCAAATAGTCTCTAATATACGGACTGCACGCGCTACACATGCCTCTGGTTCGCTCTTAGAGAACTACTAAATTTTGCCAAATTTTCTCGGGGGTGTGGGGCTAGAAACCTCGGTTCGTTGCCCCTCCTCCCACTTCCCTACAGGGAAGTGGAAAGAGGGGCAACGACCGGAGGATCCTAGTTACGACCAGAGGAGGGCCCTGAAACCCCAAACAACGGCCTTTCAAATATCATCTTTGCTCCCCCCCCCCCCTTCCTGCAAGAAAAACTGGCTAGGGCACCCCCTATTATAGAATCTTGGCTATGCGCCTGTTGTGAATCACTACGGTCGAGGGAAACGTTGATGATACTTAGCTTGACCCGTCGAAAGCTTGACCCGTTGAACAGACCCTATAGAACCTGTTTATGACCGATTTGTAAGTTTCTGAGTTCGGCATTGCCGTTGTCAGATGGTTCTCCAGGAGTTCTCCTTCCTTCAGAGGATCACTTGAGACAAAACCTGTAGTAGCTATTGTCCGCTATATCAGGAAGGCTGCAGACCAGTCTATGTCATCACCCATCTGTGTCTGATTTCAACATTCTTATTGAAAATGTTCATGTTAATAATGTGAATGTATGTTGCAAATAAATTCATTCATTCTCACAGTTGGAACCCCAGAAGTTGAGCAGTTGTTTCTTTATTATGGTAAAAACGACTTTTTCTTCACTGGTATAATTGGACTTGGTTACCAATGATTGGGTCAACACTCCTCTAAAATGTGCAACATAAAAACAAACGACTGGCTAAACTTTACTTTATACCTGTATTGCGGTCACGTTATAGCGCTAGATATTAAAAGTAACCTTGAATCCCAATGAATAATAATAGTTGATTCATTCACCCTGCTCCACATACTAGGTGCTCCTCCACCTCCCCCAAAACTTTGTCCCAGCACAGGTTTCACATAACAGAGTGCTTCAAATGGTCTTTAATGGAGGCCTACACACGCCCAAGGATCTCAGATCCATTCTTAGAACACTGAAGTTGACAACGTTTTTTCGGGTGACCCCCCCCCCCCCCCAACCCTCAAAATGATCACATGTTATGCCACCCACCCCCACCCGACCCAAAGAAAAGCAAAATGGCTAAGCACCCCATCTATAGAATCCTGGCTAGCACTTGTTATTTTGGGGTGCAAATTCTCACCCATTGGTGTGTGGTACTTCACTCTCCTCAACACACTGTGCATAGTGTCTGACAAATTTCTTGGATACACTAGATTAACGAAAAGGGTTATGACAATAAGTAGCCACTGTTGAGATTTATCAGTTAAAGTGGTTCTGGTCTTGTTTATACTGTTACATGGTGGCGGAATGTAACCATGCTGTTAGTGCATTGATAACGCAATAAATGCAATTTAGGAACACGTCCACCATTTCTTTTTATCTGATAAAAGAATGTACTACTGCGGATAAAATGTCTTTTACATGGTTTTCATTATCAGTATCCGCAGAGTCTGTTATTTCAGTATCTAAACAGTACTATTCGAAATTCGCTGTTCGATTAAACTCAAGAAAATTCCCATCTTATTTTTTCCGGTTATAATGAAAGCTTCTGGCAATGATTCTTTGAAAGTTCTCAAGATTCGCTGACAGAATCTGGAATTAGCTGTTAATGGCTGTAAGGTGCAAATTTAGCCAATTGCACTAAAAATTTTGATTTTGCACCAAAAAATCTCCATTGGCTAAATTTTGGCACCAAAACGTTCCTTTCACCTGTGAAGTAAAGCCACTGTAGCTGTGAAGAGCTCGATTGATGACGAAATAAAAAAAAATCCATTACTTCAAGAGCAAGGAAATTGTCAGATGGCAAGAAAGACGAAACAATAACCGATTTTCACGAAACAAGCTCAAACCTAGAGATTTTGTCAATAAAATGTTCGTTAGAAATAGTGTTTGTGCCAACGTTCAACATTAATTTTCAGTCAGTGGTAATATTTATATTCATTTATTGGTGTTTAAGGTCAGATACTTATGCACAATGGCTAATCATGACCGTGACAGTTTTACGGGAACGGGTGGAGGAAGCCGGAGTACCCGGAGAGAACCACCGAGCATCGACGATGCAGCTGTCATCTCCTCAACATTCTAAATCTGTTCAAGCTCCGCTCAAGCAAGGTTACAGCGGTTGAAGACATGTGCACCATCGACGTGCAGTACGCCTTAGTACACGGCGTCATCGTGCCCCCATTTAGGCAACCGGGATAAAGTGTCTTGCCCGGACACAACGAGGGTCGTCCCAGACGGGATCGAACTCGGACCCCTAGCATAGAGGTCCAACAGTCTACCACTGAGCCACCGAACTCCCTTCTGTCAGATTTTTCCGTGACTAAATTGTACGTTCACTCTTGAAATAATTTCCAGTCCATTTTACAAATCTCGAATCAATTTATTTGGATATAATTTAATCATTTGCCCCGCCTCTGCGTTCGATTGGTTGAAAGCATACAGCGTGAAAGTCGTCAAAATCGTATAAACCAAATCACGTAATGATTTGGAATGTCTACACTCTGGAAGCCCCGCCCACTCAATCCAATTGTCACCGTGAGGGCGCAGGCGCGGATCCAGGATTTTATAAGGGGGGGTGCTATTGTTGGTTGGCAAGCGCCGAAGGCGCGCGGCGTGACGGCGCTCTGCGCCGTCCTTGCGAGCGCCGAAGGCGCGAAGCAATTCGTGGGGGGTCTGGGGGTCCTCCCCCAGAAAAAACTTTGAATTAGGAACCCATCAGATGCTATCTGAGACGTATCCTGGTCATATATTTGTCCTTTCTCTTAAACCTATTTTCTGCCGATTTGGCTTGAAATTTGGTAAAAACAATTATGGTACTGACACTGCCCAATGAAAAACAAAATAATCATTCGAAATTGTTACCTACCAAGAAGCAAATATAATCACCCCTGGATTTTGCATCAAATTAACTGAAATGCGGGGATTGCCAGGAAGAAACATAACAATTTTCACCATGACATACCTGTTGTACGCAGGGGCGACAGAAGTTCCAAGAAGTATGAGTGTGTGTAGGTGGGTGAATGTGTGGATGGGTTGGTGCCATTGGGTGAGTGGCCGAGGGGGGGGTCACATTTCTTCTGGTCAACTTTGAGATGCATATACTATTTAAATGTTAAACGCCCCAAAGGCAGATTTAGACGGGGGCTCACATGGCGTGCGCCCCTCTATTTTCTCAGAAATCATTTCTGAGAAAATAGAGGGGCGCATGCCGCGTGCGTCCCCGTCTATTAATCAGATATAAAAAGTATATGTCGTTGAAAATTATTTTGTTAGAATTGACTGGAGCGTGCCAAAGGCAAAGGCACGCCCCAGTCAATTCTAATAAAATAATTGAAGCCAGTGCGTACTATAAATTAATAGTATGTGCACACTTGCATCACAACAGTTTGTGACCATATAAGTATAGAGGGCGACGTCCCTCTATTTTAAAATCCTGGATCCGCTTCTGAAACACCCAAGTCCTGTCTCAGTTTGTGCGCTTCAACCGTGCTATGTGAACGCACAAACTTGTACACTGTGTAAATACATTGTTCCATCAACTGATCTTAACTGGTAAGTAGCTTAATTATTTTATTCATGTTATCGAAGAAATAAGTCTGGATAATAGATGTCCTGTTGCTCTGTAACATTAAATTGTTTCAGTTTACAAGAGAATGCCTGTAGGCATTATCCAGCAAGTTCAACTGTTGCGACAATTTAATATTTAACAAAGAGCATTTAACATTGGTGAATCATTCACCAATGTTAAATGCTCTTTGTTAAATATTAAATTGTCCCATTCAATCATCTGTCATAGCGTAAAACTATTGCTGAAGGCGAACGTCACTATAGCATCACTGATTAAGCTGAACAGATATATTTACGAACAGAGCTGATAAACGTGGAAACTTTGTCCATAAGACCGTAAATATATGGATGACATTGGAATCAGCTCGTCAACTGATTCAAATGCCATCCATTTTGGGAAAAGCTGTGATTGGTAACTGGTTAAATTCCAGGCCCATTCTTATAACAATTACATTTTATTGAAATTAAATCTTCAAGATAGATTATTGGAGGCTGGATCAGAAATACAGTAATCGCGTATGCTTATTACAGTAATACTTGTGATTGGGATGAAGTTCTCACTCTTTCAGAATGTCTGCAAATTCAAATTTTTTTGGATGACTGTGAGTAGTGAGTAGGCGTGTGGGGGGGGGGGGGGGTGCTCGAGCACCCAGAGCACCCCCCCTGGATCCGCCCCTGGGGCGTGACGGCAGACTGATGGATGGATAACAAGCTTGAAAACAAGGATCAATGATCGATTTTTCGTCGCCTCCAGTCAGCGAGAATATAATGATAATTTCTCAGGAACAATTGAAATTAATAAAATATACCGAAGTGGGAGACAAATAAAAGATCATACATCCAAACATGATTTTGGGGGAACTTGAAAAAAATGTTTTTAATGATATTGTTACGTGACTTGCTAAATATCTGTCGTCTGTGATCGAAATTCAAAACAACAAACAATTTGACAATGATTGACGTGACCTGTTTGTGACACATAAAAATAATAAAAGATCATACATCCAAACATGATTTTGGGGGAACTTAAAAAAAATGTTTTTAATGATATTGTTACGTGACTTGCTAAATATCTGTCGTCTGTGATCGAAATTCAAAACAACAAACAATTTGACAATGATTGACGTGACCTGTTTGTGACACACTTTCCTGAGTTTGACTGTTGTCTTTTGCGAAAATTAAAAGTTTTTCGTTCACGTACACATAGTTTTTATATTTTAATATTACAGCCGGATTAAATTATAAGAAATAACTGTTGTTTTCCTTCGGTTTATGCGATATAAACCGAAAATTTTCAGCACAAGCTTAATCATAACTCGCTACTCGAGTTATGAAGCTTGTGCTGAAAATTTTCGGTTTATACCGCATAAACCAAAGGAAAACAACAGTTATTTCTTAACAGACAGCGAAAAAAAACTCCACCTCATCCCCTGCCATTAAGTTTTTGGCACCAGGCACTTTGTTTGGCACTAAAATATGCAGCATAGTTAAACATTTGACACCAGACAGTTTCGGCCCAACGTGAACATTGGTTAATGGGGAGAAGAAAATACTTTTTTTCTTGTGAACACGATTTTCACTAGTAGTTCTGTAAGTAGTGTATGTCTTCAATTAAAGGTTACCCATTCCAACGCGAATTATATCGCCATACACACTATACTGTCGATAGGGGAGCACGGTGGCTCAGAGGTTAGAGCATTAGATTTTAAACTGACAGGTCGACGGTTCGCTCTTCACAGCGGTAACTGCGTTGTATCAATGGGCAAGTCACTTTATCCCGATTGTCCATGTAGGTCACTGTGACAGCGTACTGCACGTCGATGGTGCACTTGCCTTCAATCGTTGTTAACGCTACATGAGCAGATTTGGTAGATTGGGGAGTCTGACAGTTGCTTGCCACTGATGGTGCTTCTCTTCTGGCACTCTGTCTTCCTCCACCGTAAAACTGCCCAATAAGATGTGACCTTGGCTGTTGGAAGTGTCTTTAAACCACAATAAACAATTAACCCTTCCGACAGTGATGTCCTAAAAGGTATCATTCTGCGCACTACTTTCGATAGGAAGGTTGTCGATTTTAGTTGTGGAGGTGGGGTGGGCAGGGGTACAGTAATAATTTAATCCCACAGCCCTGCAGGGTTTAGGATTAAATTATAACTGATCATTCTTCCCAGATTGCCATTTAGATTGCATGCTACCCTTAGACGGTCAGCTTTTTTCTTTACGTAAAAATCATTGCATAACGTATTGAAAAGGTTTTAACCGCAAGAAAATCAGCGTAAAAAACCCAAAATTACTTCTGTAAAACCTCACAGAAATGACGTCAGTTCTGAATTTATCAGTGAGTGGTTAATAAAATCTGGGAGCCGTCAATAAAATTTTGCTCGTTTCGCTATCACTTGTCTTGATTTATACTGCATGCATGTTGTTCGAGATAGTTCATTTTAACACCAGCTGCAGCAAAACCTCATGATCTTTACCCGGGGAATGTTTTACCATAACGTTAGTACCAGATGGGGACATTCCCTTTCTCGATCTACCTGATCTACACGGAAGAAGAATCAGCACCAGCTTTCTGAAGAAACTTTCAATACAGTCAACATTATCAGACTGTACATGCGTTGATGTCATGTTTCACTGGTAAGTGTTTTTTTGTTTTGAAACCTGAAAGATCAGTTCGAATATTTTCGAGTGAGATTAACAGTTCGTCTCTTGAATCTATCACCGTGCCATCTACAATGCCTTAGATGCTTTGGCATTTCAGATGGTGGCTTGATGCACCCAAGGGACGTAACTCTTGTAAACGTCGTTGTAAGAACAAGCTCAAAGCCTATCAAGTGTAAACCTCCACCAAACACAATTTGCAGACGATATTTTGTTTAAGAACCGAATCAATTCTTTGCTTTCAAAATATAGCTTTTGATCCTTCTCTGCAGTGAAATGGCGATCTCGTGTCAGCGTAGAGCCAATGCCACGGGATATATTTGTATCACCGGAAATCCGGTTTATAGAGAGGTGAGAGCCCACTCAAAAAGAATGTCGTCTAAACCGTGATTCCAACGTAGTGTCTCATCTCGCAGTACTATTTCTGAGAGAAGGGACTGAACAAATGATAAAAGTTGAATGGAAACATCCGTGTAGTTTCTACTCAGAAAACATGATTTTGCGTCAAAAAGCTCGCGAATCGCAAGTAAAACTTCAGCTAATAGATTTCCGGGTATAATCCTTACTCAGTGGTCCATTAGCTGAGACATTCTAAAAAAAACGTTTTATATATTTTATTGCTAAGGTGGTGTTTCATCCTTACGATTGTTTTGTTTTGGGTTTTTGAGGGGTTTTATAAACTAGATTTGAGACGTTAATATTTGTCTTTGTTCTATATTAAGGTACATATTGCTACTTTAACACTCTGCCCAGATTTCAAGATAGAAATCAATAGTTCATTGTAGCTCATCGCATCGATCTCGCCGTATTCAGAGTTCAAGCAGGGATGAGACAGTTTACATGATCAGCTGATTTCAGCTGACTGATGATGAAACTGTAAAAAAATTATTTTCTATAACTGTACATGAAAATGTTCTTACGGGCCATTTTCATGTAATTTTATGAAAATGTAACATAACATAACATAACATTTATTAGCATAAAACATCCTATACTGGACAATATGCGATAATCTACAAGTAACATGAACAAAAGTAGTACTCAAAACATTACCATTACATCCACCAATTTTCCATGATCAAAGTACTATATATGTTTTTTTTATTAATTTGATACGCGAAAGAACGTGGAGATGTGAACTAGAATTTCCAATACACATCACTAAACATATCATAATCGTCTGGCGAAAAAATCCCGGATCACGCTGCAGATTTTATGGCATAAACTGGGGGTTCTATTTTCAAATATTAATTTAAATTTCTCAAATTTGCTAAGATCACTAAAACCGTCGATCTCACTGTTGATCAGAACAAATAGTTCTGATCGAAGCTCTGAATAATGTGAACATTCCATAAGAAAATGGTATTCGTTTTCTATTTTCCCAGAGTTAGTTTCACAGTGAGTACATATCCTGTCGATAACAGGCTTCGGTGGTTGATAATGTCACCCTTTCTCAATAGCTAACTTATGATTGCTGATAAGAAGCTTAGTGGAAATCTCCCGGTCTTCCGCCGAGTTCGTTTCCTCTAAGTACGTTTCCATTAAATAGTCATTTTTAAACAACCTGTAAGTTCTGTTTATTATCTCCATTCTTTTGCAGTCCGCAAACATTGACTTTCTGTAACTAATATGTCTCAGTATATGTAATTGCTACCTCAGTATATGTCTCTCCATTTTGTGAAGAAAAAAAAACATTTCTCAGAAGTTTCTTGTCGAAATTATAGATTTTCACCTGATTTAGGTGGCTTCTACTCTCATCCCTGCTCAAGGACATTTTGTCAATCAGTCCGAAACGACAATATTTCAAGCTGATTAACCCTTTGAAAGCGAGATGACGCTTTTCGGGCAGAGGAACACGATGCGCCATCATTAAGAAGGATGATTGTTAGGTGGATGTGCGGAGTAGTCCAACCAATATTTTCAACGTGCAGCCTTGGGGCTGCACGTTGAAAATATTGGTTTGTCTACCCCCAGATAATGAATATGGACTTCAATTGCTGCTATTGAAATGACGTGGAGCGCGATGGGTCAGTGGTTACGGCACTGGATGTCAAATCGAAACGTCTACAGATCGATCCCCGCCAGGGCAAACAGCGTTGTGTCCTTGCGAAAGGCACTTCATCCCGATCGCCCATGTGGGGGCACGGTGGCGCTGTGTACTAAGGCGTACTGCACGTCGATAGTGCACTTGTCTTCAACCAATGCTTACCCTGATTGTGTGGAGTTAACACGTTGGGGAGTCTGACAGTAGCTCGGTGGTTCTCTCCGGGTACTCCAGCTTCCTTCACCCGTAAAACTGTCCGACTCGAGGTGACCCTGGCTGTTTAAAGTGTCGTTAAACCCCAATAA